>OY978525.1:96737387-97337387 GCA_963854835.1 Megamerina dolium
TCTATGAGAGTGACATTCTGAAATTACCTTCAAAATGGCAGCAAGTTACCGAACAAAACGGTGCATATTTGACCTAAATCGGATCATTCTAACTATGCTAAATAAAACCTTCAATTTAATGCAAAAATAAAAATAAATAAATAGTTTCCTTTTTACTAGACCTTATATCTATCGTTCACTCTGGCCTCCGCAAACAGACGCGGTACGGTACAGTGCGGTATAATCCGGTACGATATTCGGTATCAAATATCATGGCGTTATATGAGAAATCAGCCAATAAGAGATGCAAAGATCACTTTGAAGCAATCAGCAACACTACTCTCACTGAGGATAGTAATAGCTGTCAACTCGACAACACCAGAGTCAACAGCAGAATATCAACTTCATGCCCAAGCATAGCGGAAATAAGGGACGTAATTAAGAAGCTTAAGCTTAACAAAGCAGCGGGCATGGACGGCATTCAGCCAGAATTGCTGACAGCCGACCCACAAACATCAGCTGAAATTCTGCATCCTCACATAGTTGTTTGGGACAGCGAAAAGCTACCTCCCTCTTGGACAAAGGGCATCATCGTTAAACTTCCGAAAAAGGGTGATCTGCGCGACTGTGGCAACTTGAGAGGAATAACCTTGCTCAACTCCATCTACAAAATTCTGGCATCACTTATACAGAATAGACTCCAGTGCGTTGAGAATGCTTTAAGGGACGAACAGGCTGGATTTCGCCCGAAACGTAGCTGCGTTGACCAGGCTAACACACTTCGTATCATCGTCGAGCAATCGATTGAATGGCGCTCCCCACTATACATGCTGTTCGTCGACTTCAAGAAGGCATTCGACACACTTAAGCGTAATTCCATCTGGATGGCTTTGAGTAGAAAAGGTGTCCCCTGAAGCTGATTCGCCTCATAATGGCGCTTTACGAGAACTCTGAGTTGGCGATTCTACACAACGGTAACATCAGTGATTCATTCACGACCAACGCTGGAGTGCGGCAGGGCTGCCCTCTCTCCCCGCTTCTCTTCGCCATTGTGCTGGATGACGTCATGAGCAGCCTCACTCAGCACAAGAGAACTGGCATTGTGTGGAATATCGCACGGCAACTTGAGGACTTGGACTTTGCCGATGACATTTGTCTCCTCTCGCACAAATTCTCCGATATGCAAGCGAAGGCGAACAGTTTAGTCGCGCTGGCACGCACCGTCGGATTAGAGATAAATATTGCGAAGACCAAAGCTATGTGAATCAATCATTCCAATAGAAGCCATATAATGATTGACGGTTGTGCGATTGAATTCGTCGAAAGTTTCTGCTACCTCGGTTGCACGATAGCAACAGACGGGGGAGCTGAGGAGGATGCTCACTGCAGGCTAAGCAAAGCAAAGACAGCATTTGGGCGGCTAAAGTAAGTATGGACAAATTCCCAAATATCTAGACTCACGAAATTACGAATATTCTCCGCATGTGTGAAATCGACACTACTGTACGGAAGTTAAACATGGCTGATCTCGAACTCCATCACGCAGAGACTGCAAGCTTTCGTCAACAAGTGTTTGAGGATCATTTGTAGAATTTTCTGGCCTAACACTATTTCAAACGAGGCACTATGGCGTCTGACGAGCGAAGAGCCCATACTGATCCAGATTAAGCGTAGAAAGTGGCGTTGGATTGGCCACACGCTAAGAAAGCAGCCAGATAACTTCACGCGAATGTCGCTTGAGTGGAACCCGCAGGGGAGCAGAGGCCGCGGACGACCAAGAAACACCTGGAGACGATCAATACTGAGTGAGCTAGCTGCTGCCGGCATCACATGGGAAGGCGCTAGATCAACTGCCCAAAACCGTGTGCGATGGCAAAGCCTTGCGGAGGCCCTATGCTCCAATTAGGAGTTTAAAGGAGAAAAAGAAAATATGAGAGCACACAAACAGCCGCGGTATTGTAAGGGTGGCACAACACGGTACAAGCAGATATATCGTAAGCAGGGTTGCAATTTAGTTGCTAGAGTTCTACCACATATTATATTTACAAAAGTTTTACAGATTATAAATTTTAACATCTTATTTATTTGCCAATTCGATTTCGAATGTTGGCGATCATACAAGTTTACATTACATATAATTATATATTTTTTTCCTTTTTGTCAGTTTATTTGTGTTACAATTTCATGATATATATCCCTATTCCTTAGCAAGAAAGTTGTTTTCTGCCAATTCCACGTTTCTCTTCTATTTTTTCCTGCAATATTAGTCGCATTATATAGAATTTATCATTTCTCATAATGTGGCCCAAGCACGCTGACTTCCTTCGCTTTATAGTTACAACCAGTTTCCGATTTCTTTGGATTCGTCGCAATACTTCTGTTTGTCACTCTATTTGTCCAAGGTATTTTAAAAATTCTGCGATAAATCCACATTTCGAATGCTTCTAATCTATTTAAGTCGGTAGTTTTAATAGTCCATATCTCCAAGCCGTAAAATAGAATGGACCATATATATTGCTATATGATTGCTAAGAAATATTCTAAATTTGTAAAAACTTGCTCTTGCAGTTTCTAGTCGGGCTCTTTTCCTTTGTTGGGTCCCAATCATCATTAATCCAACAGCGTAGATATTTCAAATTTTTCACTCGCTCTACATTTGCATTTGTAACTGTTATAGCCCAGACAGACGGCAGCCTAATTCCGGATTACCGAGTGAATTCGAATTAACTCGGGCATAAACTGCAGCTAATCCGCCTTAACTCTATGAGTTAATTCTCAAAACAAAAAAGGGTTAGCGCAATTTGCGATGGCAACACTGCTGAAAATTTTCTTTGTGAATTTTTCTCAATCCATTTTACAAAATATTAAGTGTCTTCGCTTATAAAAAACTTTCAGCAATTGTTAATAGTTTTCAACATGAAAAGCGTTGGCGAACAAATAAATCCAGCTGTCAATTACGAACTGTGAATGTCAATTTACAAGTTTCTGATAGTTTTCACTTCACGTACTTCTTGTAGATTTTCTCATATCGAGAGTGACGGATGACAGAAATTGATAGTGATAGTAATGTAAGTGAGCAGACCTAATAAAACAGCAATCAGCCGTTTAGTTAATCCGCAATGCTGCCGTCTGTCAGGTTAATATTTTATTCGGATTAAGTGTGGCGCTAATCTGTCTAGGCTATTAGACTTACATTTGTGTAAGTGTTTTTCCTCCTAACAATCATACTTGTATACTTTGTTTTGTTAACATTTATTTCTAAGACGATTTTTTGCTGCACAGCGTAACATCGTCTATCAGTGATTGAAGGCAATTAAGACTGTCAACTACAAGGGTGGTGTCGTCTGCATATCTGATATTATTGATGTTAGTGCCATTCACTTTAATGCCAGCTTGTGAGTTGTGTAGTGCTTCTTGGAATATTCTTTCAGAATATATGTTAAACAGTAGAGGAGAAAGTATACATCCTTGTCTAACTCCTCTTCGTATCCGCACTTCATCAGTAATTTCGCTGTTAATATTCACGTCTGCGGTTGGTGCCAGTAGAGATTTTTTATACATTGGATTTCTTTGGATCATTATCCATTGTTTAAAGAATATCAATAAGTTTGTCGTGCTGTACAGTATCGAACGCTTTTCATAGTCTTAAAGCATATAAAAAAGTCTTTTTGGACATCTATGCAATTTTGAACTAGCACGTTAATACCAAATAACACTTCACGCGTTCCCATACCTGCTTTGAATCCGAACTGTGTTTCACCCATTGACAACTCATACTTTTTATATATTCGGTTATGTATAATTTTTTAGAAATACTTTCAATGAATGGCTCATAACACTTATTAGTTTGTATTCAGAGCATTTCTTTGCACGGTTTTTTTTTGTAATTTAATGTGTTGTGAATGAGTTCCATCTTCTTTTCCCAAAACATAGAACTTTCCAGGTTAAAACATAGATATGCGCATACCTTCTGTTTTCTTCATCGAGAAGTGATGCTAATAGCAATAATTCGTCCTCAGAGCTTGAAGTATCCACCGCGAAAATCAGATTAATAACTATAATCTTAGAAAAAGGAATGCATTTCAAAATGGTGTATGAGCTGGCAATTTGAGCTCGCATGGCAACAATGATTCTTGCTGTACCAACTATACCCCACCGCGTCTGTTTGAGTGCCTTTCCGTATTTCGTTACCGCGTATCGTACGGGATTATTCCGCAACGTACCGTACCGCTTCTGATTGCGGAGCCCTTTAAAACAGCAGAAATTGTTTCACGTGCAGCTGTTGTTTTTACAATACGTTACGAATTCGGTAATTGCTATTTACATTTCTGCTATCCGCTACGATATGATACGCCACGTCACGAAAAAATTCGATTGGATAACTGAACCTTAATTGTGTTATTACTAAACACGTGTCAGTAGGTAATGTATCTGATGTTCCGGTCTATTTAGATAAAATTTATACAAGCGATTAGTTACCTTCTGATCTGTAGGTCGTGGGTTCAATCCCCGGCTGAAGCATACAAAAATTTAATATCGGAAAGATTTTTCTTTCGAACTACCCACCTATTGGCAAGTATTGCCAATTTTTCCGTCAGTAACAATTTGCCAAAAATGCTTCTTAAATAAGCTCTGTGACAAAACTGAGTTAAAGTGATGTGACAAAGGTAGTCGTTCGAAACCGGCTAATATAATTAGGTCCCTTCTAAAGCTCTCCAAATTTAACACGCACAATAGTATTGGAAGATAAGTTCGGTGGTAACACAATGGGCCTTTCTGGCCTAAGTGTGTCCACTAAGAGAGAGGGCAGCCACAATACCATAACATAACATATACTACCCATCTCATATATAGACTGAACAAAAACAGATCGACACACACCATTTATTTGTTCATTATAAAGCCGTTTTGGACAGTCCGGTAAGGGATTATCTCCACACAACAATGTCTGAGTTCGGTATTCCCGCGAAGCTCATTCGTCTTTGCAAAAGGACACATAATTCTCGTTGTGAAGTGAAAATTGGGAAGGATCTCTCCGCGCAGTTTAATACCGAACGGGCTTTCAGACAAGGTGATTCGTTATCGTTCGACTACTTCAATCTTATTATGGAGAATAATAAGCTGCTACGAGCTGCTGATGTACGACGTAATGGCACTATCTTCAACAAAAGTGTCATGCTGTTGGCGTATGCCAATGATATTGATAATCGGCAGTCGGTGCAGTATTCGCAGAGGTGGAAAGAGAGTGGCGTCGAATGGGTCTTGCGGTGAACGAGGGCAAGACGAAGTACCTAGTGTCAACAAACAAAGAGTCCCGGCACCTTGAACAACATGTCACTGTTGATAACTACGATTTTAAAGTAGTGAAGTATTTCATCTACCTTGGAACCAGCATTAACACCAGTAATGACGTTAGCCTGGAGATATTGCGAAAGATCACTCTTGCTAACAGGTGCTACTTTGGGCTAAGTAAGCAATTGAGAAGTCGAGCCCGCTCGATAAACGAAAACCACACTCTACAAGTCTGTCCCTACATATGGCGCCGAAGCTTGGACAATTTCCATCTCAGAGGAGAGACTCTCGGAGTTTTCGAAAGAAAGGGTCTATGCACGATCTTTGGACCTATTTGCGCTGGTGGCGAGTATAGAGTGAGGTACAACCATGAGCTGTATGAGCTGTATGCCAACACCGACAAAGTAAATTACATTAAAATTCGACGGCTGCGCTGACAGATCATGTGGAGCGTAAGGAAGAACACGCTCCGGCTTAGAAGGTGTTATGTTCGGAACCCTCTGATGGACGACGCAGAGGAGGCAGACCTAACCTCCGATGGAAAGACCAAGTACTGGAGAACTTGTCAGCGCTTGGAATTTCTAACTGACGCCAACTAGCGAAGGAAAGTGCTAACTGGCGAAGCATGATAAATTCGGCTTAAATCGACTTTCGGTTGTAATGGCCTTATAAGTAAGTAAGTAAGTATTCACTAGCACTAATGTTCGAAAAAGTTAACTGTCAGACGATGACTAAAAAGCCTGCAAAGCCTGAAAAAATTTCGAAATTTTGTACCTTTCAGGCTTTTCTGACTTTGGTTGTGGATCAGCTTCCATACAATTGCACTAATCATTTTTCAGGCTTGAGTGCCTGAAGCCTGGATGTTTATCCATATGCGGGTATTAATTATCTACATTATTATTTATACTCTGATATATATTGCCTGATAAATATTGCGAAGACCAAAGCTATGAGAATCAATCATTCCAATAGAAGCCATATAATGATTGACGGCTGTGCGATTGAGTTCGTCGAAAGTTTCTGCTACCTCGGTTGCACGATAGCAACAGACGGGGGAGCTGAGGAGGATGCTAACTGCAGGCTAAGCAAAGCAAAGACAGCATTTGGGCGGCTAAAATCAGTATGTGCAAATTCCCAAATATCCAGACGCACGAAATTACGAATATTCTCCGCATGTGTGAAATCGACACTACTGTACGGAAGTGAAACATGGCTGATCTCGAACTCCATCACGCAGAGACTGCAAGCTTTCGTCAACAAGTGTTTGAGGATCATTTGTAGAATTTTCTGGCCTAACACTATTTCAAACGAGGCACTATGGCGTCTGACGAGCGAAGAGCCCATACTGATCCAGATTAAGCGTAGAAAGTGGCGTTGGATTGGCCACACGGTAAGAAAGCAGCCAGATAGCATCACGCGAATGTCGCTTGAGTGGAACCCGCAGGGGAGCAGAGGCCGCGGACGACCAAGAAACACCTGGAGACGATCAATACTGGGTGAGCTAGCTGCTGCCGGCAACACATGGGAAGGCGCTAGATCAACTGCCCAAAACCGTGTGTGATGGCGAAGCCTTGTGGAGGCCCTATGCTCCAATTAGGATTTTAAAGGAGAAAAAAAATATATATATATTGCCTGATAACATTGTCAAGATAAAAACGTTTGCCTGTGGAGATATAAGGATTTTCGATACTGTGCTATCACGATATTACATTGGCAAAGGGGACCTAATTGTTTCCTATTCAAAATGAAAAAAGGAACGAGTGAGATGGAGAGAGCAAAGTCTCAATTGCAGAAGCTTAACGTAACATAACTTAGCACAGATAAACTTTCACTTAATTATCTGTTTTACGTGTATCTGTGTATCTGATTACTCGTGAGCGCAACTTAGCCAAGTATAATGATTTTGGACTTGTAAGTTAAGTTACGTTAAGTTTCTATAATTGAACCTTAACACTAAACCAGGGCTGCCCATAATTCACACAATGGACCGTGCGAATAAAAAGGTAATTCAAGCTAGTACTAGCTCCATCAACATCTGCTGCTGCCTCTAATTTGAGGGCTCCCGCTAAACCAATTAGCGGGTCCCTTCGGACATATCGGGAAAGAAGAGCCGCATTCAGGATTACTGAAAAGCTCGGTGGCGTTCTTGCAACAGTCTATGAAAGTCCAAAACCAGGAAATACGAAAGAAAGTTCGGTCCCGGTGGTGGACATGTCGTGTGAGGGAGACAGCGATACGCTGTCAAGGTCTGAGATGGTTGGCGGCCTCTTCTGAAATGTGGAAGTCAGCACAGCGGATGAGGACGACCTACTACGAGGACACCGATACGACGGTGACCGAGGTGTCTGTATTACATATTGCAGAGGAAGATGCTCAGGGTGGTCCAGATTAATCTGCACCTCTCTAAAGCAGCTTCCGCTGCTCTTGTCCTTCGCCTAAGCGATAAAGCGGAGGAGATCATTCTAATTCAGGAACCGTGGGTCCTGGATGACAAGGTGCGCGTACTAAGCTCCCCAAACTATGGACTTTACTACGCATGCAAAACGCATGTAAGCCTCGATCATATATTTTAGTGAAGAAATGCTATAATGCAGTCCTACTATCTGATTACAGCGACAAGGATACTGTGACCATTGCGTTAGATCATCAACCCCATACATATTGGCTGATGTCTGCGTACATGGCTCATGATCATACTGAGCCCCCACCTCAACCTATAATAAGGAAGGCAGTTCGGGAAGCGGAGAAACGCGAGGCGAATCTGGTGATGGGAGCCGACGCCAACGTACACCATCATATCTGGGTCAGCTCAGACAACAACGATCGAGGTGAGTCACTTTTTGAATATATTATTAGTTCTAACTTGACTCGCAGACATGGGTACAGAACCGACCTTCATTGCCTGTAATAGGGAGGAAGTTTTAGATATCATCCTTACAAACGACTCCTCGGGCTCCCTAGTTAGGGAATGGATGGGTGACAAAGAACACTCTTTCTCAGATCATAGGTATATTAGCTTCCGCCTTGATATACGGCCACAAAAGCAGATACCATTTTTAAATAGGAGATGCACAACTTGGCATAAGTATAGGGCCACCCTAAATAAATCCCTCACTCACATGACGCCCTCAAGATTGCAAAATAAGGAGCAACTTGAGGCAGTTGTTCAACGAATTACAGAAGCTTGCAGGAAAGCTGTATTATACCCACGGATATGCAGAAATGTGCGGATCTTCTAACACCTTGGTTGGAGGTAATCTCCTCTGCATGCCTAAGGCTATGTTATGTCCCCAAGACATGGCTAAAAGTAAACGTGGTGTTTACTCTTAAAGGCGGAAAAACGTCTCACTCAAAGCCAAGTGATTTCAGACCTATAAGTCTATCATCCTTCTTATTGAAAACCCTTGAAAGACTACTTGATGTGCACTTAAGGGGCTCCGTAGATGCTAAGAATATCTCTTCATTGCAACATGCATATAACAAAGGCAAGTCCGTTGAGACAGCCCTTCACTCACTTGTGTAGAAGATCGAAACGTCTATGCACTGCAAAGAAAATAGCCTGGTCACCTTTCTACATATTGAGGGGCATTCAATAACATAAACTCAGAAGCAGTCGAAAACTCTCTTGCTATGCTTAAGGTGGATGAACCTATTATTAGATTCATTAGTATGTTGCTAAAGCAAAGAGTGATAAACTCAAAATTGGGTACCCCATATATTAGTAGATTTGCGATTAAGGGCACTCCTCAAGGGGGTGTGTAGTCGCCTCTTCTGTGGAACTTAACCATAAATGAAGTTCTCATATCATTACAGGCCACGGGCAGCAAAGCGGTGTCTTATGCAGATGACGTGGCACTTGTGGCATCACCAAAATATTTAATTATACTCATCGAAGTGATGAACCATGCCTTATAAATCTTGTCCAAATGGGCTTCAAACTGTAGCTCTGGCCATCAACCCTGCCAAAACTGAGCTAGTCCTCTTTACTAGAAAGCATAAAATACCTATTTACCTTACCTAGAATTGGGAGAACTAGCCTAAAGCTAACTGAACAAGCGAAGTACTTGGGTATAACTTTAGATAGAAAACTAAGTTGGAAACCAAACATGGAGGAAAGGGTTCGTAAAGCGACAGCAGTACTCCCTCCTGTAAGAAAGCCATAGGTGAAAGATGGGGGATGAGTCCTAGAATCGTATCATGGCTATACTCTGCGGTCGTCAGGCCAATTCTTTTTTACGTAGTGAGAGTCCGGTGGGAATCCTTTGAAATTCAATGTAAAGGAACAGATAAGAAGAATGTAAAAAAAAAAATGAGCACGTGGTTGTTGCTCCTTATTATTTATTCCTTTTCTGCTCTCTCTGCTTTTGCTCTGCCGTCACAAAAAGCCACGCATGCCAATTATTGTTGCGTAAATGAACGATCAAATTTACATATGTGTTTTCGACAACAAAAATTAGCATGCGTGGCTGGCTATTCTTTCGTGTGAGAACAGAGCAAAAGCAGAGACAGCAAAGAAAGCAATGAAATTACTACAAGGAGCAACAACAACGTATTTACATTCTACTATTTTGTTCCTTTACATTGAATCTCAACATGTCATATTACTTGCTGATATTTCTGATTACCTGATACACGGCATCGGGTGCTTCGATAGAACGATGGCTTTATAGCTTCCTTCTTTATCAAACTTACTGAAATTTTATGAAATTTAATATTATAAAAATGGTAAATAATATTGTGAAACACCTCATATGTTATATAGTAAGTGCATAAAAATAAAAATTTTTTTTATAGTAAGTGCATATATTTATAAATATATGCATTGCGTGAATGGAGTATACCTATAATTACTCCATACGCATGTACATACATATATATTAAACAATGGTAAAAATTCTTTATAAAAAATTCTATATATAACATTCATTCATAAAAATATTTCCTATCATGTTAATTTACTATGTTAATTAACAGAATTTGTTATCTGGTCATGGCATTGCTCTCTTCAAAATCTCTGTATTCTACAACTCTGTTAAATGACCCTGATAGTTGTAATCAGAAATAAGCTCAAAAGCTAAATTAGGACTTCTCTGGTATTTCATGTTCTCTGGTAATAATTTAAATTATAGGTAAATATACCTAATTATATTAACAATACTTACTTTCATTTTTCCAAAAAGCTCAATTATTAATTTGTATTTTTTCCCTTTCTACTAATTTTGGGCTTTATTATTTTGTTCTTGTTAACAATAATATGCTGATTGATTTACGGCCTTTACGCGATGCCTTGTTTGGTGTGTTCATATAACAATGCGTGTAAACGATTTAAAATTATACGATTGCATGATTCCCACTATTGTCTTTTATGTGTAAATGCCTTGTTTGTATCCCAGTTATCAGATAGGGTTCACTCGTTTATTTGTAAAGCGGAAAAGCCTAAATATAATTTAAATGAAATAAAGATCGCTGGATTATATTTATTTACAAATTTTTCTTCATTAAATACAGATATTAGATACAGTTATTTAATATGTTTTATTAATATAATGCACTAAATTGAGTTATTTTACTACTTTTGTTCAATCCTAAATATAAGCGAATTAAATTCAAAATGTGAACGGATGACGTACTGTCATCAGCTGCTTTTTATTACTTTTTTCTCACACGTGAATTGCCGTAATCTTATGTCTTTGAATCATGGAATATGGCAACATTAGTTAGTACGAATATCATCTGGTAAATTGCGGAGCGAAAAACAAAAAGTAACATAAACAAATCAGAAGTAATTTTTTATCATCTGAAAAGTGAATAATAGTTAAAACGCACGATATAGATATACTAAAATGGAAGGAATGTATTCCATCATTACGCCAGAATTATTATCTATTGCTCCACCATTATTAAATTTTGTTGATGATCTGATATGGTTTGATATCTCCGAGGACTGCAATAAAGTACTTTACGATAAAAGTAATTACATCGATAGAAACTCTAAATATTTAATAGAACAAGCATTTAATCAACCACTAAGTTCACAGGACCAACAAATACTTTTGGATGATTTAAATAAAAATCAAAATTTTGTTCATAAAATTGGTTTAACACCAGCTAAGGTATTGTATGAAAATGTTAACATATGTCACATGTTGCTACTTCAATTTTATTTATTTTTATTTTATTTTTTTATTCAGTTACCACAATTAGTTGAGAATAATCCTCTAATATCGGTTGAAGTTTTATTAAAACTCATGAATAGCATGGAAATTACAGAATATTTCAATGTACTTGTGAATATGGATATTACGTTGCATTCGATGGAAGTTGTTAATAGGTAAGTGAAACTAATGTACCAAGAAAATTGTTCCAAAAAAACTTGTTAGTATTATCGATACTCTAGCACAAAGTGTATATATGCATTGATCAGTATATGAATATTGATCTATGAAAACCTTGTATCACTTTCTACATTTTGAGTATATGTTTTTATTTTGTAGATTAACAACAGCTGTTGACCTACCAACGGAATTTATACACCTATATATAAGCAATTGCATATCAACATGTGAAACAGTTAAGGATAAATATATGCAATCACGTCTGGTGCGTTTGGTGTGTGTATTTTTACAATCGTTGATACGGAATAAGATTATTAATGTGAAAGTATGTACTCAAATGGTTCTTTTGATATATAGTATAGTACCTGAAGTAATATGCAATAATTTTACAGGAATTATTTATTGAAATTGAGGCATTTTGCGTTGGTTTTAGTCGTATTAAAGAGGCAGTTGTACTGTATCGGCTACTAAAACATCTGGATTATGGAGATACAGTACAAGGACCAAACACCCTGAATAGATCATCTTCAGGTTCGAAAAGTGAAAAACAATTGAACAATAAAACCAGTGTAGAAAAATAATGACATTAGGTACATTACGAGAAAAAACGTGATCATATTTATATACAATATTTCCATAATTGCTACTAAATTGGAAATATATGCAATTTCATACAATTTGATACGATTAAAGAGAGAAAGAAGAAGAAATTATTATAATTGTTAAACAATTGCAGATTTTTGTTTTAATGATCATTTTTATTATAAAAGTAAATTAACATTTTTTTAAAGCTTTCCTCTAATACAATAGCTGAGTTTTATTGAGTATATCCTTCCTGTAGCTGCAATTGATTTCCATTTACAATTTCACTCCGCGCTTTTCAGCCTCAGCCCTGTATTTTGAAGCGTAAACACCTTCGGGATCATATTTAGCCTGCAATTGCTTCCATTCTGCGGGCTTATGGTCATAAATATAACGGGCTACCTTCTCGGCAGCAGCCTTTTGTTTTTCATTACATTTGCTGCATTCAGTTTTCAAAGCATCCGGAAGAACCTTCTTCAATTCGCGAGCATCAGGTGTACAATTACCAGTACCGATCAGACATTTGAAGTAGTTGTTGAATAGACGATCGGATTTCAAAATTTCATCAATATCAACATTATCGTATTTGGATGTATATTCGTCATCAGCATATGCAATACAGGCGAGTGCCAAAACAACAATTGCGGTAAAGAGTTTCATTGTTAACCTAAAATAAAAAATAAAAAAATGGAAAACAAAATAAGTACAAACAAAAAGGAGGACAGTGTTACGACGATTGACACTTGTTCATTATTTGGACTTTAAATTATATATGTATACTCATATCAACAACACAACCACCATATAGCTTTTAATATCGGCTTTAATGGTGTTGCGTAACATTTTAAAAGCTTTCATTAAAAAAATAATAATTAAATGAGAAATAAAAAAATAAAATAAAAAACAAATCAAATATAGTTCATATTGTATAAAAAGTGAGCGCAAAATTCAAGTTTGATGTTTTTTTAATTTAATTTATTCGAGAACTTGGCAATAAACCTTCTGTATCTCTAGGAAAATTTAATATTAATACTGTTTGTTTTTGTTTTGTTTTTTGTTTTTCGTCTTGTTGAATTAAATAAAATTTATAGTTATTGCTAATTACAGATTTGCATAACTTCATATATAATATTGTATGTATTATTTGTGTTTTTGGGTAACTACCGTGATCTTGTTGACTATTAATAGTAGGTACTTGATTGTACATGCAGTTAAAAAACGTAATCACATTAAATATGCATTGAGTTCGTTATTTAATTAATGTGGAAATTTCCTTCAAACTGGTTTACTTGATACTCTATTTGTCAGAAAGTACTTTAACCCACATGATTGCATACATGAGTGCATCATACATATGCATGATTACGATGATGCATATTTATTAAAGGAAATATGAATTAAAGAAAATTGTAGGAATTTATATGAAATTTCCCGAAAAAAAAACCTTGAGAAATGAAAATAAAAATATGAAATCTTAAATATCATCGATATTTGCTATAGGTTGCGCACAAGCAGAAGGCAACTACTTTTTATGAAATACATACATATTTATGAATTCAATTAGCACCACGATCTCACTTAATATTCACTACTTGCAAACCGATAAATTTATAATATTACACATTGCGCAAATTTGGTTGTGTTGTTGTGTGTGTTTTTTTTTCCTTTCTTAAGAATTGGCAAATTAACGTTGATAACTCTACTTAATGATGGCCAACTATTCGTTTTATAGATTTATAAAAAATTTTTTATTTCAGTATACACACATGCGCATACACATGCTTGCGAGGAATAAATTATTACTTGTTATTAATTCTCTATTAATTATATGTTAATTATTTATGTACTTCTTACTTTGCAAATAAGATATAATACACACGAGATCCAAGCAGTAGAGCTAAATATGTGTTGTTCGCTTTATTGAACGTTTGTAAACACAACTACTCTCAGTCCAGTTGTTGCAATGCTTTTATAGCCAATACCAAAGGCAACCGGCCAGGTAAGAAACTGAAAAAAAAGCTTGATTCACGTTGTTTACTTTAACTTTACTTATAAACTTTACTTGCTATTAAACAATCTCTTATACATATTCCTTCCCTTTATTGAAGTCATCGGCTTACGTATATACATTACATATATATAAATATATATATAATTCTTCTAAATTTTCGTTAAAAAAAAATAAATCAAAATCAAATAAGTACGTACATATACACATATGGAAAAAATATTCAGTGACAATCTGGTACAGGTAGCTATCGTGTATGATAAATATTTTACTAGCAAACTTGATAAACAATCGATTGCATAGAAGGATAAGTATGAACGAAAACCATAGTGATGGCATAGAGGACATAGAGGAAAAAGTTCTCGAAGAAATTAGCAACTAATATGCCATTGTGTCTTGGTGTGAATTCTATTATATATAAGATTATTGACTAATGAATTTTTTCTAAGGTTAATATTTGTCCAAATGGAAATAAAAAATAAAAATAAATATATAACTTAATTTTTAATGAGGCAAATGTTGACAATTTTTCCAGAAAACCTTCTACATTAGTTCTAAACATTTTATTCAAGTTAAGGCTCTTAAATTAATGCAAATAGAATTTATTATTTCTATTGAATTCAAATTCAAATAAAATGTAAGTAATGTAAATTTAGGTGAATATCATTTATGATATTAACATGCATAATTAACGACAGTTGGCCGAGGTCGATTGCGTGTGAAATATGCAAATTTTGGGAGTCTACCATTCGATATGGATCGTTAACTGTACATAGATGAATATGATGATCACTTATCAGCTAAGTAAATATAATGTACACGCTAATATTAATGCTTAATATTAATAATTAATAAATACATGGATTATAAATATATTTACAATTTACAGCATATGTACATAATTAAAGGCAAACTGCTTGCTTAACTATGAACGTTCATGAACGTTATTTAAAAACCTGTAATACATACAGATGTATACGAATACATACATATGCTAAGTCGAATTAATCGGAGCTTACCTGTAGTTGTTATACACTGCAATGTGAATGTCAGTTAGGGTTTATGTGTGAGTGTGTGTGTGTGTCAGGTGATTACAATATATTATTATTATTATTATTATTATTATTCACTTTGGACTTTAATATTGAAAATACAATTTCGTTTTGGTTAAATAGGTTCTAGTTAACTACTTAGGTGCAAAATGTGCACATAAAGTCAGAAAGAAGAATCACATTGAATGTATCAATATGATCGACTCGTAGAGAAGTAGATACATCTTAACTAGACATAGTATTCGAACAATTGTTATTTACTTTGTATACTTTTTTTTATGAGGCTTTTGTGTAAAAAGTTCAAATTTAATTACAAAAAAAAAACCGCAAATTAAGAATTAATTTAATTAAGTACTTTTCGGGGCAATTGTTTTTGCATGGAAAAGAACAATATAATTAAAAATGTAATAAATATTTCAACATGAAAATACTTAGATATATGCTAATTTCAGACATTTACGAATTATTCCATGACGAAAAAACAATCATCATCTAAATCTCAAGACATACAAATATATGCTAGTAAACACTCATGTTTGTATTCGTACGTACATATCATAATGATGGATGATTTTAGTAAGTGAATCGTATATGCGTGTATTAGCCCCACCTCTAGTGTCAGCAACAGTGACAATACATTTTTGAAAAACAATATGGATAATGTACGACATTTTACTTTTCAACCAGTAACTGAATATATACTAAATAAGTGAAAAATACGAATGAAAAGAAAATCTGATTTATTTATGCTGAAAAATAAATAGAAAAAAATACAAGATCAATATGAATCATATGTCAAATTTATATTTTCTTCGAATTTTGTGTGTTTTGTTTAGTGCTATAAATTTAATATTTTTTATGGCTTTTTATTATTATTTGAAGAAATAATTGTATTTTTTTGAAAATCGTTTCCAATTTTTGTATATATAATTGTAAGTAAGCCTAACAAAAATTACGACCTCGATTTTGCAATGATACAAATATCCATTTCAAAGGTTATATAAATATATAAATATAGATGAATCAATCTATAATTCTAGTTCGAAAAAATTTCCCCACCCCCCGTGTTGTTGCACTATTTAACGATTCAACGATCCAGTTCAATTATTTCCATAATGCTTTAATTATAGTGTATGTAAATATATGTAAATATAAATATATCTTATAGTTGGTCAATCGATGCACACGTAATTGACACAATCTACAAATATGACATTCACAGAATTGTTCTCACATAAAAATCAAAAATGCGTACATGGAACCGCAACAGTAATGTCAAAAATAATTTCAAGTTTAAGCGAATATAACATCCAGTAGTGTTCATATGAATATACAATATGTACATGCTATTTATGTAGACACTATTAGTATCTATATATGTACATATACGCGACCATACATACATATGTTTATATTTGCGATATTCTACAAGTGCAAAATACACACATATACGTATGCATACACATATGTGTGTATAAGGTGGAAGCTGATGAAAATATTAATGAATTATGCGGAACAGACAAATTCATTCGCACATACGTGCATACTTACATATATGTCTCATATACATTTGTATGGATGTGCACTGATATAACAAGATGATTTCACTCACCTAGAGTAGGTTTATCCATAATTAGAAATAATCATTACTTCCATAGAATTAATTACTTTCTAAATTACGATAATTATGTATAATTTAAATGTCAATACGCATATATGCAATATGTCGCACTCCGATGAAAGAGTAATAGGTCATTGATCCATTCGTTTCTAAGTGAGTACTTGTCTTAATACAGGGATGTTGTTATATTTATTTATATTATATGTTTTATCCATTTCAAATACAATTTACATTAAAAATAAGTTCGATACCATTGAAAATGCACGATATAAGCGCAGAATGATTAACCAACTTCATAGCACTGAGAGTGCTTATATAAAAATCTCGTTTAAATGACCTCACTGTGGTTCGATCTGAATGTATTATTCCCACAAAATAAGTAATCTAAGAATATAAAACAAGGACCGCCTTTGAAAGAAAGTACTATAACTAAATAAAGACTTTTTTTGAAGTCGGCACTAAAGAAATTATCACAACAATTTATTAATTGTAGCTATAAGTATTTATTAAGCTATGATTTAATTAAATGAATTAATTAGTTAGCCATAAGTGTATATGGATATATTCGCACGTTGTGTACGCGTCGTTTCTGTATAAATACATAGTTATATGTATAACACGTGCAAATCATGGTTAAGATAATTCGAACGCATATGCATAGGGAACCAAACCAAATTGAATAATTTTTTAGTCGCAAAAAATCAATGTGAAAAACAAGACGCGTAAACCATTAAAATCGAATTTATATATCGATTATTTTTTCATACAGAAGAAAGTTGGCATTCTCAAAATGAAATAGAAATATTTATTTGTAATATAGATTATTTATCGAAGTCAAAGGAAGTTGACACTACATTAAAAATTGAATCGTTGTAAAAAGAGCAGTTGTAGGAAAACTAGAATTTGGAGATAATTTGAATGATAATTAGTGATTCTCTAAAGTAAAGTCAGCTGTAAGTAACCTTTTTTAATACTTTTAGGCATTTGCTTTTATATGAACAGAAGCAAAAGGTATACGAGCTTATTATTTAATTCCAATTCTGAAAGTATACTCTTTTCATACTTTTCATGGTGTAAAATAGTTACATATATCAACCACTATTAACGGCCAGTTTTTGAGTACAAGTTTAAACTAGGTTTAAACTAAGTTTACGTAATATAAATTTATTTTAAACCGCAGCAAGAAAAGATTTACTACAGTGCAAGAACAGACAGCTACACAACTGATAGGCTAATCTTAGTTTAACCCAGCTAGATTGGGCGTTCAAATTTACTTTAAACTACGTTGAAATTTGACTAAAACTCTGCAAATCGAGTTTAAACTTAGTTCAAATGACAAATAAAGTTGAAGTCGCACTGAAAAACTGGCCCTAAGATTACCAAATGTGAAAGGGAAAATTAAAAAGTGTCATGCTGCTATCAACCGGTATCAACCCGCGAGCAGTCAGTGCAGCATTGCACTAAATTGGAACGAGAGTCACGTCGAATGCGTCTTACGGTGAACGAGGGCAAGACGAAGTACCTAGAGTCTACAAACAAAGAGCCCCGGCCTCTTGGACAACATGTCACTGTTGACAATTACACTTTCGAGGTGGTGAAGGACTTCGTCTATATTGGAACCAGCACCAACAACTGTAACTCTTGCCAACAGGTGTTACTTTGAGCTGAGTAAGCAATTGAGTGGTCGAGCCCTCTCTCGAAGATTGAAAATCACACTCTGCAAGTCCCTCATTATTCCTGTCCTAACATATGGCGCATAAGTCTGGATAATTTCCACCACGGATGAGAGGATGCTTGGAGTTTTCGAGAGAAAAGTTCTGCGCAGAATCTTCGGACCTATTTTTTGATGGCGGGTATCGAATCAGGTACAACGATGAGCAACGATCAAAATCCAGCGGCTGCGCTGGCTAAGTTATGTCGAGCGAACGGAAGAAGACGATCCAGCTAAGAGGGTATTTAATGCCGCACCCGCTAGAGGACACAGAAGAAGAGAAAGACCAAACCTCCGTTGGAAAGACCAAGTGTTGGGTAACCTGACGACGCTTGGAATATCCAATTGGCGCCAGCAAGCGAAGAACAGAGAAGACTGGCGCCACATTATATGTTCGGCCTAAATCGATCATCAGTTGTTATGGCTACATAAAAAGAAGAAGAAAAAGAAAGGGAAAATTACGAATATAGTGTATAGTTATGACAAAGGAAGTAAACACAGAGAGCAAATTGGATTGTTTTTATTATTTATGGACATTTTTCAAATACTTTTATAATGTTGAAGAAAGATCTGCATGGATTCACTTATTTCTTCTCTTTACACCAGTAGCTCGTTTCTGTAACTCTTCTCCACCAATTATTTTCTACTGGTAGAGAATCTGACGTCTCAATTATTGTGTTTCCATAAGTGTGGTGAGTAGAGTTTTGAATTCTAGTAGTAGAGTAGAGTAGAGATATTTTCAACTACTATGTAGTTAACGAGAACTGCGACAGCCAGTTGAAAATGAACTATGTCATCAGCAGTAGAGAAGTTCTCTGTTTAGTTATGGTTCAACTAGCCACCGACGTAGCGCCCGTACGTACTTGCCGTACGTAAGAACATACAAAATTGCATTTGATTCTCTCCGCTACGAGCAACGGCTACGTCACCGTCATACGGTGGTGAGTTTTCGTTAACACGACATTCCCATAAGATAGGTCGTGTCAGCTGACACGTTCTACGTTTTTACGTTCGTGGCTAGTTGCAGCATTACAGAAACGAGCTATAGTTACCCGTTTTAGTCTAGAATGGTAGAAAAGCAGATTGCACCCACCAGAGAGGATTTTTCTATTTTGAGGTAATATTAGTTCAGCTGCGAGAGAAAATTACAAAATGGCGAACAAATAGAAAAGACAAATTGTAAACAATGCGGAATAATGAATGAATAGTGCAACTCTTGGAACTACTATTAGGTGTGTGTTTGTACTTTTCCAGTAACAATTATCCAGTAAACAAATTTCTGAGAATTTGGCGCAACTTTAGTTTCTGTGTTCTGTGCGTTTCAGTGTATTTAACTTACTCAATTCATAAACAGTACAGAGAATTATGGATATGAGTAATATCACTATTTGGTTACTCTCTATGCAATAAGCCTTCATATCCAATTCCTTATTTCATACATATGTATGTATATAAATATATGTATGTACATATATATATAAATGTATGTATATAAATATAAATATATCTTTTATAACTGATTGACAGTTACGAAATTTGACAACAAATGCACACACACTGAGATAGCATAAAAAATGTAACTGTTTTTTACACTAAAAAAAATAATATAATAAATAGGTGAAATTTTTACATCATTCGATGCAATATAATGCAACTGGTGCTATTATATTGACCGGCACTGTATGTACAGCGAAACTGGTACCAATTACGAGAGTATAGCAAATGCACTAAGTAAATCCCGCAGCCCTATTCAAATTAATTCTTTCGCTTAAGCTCCACAAATAATTTATCCGTTATTTGTTAGAGTATAATTTTTTTAGGTGTTTTTTTCCGCCACTGCGGCGCTTTCATACCCTGCATAATGCAAGGTATATTCATTTCGGTCAGATGTTTGTAACCACTTGAAGGAAACTCCGGAGATATAGAAAATTAAATATATTCGTGATCAACGTCGCTTAAATTTTCGATTTAACGATGTCCGTCCGTCCGTCTGTCTGTCACCAGGTTGGTTCGCACGATAACTTGAGCAAATATTGAGCTATTTTGACCAAATTTGGCATAAGTAACCTATGATCCAAGGGTACAGAGGGGATTGATATTGGGCATGATCGGTCAATAGCCAAACCTTAAATTTGGTTGTCCTACGCTGAATAGTTCGTAAGTTATAGCGGTTAAAATTTTTTTTAATTTTCGCAACTTTGTATGGTAGCCCCATAAAGAAGGGGGCGTGGCAATCTGGTATCATGCCACATTATTTCCTACTACGATATTAATCTAAGTGTCAATTATGGTTATTCTAGCCGGAGGATTGCAGAAGTTACAGCTATTTCAATTTAAAAGAAATTCGGTCATTTTGTATGGGGGCTATTATAAACAGTAGGCGTGGCTGGTCCATTTTTTGTGAGTATAGTTGCTCTTATAATTCTAATCCATACCTTAAGTCTGATCGTTCTACGCTGAATAGTTTGTAAGTTATGGCAGTTAACATTATTTAAAATTTCCGTAACTTTGTATGGGAGCCCCAATAAGAAGTGGGCGTGTCACGCTGATTTTTTGCCAGATTATTGCCGACTACCATATTAATCTAAGCGTCAATTATATTTATTCTAGACAGAAGATTGTAGAAGTTACAGCTGTTTCAATTTAAAAGTAGTACAGACACTTTGTATGGGAGCTACTATAAAAATTAGGCGTGGCTAGCCAATTTTAACTTTGAATGCTTGGTGTGGGCGTGGCTATTGACCGATCATGACCGATCATAGGTTACTTATGCCAAATTTTGTCAAAATAGCTCAATATTTGCTCAAGTTATCGTGCGAACCAATTAGGTGATAGACAGACGGACGGACATCGTTAAATCGTTAAATTCTATATCTCCGGAGATGCCTTGAAGTGGTTACACACATCTGACCGAAATGAATATACCTTGCATAGTGCATTAAGCAGGGTATAATAAATAGATTTATAAGAATGAGGCAAGCCACGCTCACTACTAAGCCTTGAAATTATCTTAAAAACCCCTTAAAATCACCATAACTTACAAAATACTTCGTCAAATTCAACCATATTTTAGGTGTAGATTAAAATTATAACCACAAATTTTTCCTCAAAAAACTGGTGGGCCACGCCTACTTTTCAGTGTAGCTCCCATACAAAATAGTGGAAATAAGAGAAAAAGATGGAATTCGAGCAACCTTTTTATAAATATACCTACATATGCAAGGTATAATTTGGTCGGCCCCAGCCGATTGTAAGGTAATTTCTTATAGTGAGATATGTCAATTGAATTTTATATTTGTGCGTTTGAATATTGTAAAATTTAAGAAAAAAGCATATTTGGCACCGTTTTTAAATATTTGGTTAAAAAACATTGAAAAATTGAATACTTTGTGGAAAGTAATATATATGAAGTAAAAATAAGGAGTACTGAAGCAGTGTTGAAGCCACTTTTGGATATATCCATATAGATGTCTAATGTTGAATATCGGGTATATGTAAAGTATTATATTAAAACAATTTGGCAAATGTTGTAAGGAATTTTAAGACTTTTTATTAAATTTTGTTTGTCCATGACATTCGTACAAAATATTCTTATTTATCTTCTTTGTGTTTTTGCCTCTAGTTTTTTATAGTTTTCTCTTTTTAACGTTGACTTTTTTCGTTGGCACATAAATTGCGTGAGAAGACAAAGTGCGATACCGTGTATGGCTGCTTAAATTAATTTGTTTAAATCTCGCACCACTATTTGTTCCATTTCCATTTCATTTCGTCTATTTATTTACTGTTTGCCGGTTTTTATATCAATGCTCTAATAATTGTGGTGTTGAGTTTTTAAATTTAGATCAATGCAATTAATGTAAATAAAATGTTGGATTTAAATAGACTATGGAAATCATTAACAGAAATTCTTCCAGCTTTAGATGGAAAAGTAAGTGCAAGAATATCTGTATAATATTGCAGTTCCATTAATTTACTTTTGTAAACAGCTAAAAGCGTCTACACTGGATAATCCTAAAAATATTCAAGAACAACTGGAAGAAATTGGTATTGTAGATACAGTTAATGAAATTCTGTGGAAAGAAATAAGTTATATATTACGAAGTCAAGTTGTACCAAAGTTTTGGTCACATTTTGCGGTAGAGTCTCCTGACGTTGTGAGCTCTGAAGATTGTGTTCCATTAAAAAATACTCAACAACAATTTGAGCTTTTCGAAGTATTTGTTTCGGCAATATATGATTTGTATAATAATTTTAAAAATCTGTCAGAGGTACTTTTTAATCTACGATTATTACAACAAAACGATCCAAGTATTAATAATGATATCGAATATGAGAAAGAAATTGGCAAATTAAAGAAACTAATCAGAGAATCTTCTCTAACGCAATTGCCAGCAAACACAAATAGCTTCGTAAAAGCATTCTATAATGTCTCATTTTGTATATACTTCAATCTCTACAAGAACATGGATACAAGTTTCGGTATTTTCGTCATAGTGCACACTATCTATGTAGCTAATTGTATATAATAATTATTGTACTTATTGTCTTAGATGGAGATCCTACAACATCATTTAGCGAAGTCATTTGCATTGGATGCAGTGTGAAAGTAGCGGAATGTCGTTGTAAATATCTGACAACTATAATTAATCAAATCAATGAGAAGCTACTGCATATGGAGCTGTTGGATAGTATTGCAGGACAAACAATAACAACGGTAGTGCAAAAACGTATTAAAGATCATATAAGTGAAACGTGCCAAGGCATATTTGATAAGAGCCATCTAAAAGAGCTGGAAAAGGTCAATATTGTGTCCATAGAATGATTTGAAGCGTAATGCTAAACTATTTTATTTTTCAGTGGCTTAACGATGTGGTTATAACTTGGTTATCATGTATTTTTAATAATGGTAGTACGGAAATGGGTAATAATGATAGCTCGCAAAAAGTTATTCAAGGATTCAAAGTGAAACTTACTTACTTTCTCTATGAGAATTTTGCCCAAAGTGTAATCGATCAGTTTTTCAGTATCATTATTGGTAAGTACAAAATTGTACCTACTACATATAATTATGTATTTCGTATATTCACTAAATATTTCTAGATTTTCCCGATTCTATACCAGCCATAGATGATCTAAAGATATGTTTGGAAAAAATGGATATGAGAAAACATCTGATCAAAAGTCTTACCACTTCATTGGAAGCACGTATATTGCATCCAGGTGTAAATACCATCGATATTTTGACGGGATATGTTGCATCCATTAAGGCCATACGTCACTTAGATAGCAGTGGGGTCATTTTAGAGAATGTTACAGCTCCTATTAAGGAATATCTACGCAAGCGAAGTGATACGGTGAGACGAGTTGTAACGGGGCTCACTGAAGAAGGTCCGACTGATCTATCAGAAGAATTAGCTAAAGGTGAAACGATTAATGATAAAAACTCCTCTGCGCACAAGGAAGAATTAAGCAACTGGGAGAACTGGGTTCCCGATCCATCCGGACTTGATCACATTGCTCGCACGCAAAATGCAAGCACTAATCGATCAGCGGATATAATATCGATGGTAGTGGATATATATGGAAGCAAAGAACTATTTATGAATGAATATCGCAATTTAATGGCCGACCGTCTGCTCACACAGTTAGATTTTAATCCAGAGAAAGAAATTCGCAATTTGGAGCTATTGAAACTGCGTTTTGGCGAATCGCTGCTGCATAGCTGTGAGGTAATGTTGAAGGATGTTGCCGATTCTAAGCGTATCAATGCGCATATTCAAAGTGATGCAAAATATGCAGAAAGTAAGTTATTGCTCTTTCTACAACAGATGTTGCTTCATTAATTTATGTGGCCTTTTTTTTTTAGATAAACGTTTCGATATATCGTCACTGATTATATCGGCACAATTTTGGCCATCTTTTAACAAAGAGAGCTTGGAGTTGCCAGAAGAAATTGCTGAGGAATTTACAAAGTATACGAAATCCTATGAAGCCTATAAGGGTAATCGCACACTGAATTGGCGCAGTGTAACTGGACGTGTTAATATTGTTGTGGAAATGGGCGAACGTACTATCGAAATGACTGTTCCACCAACACAGGCAGTTATACTTTATCATTTTCAACATAAAAGTATGAACAAAATTATGCCATAATTCTGGACCTTGTGTAATTGGTATATTCGATTTTTTCATTTTACGCCACAGACGAATGGACATTGGATGAATTGAGCAACTTAACCAAAGTTCCACAAACTGTACTGCGACGCCGTATTGGTTTTTGGCAGGTGCACAATCTTATTTGTGAACCTCGACCTGGCGTATTTAAACTGATTGAGGAAGAAGTGCAACAATCGCAATTTAATACATTGAATAAAAACACTAGTTATGTGTCATATGAAGATGATGTTGAATCTGCTATGGCATCTGCAAGTGATCAACGTGAAGAAGAGCTACAGGTGATTACAGCTTTCTAATAGTAATGCAACTATTATTATATGTATACTTATTTATATTATCTGTTTAGGTATTTTGGTCATATATTGTGGGTATGCTAACCAATTTGGATTCGCTGTCACTTGAACGTATCCATCAAATGCTTAAATTATTTGCTTCACATGGTGTTGGTACGGAATTTTCACAAGATGAACTAAGAGATTTTCTGCAGCGGAAAGTACGTGAACATAAATTACTCTACAATGGTGGTGTCTATCAATTAGCCAAATAGAGAGAGAGAGAGAGGGAGAAAGAGTAGGAGAGAGCTATTGTAATTCTTTAAGCATATGTGTGTTTATTGTATACATGTTACAAATTATTGTTTTTTTTTATTACTATTATTTTTTTTTATTTATACGCTTTCAATTTTATTAGCAAAATAAAACTGAATTTATTTGTTTGTTTCTAAAATAATGGAAAAATCGAATTCAATATTTTCAACAATTCCATATTCATATAGTGTGTTCAATCGAAACTTTCTCCAATAATTTACATGTCAGTGTATTTATTGTATTTTTAGAAAATCAATTTTATTGTTATTCCCGACATAGACTATATATACCACTTCCCACATATGCTTGAACAGTCAAATGAATTCTTTTGATTAATTTATTTTCTTCCTTGATGTTCCGGCTTCTATTGTATTAGCATCTGGTGAGAAATATGGCCAATTTAAAGTTGCAATGTGTGTTTCCAAAATAGAAAACCCGTTCAAATTGCTGTAATTAGTTATGGATGTTTTTCCAAAACATGTTTCTCAAGACGCACTCAATTCTTGTGTAACTTCAATATTTAACAACGTTTAAGTATTCTGCGGATGATATTTTGTATTGAACATAACATTTGATTAAGTTGTGAATATTAATTTATTCTAAACCGACTGATGTTTCTGTGGTTTTACAGTGAGATTTCATGATAGTAATGATTTCAATATGGCGCTGCTACATTCTAATCCTGATTGTTGAAGTCAGTCTCGGTATTATATTTAGAGACATATTTAACCCATTGAAGAGATGAGAAGAGATGCCAGTGGGGCTGCTTCGACGATGTGGCTTGCATGGTATTGTTGCTGATGTTCTCACTGCTGCAGTTGATGTGGTTACAGATGGGGGCATAAGTGCAGAATACGGACTCCTTGAGAAAATAAAAATAATAAATTGCGTCGGATACAGGTTATTCTTGTCGTTATAACAAACAAATATTTGTTGTTGCAGATGCCCATACAAAGCGTGGTTCAAGGTCAAAATACAAAATTGAGGTCGAGATTACTCGATTGACAAGCAATTTTTTTCTATAATATGGGTATCAAAACACAGGTAATTAATACCTTTTTATAGGTATATAATATTTTATAAGAATTTTTAACGTTTTAAATATATGAAGAAAAATATAAATTTTGTATAAACATTTTGTAAAAACCGATTTTTTTTTCGAAAAAGTCCCCCATTAACCTATCAAAAATTATATATTATTTAAAAGATCATAGGATTACCTTTCCAATGGTATATAAAACATATTTTTAAGAATTTTTATATATTTTAAATATAGTTTTTTATGATCATACTTTCGCTATAGCAAATATGTGCACAGAGGAATAGTAAGACAGTTATAATCATAGCGGTAGACATAGACAAAAGAATTCAGGAAAAATAGTATGCAAAAGTATAATTAACTAATTCTTTTATTAACCTGATAAAGACAACATTGTTTGTGTATTGGAGCAACCAGCAAAAATATTGTTGATTGGGAATACAATAATTTTAGGTTACACTGTTCAGTCCCGTTATTTCAAAAGCTAAGAATTAGCGTCAAGTAATAGACAAATTTGATTGGATTTGAGAAATTGGATTTTTAATATAAATTGAAATGAGTGAGCTTAATTTGTGTAAAGTAAATAGTTTATTCGAATCTACTAACGATTTTGGAATTTCGGATATAGCGTTGCACAAACTGATGGAATGGTGCTTCATTCCGAGTGAAGTGAGTGATATAAATGCGCAAATGGGCATAATTTGAAGCTGGTGAAATCAACCACTAGCTTAGATGGTTATGTTTGGAGGTAATGTTCATATTCTATTAGGTAGTATATATATATGTTATAAAATAATTTCAGGTGTCAGTCGATGTATAAAAAGATCAAGATGAAGAAATGTAAATGCAATGTTAAGGTATCCCTTAGAAAAAATACATTCTTCGATAAATCGAAACTGCCAATGGTGAAACTCTTGGCATTTTCGTATTTGTGAGTAAAGAATGTTACCCAACAGTTTATCATGGACGAATTGGGCGTTTTGCGTCATAGACTGGTGTAATTTTTGTCGTGAGGTGGCGTATGATGGCATGGACATTAAAAAACAAAATATTGGTGGACGAAAGTAAATTTGGTATGCGGAAATACCATCGCGGTCATGTGGTTGAAGGGCAATGGGTATTTGGAGGAGTAGAGAGGAAGTAATCTCTCTTTCCTCGTCTCGGTGGAAAAAAGGGACCAGGAAACCCTACTAAGTATTATAAAAGACTGGATAGAGCCTGGCACAACTATTGTGTCCGATTTTTGGAGGGTATGTTAAATATAATTTTTTCACTTAGTGAAGTCTAACGCTTTTATATTTTAGGCTTATGATTGTTTATCGCAAGAGGGTTACCAACACTTCAAAGTTAACCACTCACTGCATACAAACATACAAACACTATTGAAGGACTGTGGCGGCATGCTAAACATTCCATGCTGCAGTTTCATAGGAGTAAGCGATATTTCGATGGGTACCTGGCAAAATTTATGTTATTAAAATATTGTAAATTTAATAATATTGACGTGCTTACGCACTTTTTTGAGATGGCAGGAAATCCCTACAATCCGTTAGAGCCTTGCGTTGTAGATTATTCTGATGGTGAATAAAATTTCAATACTAAAAATTACAAAGAGATTTCAATGCTAAAACGTTTGTCGTTAAGCTGCCGTTAGACCTATAAGGGTTATTTTTTTGCGCCCGGCCGAAGGCTTGCTATAAAAAAAAACGTTTATCTTAAAATACTGTTAGTTGCTATACTGAATTTGAAGACATGCAAGTAAAATCGAAAGCCGTCTATATTGGAAACACTTGAAGTATCAGCTTGAAACAAATTTTTTATATGCATACAAATTCTTGAAAAACATATTTTATACAGCTTTCTTATGATACCCATATTGTAGAAAAAAATTGCATGTCTATCGAATAATCTCAACCTTAATTTTGATATTTGACCTTGAGTCACGCCTTATATGGGCGTTTGCAGCGACAAATTTTTTATTTTTTATATTCACAAAAATAAGCTCTATCCGAGAAAATTAAATTTTTTTTTTCCTTAGGAGTCCGTATTCTGCACTTGTTCCCCCGCACTTGTTCCTTGTTCCCTTTATATACAATACATATCAAGACAGATAATAGGTTTGTTCGCGTACATTACCATCACTTTCTATCAGCAAGAGAATAAAAACAAATTATACTATCAATGTGAGAAAATATATAGAAAGTACGCGAACGGAAACTCATCAGAAACTTGTAAATTAACAATCACAGTATGTAACTAATAGCTGCACTTTTTTTTTTGTATAGGTGATGGAAAGTGATGGTAAACATTTTACTATCAGAAACTATCAACTCTCTTCAATTTTTACGCTCTCATTTTCGGATTCTCTGTCACATAAATCGAGTACGCGAACGCTTTGCTGTCGATAATTGTTACAATAGTTGAAAGTAATAGTTTTTACAAATTATTACAAAATTTACAATTTCTTCCTGGAAATGTGTTCCCGTACGCCAAAAATCACTAAAAGGGGGAAATTGAGTGAGCAAATTATCTCATCACTGTGATAATTCTTGCAAATTTTTACTGGTAATATTTCTACTAGTAAGAATTCGTAACATAGAAATACTATCTGCTCTTAATGACAAGTGACAGAACTGAAGGAGTTTGAAGATTACTAGTAAATCTTATAAATTTTCCGTTCGCATACTTTTTTTACTTTTTTCTCATTTTTAGAGAGGATTTTTCTTACGCTCTTGAATAGTGATGATAGAGGAATTTTACGAGCAAAGTAGCGAACGCAACTATTGAAGTGAAGAAAAACCATTTCGGAAGAGATGAAAGGTGAGATGTGATGAAATGTTGAATGTTCGTTGATTGGCGAACTTCGCCCGACAAAAGAAAAACCATTGCGACCATGTTTTGAACTTTCTCCGTGTTCTTAATTGAATGTAAAACTTATTCAGTATTTTTTATTTAAAATGAAAAATTTAGTGGTTCTAAGATGTGCCTTTTATAAAAGTTGTTTTTTAATCTTTGTTCTTCTTTTTAAAATTTCTATTTGTTATATTTATCCCTTTACGTTATAAAAGTTTTGCTTTTAAAACATGCCCATCGTATCATCTGGAATCACATGCATACAAGTTTGTTGAGGACACACAGTTCCTTGCTACCGTCGATATTTTTGAAGAGTATAAAAACAAAATGGATACTATCGCTGCCGGCTTTATTGTTTTTAAGTGAGCGAAATTACAAGCGAACATTTGACAACGGCGTCGCACTCTTTAGCGAAATTAGATATTTTCTCAACTGCTGTCACATTGTGCTACGTTCTTATGATGGTCGCGAATTTTATTCAGTGACACATCTAACAAATTCTTTGAAAATATTTTCTTAACTCGTGTCAAACTTAGGGTTATTTTTTTCTCAAAAGGCGCAATAATGAATCTGACATAGAGTCTGGAGGCCTCTTCGTGGCAGCATAGAAACTATTATTAGCCATGGCTAACCACTTCTCCTAAAAAATTTCAATACAATCAATACATTTTTTTCTCTGAATACAAATACTAATCCATATTATGGGATATTTTTTATTGCTTTCTTCCTTATGTAATGAGTGCGAATGAAACAGCATGACATTAATTTGAATTAATTTGACTTTGACCTTTCATTCTTGCTTTATGAAATCTGTTAAAGTGATGATAACTTCAAACATATTTTGACACGTTCGACAGCAGACTAGTACTTTCAGTAAGAAGTATCAAATGCTGTATCCCATTTTATTGTGTGAAGAGAGAGCGAAAGTTCATTTCGTTGGCAAAATAGTTTATATTGTAGCTGCCCTACATACTATATAGATTAGCGTCACAATCGCTACTCTGCTTAAATAAAGTACAACCCTGGTTGTGTATGCGGGTCAAACTTCTAAAAAGCATTTGTTTGTATTTTTTTCTTTTCGATTGGTATTACATTAACTTATAAATATTTTGTTAATTGTTACTATAAATAAAATGATCAATAATTTGTTAAATGCCATTGTTTTGCTTTCAAAAATAAAAGAATTTTAATTCAACATCTTGTGCCCAACCCGAGGGTTAATAATTTTGACAACACAATGTAGTTTCATACATCACAATCACAGCTAATGAACATATGTATACGTTTTCACTGGCAATTGGGTCTACGCCCCGAAACGTCATGACCAAAGACTGTGTATCCCAAGTCACCATACTGAATAACATTGATTTGAAGTATAATCATTAAAAATTAATTATTAATCATTAATCATTAAAATATTTTCGAATATGATCTATTTAAATATTAAATTTAAGTTGATCTACCTACCTGCCCATATTTTCATCACCATCTTTACAATAATATCTGATGGTTTAAGTTCATAAGTTATTATTTCGAAACGAATGCAAATGAAACATTTTCATTTTATCTTTTGTGTTTTACAACGAAATTACACTTTAATTAAAATGGCAGGCTGATATTAGATTACAAATTCAAGAACTTATTTCTTGAGATAATGACAATTGCGTTGGCAGATCAACAACACTAATTGCGCTTAATTCACATTTAATTTTACGCTCTTCACGACTTCGTCCTAAGTAGTATAGGCTGGTTATAATTAGTCCAAATGATGTAACGCAAATCAGCAATGTGCCATATTTTAGGGCAAATTGTATGGCATCGAGACCATAAGTGCTTACGTACAGTTTATCAATAATTTCCTCTGTAAAATCACCCGAAGTAATTTCAATCCATATAACTGGTAGAATAATTCCTTCTTCTAGGCGTGATATTTGATCTGAAAAGGTGTCGAATAGTTATAAGTAATTATCGTGCAAATGATTATTTGAAAATTTACGTTTGATAAGTCCACTTTTGTGTACAGCTACATTAATTTGTATGCGCGATGCGCCACTGATGGGAAAAGCAAAACGTGGATGAATATCGGCAAAGGTCTGGTGCAGTGTTGCATTTGGACGAATGCCCTCAAAAATATCATACAGCTTAGGATCGCCGGCAAAAAAGTGCGGAAATGACGGATATATTGGTGCACCATTGTAACATTTTGTCGCATTTATTACACCGCTTGGCATGCAACGTTCTGTATTGTGGCAATAGCATGCATTTTCGGGATTTTCGGTGGGGTTTGCAAACACATTCAATGGGGTACGATAACGTAAAGCATCGATGTCATTTAGAATTGTAACCTCCTTCTCAAAATGTAATGGTATTTTTCGGCACAGCACTTGTAGAAAGACTGGCAAGTCTTTACGGCTCTCTAGCAAATGAGGAGCAAACATTGTCGCATCGGAACCATCAATACGATTGCATTCGTCATCGCTCCAAAAGTCTAAAGTAGGCATGCCATTAAATTGTGTTATTACACTAAATTTGTGAATATCATCTTCGCCTGTGTTAATCTGTAACGTGTCGACGCTTGTACCATTACGCTGTTAATGGAAAAAATCGCATTAATAACAGTGCAAAGGATTGCTTTAAATTCAATCATTCATTCGACAGTCGATTTACATTCATTAGTAATCCGAAATGTGTTGAACCGGTCCCAAAATCCATAGACACTATACGATCCCGATAGCCCCACAATAGTTCATGTGCTGTTAGAGTTTTGAAGACATTCTCATTGAAGCTACCGATCAATTGTTGTGCAGCAAATTTCTTAAACATGCTCATTTGATCGATTTTAACGGCGGCCGTCAATAACGGTATATTTGGCACCAAAAATTTCTCATGTTCACCACAATTTGATTTCTCTGGCAAAAATTCATAAGACCGGTGATCCTTTCCAAATTAAAAAGGAAAACCCAGAAATGATTAATTAATAAAGATTTGAATACAAATAAGCAGATCTACTTACTTTAAAGGTAACAGTATAATTACTATTAAATTTCACATTTATTTTGGTTGTATGCTCTTTGTATGTTAAAGGACCAATATCATTTACGATGATTTTATCGTCCAGACCTAATAAATACTGTTCAATATTTGTATAATTGAATATATGCACTTTTAAGAGTGTATCGTATTGTGGACTTGGATTTGCCCAACTTTGCGCAGTTTCGGAATTGTTCAATAGAATTAAATTCTGTGGGATGAGAAAAAAGAAAATAATTATCTAAAACTTTCTTAACAAATTCCAATTAATAAGGTCTGTGAACCTTTTGGTGAATAGTCTTACCGAAAGCATTACATTATTATAGTATTGTGTGAACCACATAACACAAAATCCAGTAACACTAATAATGAACAAAAGGAACATTACACCCAAGACTGTAAATTGTGTTAGAACCATAAACGATTAAACTCGGCAATTACATAATTGATGACATGCTCCAAACTTACGTATTAAAGTGCCAATTTCTTTTGCTGTTGGCTCATCACTGATACCGAAAACATCAAAAACGGCGTCACGACATTTTTGTGTTTTTGTGCCATTTTTCATTTTGCCGCCGTAGTTTTGTCTGAAAGCTGCTGTCTTTTCATTTTGTATCCGTTCCGTTACAACGGTATTATTTTGAAATTTCATTGCCAAGCCGTCTATATTATCGATTGATTTTTCATTTGATTCTTTTTGTTGTTGTTCTTGTTGCTGTTGGTGTGGTGTTGGTGGTGGCTGACCTTGTTGTTGTTGCTGTTGTATATCATGTGAATTTTGCATAGTGTTCTTATTAAAATGAAACAGCCTGAAACTGTTGGAAAGAAGAAATAATCAAATTAATTGATCGCATCCTTCGTTGGATATCATGGTATGATTATAAAAGTAGAGCAATAAGAGAGAGTTTGATACGGAAAGAGGAAGAAGAAAAATTAGTAAAAAAGAAAACACACGAGTTTGACACTATAAGAAAACAGTTTCTGACAATATAAGGTTCATCCAAGAGAAATATTTTACTATTACTCTACCTTTATTATTATACCATGGTCGTATACTTAATAAAATCAATACAAAAATGTATCAAAATATTTAAAAATAAAAATTAGCTGATTTAATATGAAAACAGATCAGCATCAAGAATGATAGAAAGAAAGACTGCATATTGCGCCAGTCCGTTATTTCATTCTGAATGAATTTGACGATGAGCTGATAGGATGTGACGTCAAAGGAGAATGTGAATAAAGTGTAATATCTCTCACTAAGTTTCTTCCTGCAAAAAAAAAATTAATTCGTGACTACGCCTTTACAAATGTGATGCAATATGGAATGGGTAATTTGTATTTCATTAAAATTTCACTCGCATTTTTGACAATGACTGTATTTCAATGCAAGGGGGTTGTTGAAGATCGAAGAAGTCATATCGGATGCTGCAAATGGAGAAGAAGATGATCTAGGAAGATCGCAGCCACCTCTCTCTCGTGTACCTTGAAATCATCTAAAATATATGTATATTGACCACTGATTTCTAGCAAAGGTGCCATTTATGCAGAAGAACCTTAGACGAAATTGAATTGGTAGCACCGTCTGAATGAATACGATAGATTGGAAAATCTGGCTGGTTATGTCTGCCAAAAACTACGTAACGAAATCGATGGCACTGCGATTCAAGATTCAACCAATCCTTCGACTTCGCTCACATGGTTGAATCACCTGAGCTAGGACGGTTTAGCTAAGCCAACAGATGAGTGCCCACATAAAGGATCAAAGCCATTAACAGAAACGTTTTCCTTATAACAAGTAACTTTGTAAAAATAAAACACATTGAGCAAACTTCCAATATCGATTGCAATGTTAAAATAAAAAACGTTATTCTTTCGTACTTCTTGTTGTTCTTTGCCCTGTAAAACAACGAAACTTAAAATTGAACTCGAAGAAATCGTTTAGAATAGAAAGCGAAAGCATTAAAAAATAATTAATTAGTCTTATAAATCAATCATTTAATAAACCGTTTTCCTTAATAGGTAAGAGTTTTCACTATATAAACTGTTGACTTTTATTTTGTAGCATTCAGAATCATAATGAACTTAACTACTCCCAGATCGTTTTTGATTATTTTTGTTTTCTGTCATATTAAGAGCCTTAGGAGCTGAGACAAATTCTCCAGCAGCTGTGATACTCTCTTCTTTGTGTTGTGCAGGCTTAGATATTCCTCCAAACCTCCTCCTTAAATTTGGCGACATCGACATGAACACACAAACACAACACGAAGAATATTAGCCGAGTTACTATTCCAACATTTGTCTTTTACTCTTTAGATTTTGACTGAAAAATATTACTCAGATACTGATTGTAATATAATATTAACAAATCTTTAATGTTAAATGACTATTTTTTGTTCCATCACATTTGATTTTTGTGTAAAAAATTGTAATAATAGGCTAATAGGTGTCCAGAGTGCAATTTGCGTACTCAATCTACTTGTACAGCGTAACCTAACCTAACCTAAGTAGTCGTAAGTACATACATTTTGATATAGTATTGTCAGTAGGTGAAATATTTGTGATCTTTTGATAACATCACTTATCTCGCGATAAGACAATTTTATATATAATATGTTCATAACATAACCTCTTCTAATTTTATGCCTGAGCAAAAGCGATTTTCGACTATTTTTTGTGAAAAGAAGTCTGCACGGAAGCGCTATTTTCTTACGTCAATAACATCTCTGTTGTCTATTAATTGGAATTGATTTGAGAAACTGTTCTTTATTATGCTTTATTAATATTAATTTCAACAATGGCTGAGTTTTGGAATTTTTTATTAAAGAATTAATTACTTCATATCTATCAACATTTTCCCATTGAATTTGTTTTCATTTTGTTTAAATAGAATATGTAATAGAGCGTCAGTAGCGCCAACCGCATAAAAGATGGCATTGCGATTTTTGGTAAATTTTCATTAGATTTTCGAGTTTTAAAGAAGCTGCTGCGGTCAATTAACCGAAAATATCCGGAAACCAACTTATGTTGGTTATATTTTTTGAATCTTATGTTCAAGTTTGTACTAACTTATGTGACTGAGGCGACCTCGTCTAGAAGTTTTGTTTCCAATAGACTACGTAAGTAATTACGAATTAACGTACAAGCAATATACAATAGATAGGTCCATATATTGTATTTAATAATTTATAATTTAAGTCTATTTATTAAAGAATAAAAACAAAAACAAAAATACAACAATATTTAGGTTCGCATTATATTCAATTCAACATTTTGACTTGTTTTTTTTTTCTATCGCTTATCAGTATTTATTCAATTGTTTTTGTTTCACATGTTGACACTGTTGTTTGTGGTTGTTTTTGCTGTTGTTAATAGTGTTGTTATTTTCTTCATAAGAAATTCATATGAATTACGAAAAATAAAAAATGAACAAAAACAATAAAAAAAAAAAATCACAAATTGATTTATGAACTTCGTAGATTTGTATTACTTTGCTTCGTTCACTTTATTTATTAACCCATTTCAGGGTTTTAATTATAAATACAAGTACATTTATGAAGTTTTCACTTAACATCGTACTGATTGTACATCATTATAATGTGTACTACAAAGAGATAATCTTTTGAAAAACACTTAACATTTTCACTTTTGAATTTAAAACAAACAAACAAAAAACATTAATAAAATTTTATACGTGCATATTATTATGCATGGATTTTCACAAATGCATATATGCGTTTGCATATCTCAACATTATGCATACTGTCCGTGTATATGCATATAATGACGTTACATTATCCATTATACGAGTACTGGTAGATGTGATCTGTGTGCTATTTCTTGTTATCAACAAATGAATAGAATGTAGATATCTTTTTTGATAGCATTTATTTACGTAAATATTCTCTTCTTAAGATTTGTGAACTTATTCAACGACCGTATATTAGTTTATTACCTTATTAGTACGTTAGTTCGGATCGGTTGTGAGTTTAAGAAGAGCTGACAGCCTGACTGAATGCTTCAATAAGCTGCTGATTATTGTCTTGGGGATCAAAACAAATGTGTGAACTTACAGAGCGCGAATACCAATACGAATACCGCTACAATATATAATATTCTCAAGTGTGCGTATGTATATGCATGTCTTATGTGATTGTCTATGTGTTTAATATCAGTTCCACATTAACCCAAGCTTATGTACAAATAAATATATATTTATAATTATTATATTCATACATAAACACATAGTATGTGCATAAGTATATACGGACATACATAATTATCTACAATTCTAGACGTGAGCACTGGCTACATTATTATATGCACTAGTAGTCAATTAAATCAGAATGTACTCGCAAATTAATTAAATTATGTATTTATTAAATAGTTACATATAGTATGTTATGTTTGAAATTAATTTTGTAAAATTATAAATGTATATAGCCTAATATATTATACATTATAGCTTAAGGTATAAATTTAAATAAATGTAAATCAATCTAAAATATAATGAGACCAAATTACATGACGTACAAATACATCTTACATATGTATATATGTACATATTCTTACAAATATAATCTACTTATGTACTTAGTAAATTGCACAATTGCAAATTATTTGAGATTTCCGACACGTGGTCGATAACAGATCTATGTGTGTATAATTTTTTGATAATAATATGATGTGATTGAACCCTTCTATAAAACGAAAATATATGTACATACAGTGGTCGAAATTTCCATAAATACAAATTTGAAATAGAAGTATAAATTTAGTTTTCTATGTGGCCGTGATTTGATCTGTCCATAGCAGATAATCTGCTGAAAAATGTACTTACTGCAAGAAGCTCGATTCTAACTATCGGCTGTGGTGCTTACTTTTCAAAATGCCTCATATTGCAAAGTTCATAGAACTAAGATCCGGTGAGGACGATTGCTGTTGAAATGAACCGCGGTGATATTGTGTTGAAGGTAACATTGAATTTTGTGGCTGCAAACTCCTGTCGAAACAGTCAGTGTTCTTGTTTGATAGTATGAAGTGATTGTCTGTCTGACACAAAAACCGAGTGAACTTTGCCATCTTTTATTTTTTTGGACTGCAAAGTGCAAATAATCGTCTAATTAAGAAAGTGGTAATTAATATTCTGATAATTAAATTGTTCTATTAGGCAATATTTTCATTAATTCAAGAATAAATTATTTCAATAATCATGATGTCGATTAATTCATATTGAATGAATCAGAATTTTGATTAATCATAATAAAATTATTTGAACAATATTGTAGTATATTCAAAATATTTATCATGACAATTTGTTTCTTACCCTTTTGATGTACTCAGCTAGTGGTTGTATTCGTTAACTGTGAATTTTTTCGCATTTACCACGCTTGAATTTCTCTGTAAATACAATAAGTAATATAATTTTGCACTAATTCTCTCCCACTTGTCATATAATATATCGATGATGTTGCGATATGCGATATGTTATACATATTTAACATATTCATAACTTATTTTAGTTATTTTTTATATATTGTACTTTTTATAATTGTGAACTATAATAATTGTGAACAAAATCAATGGATCGTTTAAGGAGACCTTCTATAATATCTGTAAAATCAGTCATGGCAAATTGTTACTGCCGGAAGAATTGCCAATTGTTTACCTACAGGTGGATTCAGTTTGAAGAAAAATCGTTTCGATACTTTCTTATTTGTGCTTCACCCGGGGATTGAACCCACTATATACAGATCAGAAGGCCAACGGCCCACTGAGCTGGGTCAATAATATTAAGCATATATATATTTCACATGAAATCTGTAAATTTCTATGAATCGGGGTATTATTTTCTGCTGGGTTAAAGTTGTTTAAGTTCTTAAGTATGTACGAGTATGTCAGCATTAGTAAGTAGCTTGTATGAGTATTTAGTCACTCATGTCAATTGAATGACTTGAGGGAGTGCAGCACCCGTCATCATCGACGTACCTAACGTGGTGAATTTATTGTCCAGAATTATTCTGCTTGGAAGCTTTTAGAATACCGGATGAAATTGAATTTTGGGTTTTCCGAGTGAACACCGAATCGATAACAATTATAAGTGTAGTTTTTTTGAACACTGCTTGCAGACAAATTTGGAAAAAATTTTTTTATGAAATAATTGACTCGAAAGAATTGTTGAAGCCACTTGTAATATGGTTTTAAATCTCGCTATGCATTAGCCGTGTCCCTTGTTAATGAGCACCCAAAATTGTAATTCTTTTGACATTAAATATAATGAAATATCGCTATTATTGTGAAATTCAAGTATTTTTGCTAGTATATTTTGATTAATTTAAACAAATTTCATTGAATTTATTGTAATTGATTTTGTCGATATATTTTTGTATTAAAAGAACAAATTTCATGATTGTTCCACTGTTCTGGATTTTTTTGAAAGTATTAAATATTGTATAAAAGTACTTATATACTTGTTTTTATGAATATATAAAAGTACATATAATTTTTGTGTGTCATATATCAATGTATATAGACACTATAGATCAATGTTAAATGATTGAGGGAATGATGGACGTTACGAGGAACGGAAGTAATATTTTATATACGTACAAGTATATACAAAATTGGCAGAATTCTGTAAATTCTTTTGTAAATTTATACTAGGTAACTCATATTATGAACATTAAATGTTACAAACTCATATGTGGTTATATTTACCATGTATGTATATAGTATGTACATAACTTACTTTATAGTTTATATAAACAGAATGATTAACATTGAAATTGTATGTACTAGAATAGCCCAAATGCATGTTAAATATAGTGCGTACACATACTCGCAAGTACATTGAAAAATTCTAATACAATGTTCCTAATAAATAAAAGCTAACGAATAACATATTGTCATGTAAACATAACAAATTTATACATATATACATATATACTTATACATATACATATGTAAGGTATATTCAAATATAACACGCACATCGGTTCTGGGTGCTGAGAAGCTTGATTATGTTATCAAAATGTTGAGTTATTGCTACATCTTTGGAAATCACATGTAATTATACCACTATTAATACTAAGCAATCACATACAGGGTGGACCATTTAGTGTTTTTTTTTAATCATATGTTATTTTTACAGTGACTGCTCTTTCCCATTGGAACTTTCGTCTCTTCTAACGAAGCGCATTTTCATCTCGGTGGCTATGTTAACAAGCAAAACTGCTGTATCTGGGATCGTCGAGAGGTCAATGCATCCTTAGTGATTTTAGTGCAGATTTTGGAGCGGTGGCATCATTTGCTCATTTTTGCTTTGAAAATGCTGCTGGAAATGCTATTTCGGTCTTTGCGGCCAGAAATTGACGACATGGATTTGGACGATCTTTGGTTTCAATAGAATGGCATGCCACAATCGATCTTTTGTTCGGTAATCGTGATGTCAATTGACCACCACGGAGCTGCCTTGTGGGTTGCCGTAAAAACAGATGATTTGCGAACAATCCATTAACGATGCATGCCCTTTAAGCGAATGTCGAGCAAGCCATTCGTAAAGTAGAGCCAGTAAGCCTGGCGAGGCCTTGGAAAACTAGATTGACAGAATGCGCTACTGCGAAGCCAGTCGAGACAACCACATGAATGAAGTCGTGTTCCATATATAATGGGAATGTTAACTTTTTCTGAATTAAACAAAAAAAAAAAAAAACTTACATATGGTCCACCCTATATATACGAAACCGCTGATAGCAGACCCAGCAGAAAATGGAATATTGACATTCATTTATGTGTGTGTTGTTGTTATTGTTGTTTTGATGAAACCATTTTTATGTACAACTTAAGTAACATCATGATCTTGTTCAACTTAATTCACCTTATTATTATTGCATCGAATGGTATCGAATTGCGCAGTAACACTTTAGCAAACGAAACAATATAACACGAATTTGCTTTGTATAAACTCGTTTATTACGCCATATGAAGTAATCAAGGAATACTATTTTTATGAGATCTCTTCTATTTTCTACAGGGTAGCTTATTAATTACCTACATATAGTAAATCACAAATATACGAATATTTTGTTTTTGTTTGAAATCATAAACATTTACTATGGATGCACGGACTTTAATGTCGGATAATGGATATTTTATTGTATTTATTACCTATATGGAGTTGTTGTGTTATTTATACCTCTAAGTGAATATATTTGCAAAACTATCAAATTAGTGATATATTTTGTTATAAATGTTACTTTTAACATTCCAGTATACCGTATAATGATTGCAAAATAACGTTGGCATTAATTTTATTTGAAGGAAATACAACAATATTCTTTTAATATAAATTTTATAAATTTGAAATAAAAAAAAAATAAAAAATAGAAATATTTTATTCATTACGTATGTACCTCACATCAATTTCATTTGTAATACCTACATAGATAAATGGATAAATGTACTGGCGGGCGTATGAGTAATATTAAACCAATGAATTACAGAAACGTCCGAGCTCTAAAAAAATGTCGCTAGGTTCCTGGCTTTGCAAAAATAAAAAACGGCAAAAGTTACTCTCAGTTGAGATTAAAGCGGAGTATTAGTACTACGAACGGTGCTGCATACAGCAACTGTGCTGTATATTCGTTGCTTTCAGTCTAATAAAGTAAAATTTAATATGATACGAATAAAAAAGAAACATTATTTCATCTTCTTCAGTTTTAACAATCAATAGTTCTTGTACATATGTGTATGACTTCTTTCGCACGAATCATTAGTAAATGAAAGCAAAGTGTACTAATCAATCTATTTTCGGTAGGCGTAGGCGCAAGCGCATTATTCGTACGCATATAATATGAAGAAACCCAAATATAAATAGAGGGATGCCACACAAATGTTCAGAAATATGGTCGCTACTATTTAATAAATTAACATATTACAAATATAAATATTAACTAAGGAAATTCTTTACTACCCACTGAACTCCTCTAAGTTGGCATTATGAACAACCACTCTACAACTGCAGTTGTGTTAATTAAGACTGTCTTTTGGATCTGCACATATAGTTTGGTATCAATCGATAGCGTTCTCAACTGATTTAATGTTATCTTTTGAATAACCCATTGCTTTTTAACGCTATTAGTTAGCTGCTGATATTTCTGAACATACTATAGTATCGTATGTTGTAAGTAGGTTCCCACCCTGCGTCGTGTCAGTGAGTATGATTATTGTTATTATTATTATTTTATATAATTAGTATTATTATTATACACATCTATATATATATATATATATATATATATATATATATATATATATATATATATATATATATATATATATACATATATGAATAATAAGAATAAGTGGCATATGTATTAAGATTTAAATCTAAAGCAATACATAGCCTTAAATACGTGAATGCATTAAAAAATATGTAGTTGATAATTTTGTATAAACAATTGAATATTATATGTGCTTTATAATTTGATTTTAATATTTTTAATTTAATTATTGTAATTAATGCACTATGTATACTGATAAGTGAGTTTATATCTTACAGGCAAAAATTAAAAAGTCACGACTTCAGTTAATTAAGAAAAACACGTTTGCTCAATTCGAATTTTTCAAACTTTACCTGGAAGACAATTACAAAGTCAACGAGCTGATGAAGCATAAGAAAGCGAAAAGTCATGCAGTCGATACAATGCAATTGTAGTCTTCATTAAATAGTTCATTTGCAACTCCTAATACAATCTACTGTCCAAACCAATCGAACCTATCTAAAATTAAAATTTTACATTTTTAATTGAAATGAAATCCCTGTAGTAGATCGAAGTCGTGTTTTATAAAACACCTCATAACTGTGTATGTAGTTTATAAAGACAAATGAATTTTAAAAGTAATTGAACAAAATATATCATGAGCAAAAGCAATTTAAAAGCAATCAATTTTGTATTTAAATATAGTAGTGAATCACTTGCTCCAATTTCTCCATATGATTCCATAAGAATCACCTAATTAATAGTTCTAAGGCTCTTTATGCAACAGTAGTTGTATGTACAATGATTGGAGATTACCCTTGGAGCCTCCTGTTTTCGAGTTAAACAGCTTCAAACCCACCTCCTCCGCCAAAACAACCTGACCCTAAGGAGCAAAAGGGTATTGAACGCAGTACTCTGGCGCACTCTCTCTTTCCAACAAGCCTATCAGGATCAAAAATTCTTGCCTCACAGTGATAATGTATCCATAATGTATAATCATATAATAGTGGGTGCCGAGCTCAGTGGTTAGTGTTTTCGCCTTCTAATCTGTAGGTCGTGGGTTCAATCCCCGGCTGAAGCATAACAAATTTAATATCGAAAAGATTTTTCTTTCGAGCGGTTCCCACCTTTCGGCAAACAATTGGCAATTCTTCTGTCAGTAACAATTTGCAATGGAAAAGCTTCTAAGAGAACTCTGTGACAAAGCTCTCAAAAAATGATGTTGCAAGAGTTCTGCCGTTCGGAACCGACTGAAATAAGTAGGTCCCTTCTAATACTGTCCAAAATTTAACACACATAATAATAATGGAAGAGAAGCTCGGAAAAGAGCCCTTTGCGGCTTATAAGTGCCACATATGTGTTTTTTTTTTTTATAATACAATCCTACAAAAAATTAGGATATCAAACGAACCGGAGTGGTCACTTTATATGAATTTTGGCAGTGAAAAAACAGCCGAAAACACTCTTTTTTTTATTAGAAAGAAACCTAATGGTGAGAGGGAAATGGACGCCCGTATGAGCGATCTAAAATCCATTAAATGGAACTACGCTGGTTTGTCGGGTAAATTCCTTCTTTTACTTTGTGGGGCTCTTTAATTAAAACATTTAGTTAATTTAAAGAGGCAAATAAATAAATTTTGTGTGTTGTTGTTGTGTTTCGTGAAAAAAGCGTATGGAGTCTAAAAACAGGAAATAGTTAATTGCTTAATTAAGTGGCTATTAAAACCAAAAATTGATCATGTATTTTGCTTCTCGGTTTTTCGCTAGTTGGTACCAGTTAAAAATTTCAAACTGAGAGGCTCTCTTTGGTCTTTCCATCAGTGGTCAGGTAATTCTTTTCTGTGGCGTCCTACAAACAAATAAAATTGTAAAATAAGCCCAAGGAGCCCATAGAGCTGCTGACTGTGCATTCGTAGTCACAGATGGAGCTAACGAAAGAACAAAAATTAGAAATAATAAATATGATAAATTGGGTGCTATATTCAAGTACACTATACAATCAATTGTGCTTTATTAAAAACTGTAGATGCAAGCAATAGAAAATGATTCCTTCTGCAAAAAAAAATCCTAACATACTAATTGATTACGAGGTAAATGTACTCTCAGCGCCAAAATTTGTTTTTGTAGCGGTGGGCTACAATTTGAAATAATTTTATAAATTTGTTTTATTTCTATTTTTAAATTACCGTAGTTTGTTTGTTTTATTTTTCTCATTTATCATTATTATACACACGTTTGTATGCATGTGGATCCACACTAGAACAATCAAACAATGAGCGTCGTCCCAATCAAAACCAAAAAAAAAAAAACACACGCAGTTAGCTAATGGTCGTTAATGTGTGATCGAGTGGAAATGTTAGAATATTTAGATAGCCAGATACGTGTATACATGTATACTTGGTACTTGGTTAGGTAGACAGATAGGTAAGCAATTCAGTATAGTGAACATATGTTATTAGTGCTCACTTGGTGCTCGAATTGTGCTGAAGTTGTATCTACATAATTGTATGTAAGAAAGTAAATTTTCTCTTATTCAATTATTCAGTGTGTGTGTGTGTGTGTGAAATAAGAATGCAAAAATTATTTGATAAAGCACCTACCTACCTACATATGTACGAATGTATATTTATTTAATTATTTTAAGATTTCAATTGTCACCGTAACTCGTTGTATGTTTGTTTGTATGTACATAGTATTAGCAACAGACAGACGTCTATGCAAATTTCTAATACTCTTTATATATTTATACTCTTAGTACTAGTCGAATACGCAGTGCGCGAAGTAGACATTAATTGTATTTAGCAATAGTAGCAGCTAATATTTCGGTGCCATTGCAATTACAAAGCCATATGCGTGCTTAGTTGCATAACTATTTTGACTGAAAAAATAAGGTATTTGGTGATGTTGCTAGTGTAAAATAATTTTCTTTTACGTGAAATAAATAAATAAATAATAATATTATAATAATATTACAATAACACTTTGTGGCGGCTTACTTCATAATTTGAACTTCCAGTGAGTCAGTGAATGAGTGAATCATTGAATTAGCGCGAGTGAGTGAGAGAGAGAGCGGCACTTTCAGAGAGCGAGAGAGAGTCGAATTGTGAATAAAATTGTATGCATTTCTACATTTAAATACACTATTCTCCATTGTTAATAATTTTCTGAGCAAATAAATACTCAAATGTTAGTTTTCTCCAGCAATGATTGCGACATAGTCATATTTAATTGCAAATTGCGTATTGCAATCGTATTTTTTATACCTGTTTCAAAGATTAATTCATAAATTATAAAGTAATAATAAAAACTAAATATACACATGTGAAAACGCGCAACACCTCATCATTATTATCATAATCATCGTCATAGCCATAGCCATCATTATGACATATATATATGTTGAATGTGGTATAAGAATTGTGCTGGCATGTTATGTATATTTGCCAAAAATATGTGAACAGCTTTCAATGTCAATGCATATGTATTTGTGTAAAAAGCTTAATTGTGTAATTTTCACTCAATATTATCGTTGAAAGCATCTGTGTGTGATAACTTACAAATGATAAAAAATAAAAATTTCTTCTTTAAGAGAAAAAAAAGAAGATATAAAAAAAAACAAACGAATTAAATAAAAATAAAAGCAAACAATCCTTTACACAACTGCATACTTATGATCATACGACTTCACTTTCATTTACATCCAATTTTAAGGAACATTTAACTTTTAAAACAGGCGTTTCAAATTAGTGATTACAGTCTCTGTACTCTGTATTTATAAGAACATCTGTTTAGGTGATACACATATTTTCCAATTAAATATTAAATTAATGACAGTTCTAAAACAAATACACATTACAGGCTGAAGTTTTATTCCCAATTTACAAATTGACAAATCGACCAATGTCGAACGTTTATGGGTTTCACTACATGAAAGAAGCAATCGTCTCTCTAACTTGGTCAAATCCAGTGGGAGAACCTGTATATACTGTGAAGAAAAGCATCTAAGACTGTGTTGGTATTATTGGATGGTAATTAAACACAGTAATACAAATGTGGCTGCGGTGGCAATGAAACTGTCTCCGGACACAATCTCTGACATCTAATCTACTTTCTTATGGAATACAAACAAAGATTATAAACTGTATATTTTAATTTTGAATAGTTTTACTATTTACCGATCTATTTTGAAAATATGGTAACAAAAAATTGTCAGCTTGATTTTGTTACGATTTTGTACTTGTAACTGGTATTCTGGTAATTACGTAACAAAGAACGTTGTTCTCAATGTCATACATTTTGCTTATATCGGCAAAAGCTAAAATGTGGGCTGCAATTTTATATAAAAATCAATTTTAGGAGGTAACAGCTCATTACAGCAAACAAAAAATATGAGCATTCAGAAAAAGGAATGATAAAAGTTTGAAGAAATAGAACGTTTCCAGAGTACTCCTAAAAATGATTCTTAAATGACTCTAAATAGAGCCTTAAAAAGGATTGCTTAGGGAGATAACGCTTTCAGAAGTAACTAAAGCTTTGAAGCTTTGTATTTTACGACTTAATAACTTTCGTAAGCCTTCAGAGCTCTTTTAGAGCTCAAACAATTAATCAGAAAGGCTCTTTTTCTGAAAGTTATTTAGAGCACTTTCCGATGAACCAGTTTAGTAGAAGTAGACCTTCATTTCTGACGGTTTTCGGATTGTTTATGATTATTTCATGCACTCCTTATATGCTTGAAAGCTCCGAAAAATATGCTTGTTTTACTCTTATAGTTTTCTGGACTATTAGAGGGTAAAAATACAAAATACCGGTTTGCTATATTTGCTATATAACAAAGTATTCAATTGTAATTATTGTGACTATGTGGCAATCATGCCAAAGTTTACCAAGTTTTTGGTAAGTAATTAATTGACAATTTCGATTCTCTTCAGTTTTCCGAACATAGCTTACGAGATATTTGTTTGATTCGCTTGCAGTAGTTAGGTTAAACTAGCTTTGGACTCACTTAGGTCAAGTATGGCCAATTGTGATGCCGCAGGTGGGCTACCCCATTTAGAAACCAACCCATTTGGAAACCAACTCGGGCTTCGGATAAAGCGTAAAATATTCCCCAGCCGACAATGAGCCAGATCAGCGAGGCTGTGTAAGATATTTAGTGAAATTAGAGTAAATTTAGACGCTTCTAAACAGATAAAAAAAGCTACGACCAGTGCAATTTAAGTGTTATTTGTTTTAAAATGCTGACCCATTATTTACAGATTTTTCCAATTTTATTCAAATTTATTACTATTTTAATTCATTTGAATTATTTTAAGTGAAAGATCATTCAACTTTTCATATAAAATCCACTGAATTACAAAAACTTCAATAAAAGCTTTAAGGTATGTAAATTTTCGAAACCCAAATGGAGCTTTTTCTCGGTTAATGTTCAGTAATCAAATCAATATTAATCAAATTTTTTTAATACGACTGCAATTTTTTTTTTAATATCGCTCATTGTTATATAAACAATTATTAAAAAAGAAAATATCAATTAAGAATGGGGAAATTTAAATTTTAATCATATCGATTCAAAGTGAGGCAGAAGATGTTTTTTTATAAATGTTCATAATTTTGTAAATTTTATTTACAGAAACATATTAATTTATTTCTATTTATTTAATGTTTTTAGCTTTTAAATGGCTCTCATTAACGTATGTCTATATTTTGACACTTATGCGTATTAATATAATTAGTCTAGTATGAAAAAACACATTTTGAGAAGAATGAGGAGTTTTAGTGCATTCCATTTTGGGTCATAAATTAATCCCACAAATGTAGAACTCAGCTCAAATAAATCCACAGCTAAGCAATAGAAAATACATTTACACATACATACTTACATATATTCTATTAGAAGAAAAAACAAAAAGTGAAAAATGTATAATATCACTTTTATCAGATTATGTCGGCAAAAATTATTGCTGATTAGGCACACGCATGTGCAGTATTAATATTGTGGAATGATACAATTTTTATTTCAAAACATAGAGAGAGGAAGAACTTAAGCAATTACTTGAATTGTTTTGGGTGTATACTGTTAAATTGGTGTATAAATTGTAATTGCACAATTGTTTAATTTTCTAAGTGCCTATCTCCTACTCTAAAATAATATTGATAAAAAATATTTTCTCATATTTTAGCATAACGAAATATGGCATCGAGATTACGTCAATTTGGTGTAACTTCGCTGAGTGCCTGCGTAGGTGCAGCTTTTGCAGCATTTGTAACAGATCGCTGGAATTCACCGCATACTGTAAGTTTTCAAATACAATCAAATGTGAATAAATACATGTATATTTCCTAAACCAATTAGGTAAGCAATGCAGTTGTTAGACCACCGAAAAGGAAGCGCACCCTACCACCGCGCGCTGTTCAAATTAGTTCGCTGCAAAGTGGAGAGGAATTTGATGTACTGATTATTGGTGGTGGTGCAACTGGTGCCGGCTGTGCATTGGATGCTGTGACTAGAGGTTTGAAGACGGCACTAGTCGAGGCGGATGATTTTGCAAGTGGCACTTCATCGAAATCAACGAAACTTATACATGGTGGCGTACGTTATTTGCAAAAGGCAATTTTAGGGGTAAGATAACATCAATACGACTACATGGGTACATTGTCAATTTATATATTTCGCCTTTTCTCTTTACATTGTGGCTAAAAGTTGGATTACGAACAATATCGTATGGTAAGGGAAGCATTGCAGGAACGTGCACAAATGCTTGAATCAGCACCACACTTAGCGCACCCATTGCCAATAATGTTGCCAATTTATCAGTAATTTTTATTGTTATACACACAACTATCACCAGAGAACTAAACGGAAAATTCTTTATATTCAGGTGGTGGCAGGTACCATATTATTGGGTTGGCATCAAGTGTTATGATCTTGTAGCTGGTGATAAAAATGTAAAGAGCTCTTATTATCTGTCGAAGAATGATGCATTGGAATTGTTTCCCATGTTGAAGAAGGATAAATTGTGTGGAGCTCTTGTTTACTATGATGGTATTTAACGCACTTAGTTTGCTTTCAACAAAAATGTATTCATTCCCCACCATAGGTCAACAAGATGATGCAAGAATGTGTCTGGCTGTTGCATTGACTGCTGCAAGACATGGTGCCACCGTATGCAATCATGTAGAAGTTCTAAAACTGCATAAGAAGGACGATGGTAGTGGTAAGCAAGTATTATGTGGTGCTAAAGTCAAGGATCACATATCGGGCAAGGAGTTCGATGTTAAGGCAAAATGCATTATTAATGCTACCGGCCCATTTACCGATAGCATTCGGAAAATGGATGATCCGAATGTAAAAGTCATATGTTCGCCAAGTTCGGGGGTTCACATTGTACTACCCGGTTATTATAGTCCCGATCAAATGGGTCTGTTGGATCCATCCACATCGGATGGACGTGTAATTTTCTTTTTGCCATGGCAGAGGCAAACAATTGCTGGCACCACCGATATGCCATGCGAAATAACATATACACCCTCACCCACAGAAGATGAAATACAATTCATATTGAGAGAAATTAAGAATTATTTAAATGCTGATGTTGAGGTGCGTCGTGGCGATGTTTTGTCAGCTTGGAGTGGAATTCGACCACTTGTGTCCGATCCGAATAAGGATGACACACAATCTTTGGCACGTAATCATATTGTGCATGTGAGTCCATCAAAATTGGTTACCATTGCTGGTGGCAAGTGGACAACCTACCGTGCCATGGCAGAGCATACTCTTGATGCAGCTATTAAAGGTAATTAAACACTTCATTGTAGTATGTAAAGACATACTCTTGATATATGCAATACCTTCAAATCGTACACAAAACATATCAATAAATTTTTACTTTAGCTTGCAACTTGAAACCGGAACGAGCAGAGGCGGTTACGCAATACTTAAAAATTGAAGGTGGCCAGGGATGGACACCAACAATGTATATACGTTTGGTACAAGATTTCGGTTTGGAATGTGAAGTGGCACAACATTTGGCTAAATCGTATGGTGATCGTGCATTTGCTGTCTGCAAAATGGCATCTCTAACCGGTAAACGTTGGCCCATCATTGGTAATAAAATACATCCAGAATTTCCGTATATCGATGCTGAAATTCGTTATGGTGTTCGTGAGTATGCTTGCAATACAGTCGATATGATTGCACGACGTCTGCGTTTGGCATTTTTGAATGTACAAGCCGCACAAGAAGCACTTCCGGTTATTGTTGATATTATGGCTGAAGAATTGCATTGGTCAAAGGAAGAGAAGGCGGTAAGAAAAAATGCTTTCTAATGAGAGTATAATTTCAATTGTGACATCATCGTGTCGAATAAAAGGAGTTGTGTTTTATTTGACATGGTGACGTCATCTGTGCGCTTTAACCAATTTAGTACATGTAGTTAATCGATACTCGGTTTAGCAGAAGAACTAGAGCTCCAGATTTTGATTCGATATTAAGAGGACCGGAAATACATGATCTCGATATACCGGATGATACGAGAACATCACGAAAGCTTAAAGAAATACGACTAATTCAAGAACTTCAAAAAACATGAAATATTCGATGACATTATTTTGTACAATTTGGAGATAATTGAATTTTCTAAAAGCCATTCAAGCGATTACACTGTGTGTATACAGGCTATTTCTACAGAACTTAATGATAATAGAGTTGGTTTTTTTTATATAAAATTTTTTTTTTTTATAACCGAATATTTGCTCAGAACGCGATTTGACTCGGTTAAAACATTCAATTTTTTATGAATTTTATTTCATCATCAAATAAAAGTACTTCATACAAGATTTCAAGTTATTAGGTACATAATACACACCAATACTTCCATTTTGTCTTTGTTCGAAATCGAAAATCGAAAATTTTATAAAGGATCTAATATTATTGGATTCTTATTCTTCATTGTTCAATTTTAGTTGTTAGTTTGAGGCTCGAATTTCTAGCATTGTAAACCGGAAGTTATCGTGGTTATACTCGTGTAATAAAAGTATCATAGGGAATCCATTATTGAAAACTCAAAAGTTTCAATTCTAAATACAACCATACCTCCATATACGGCATTTTGCTATACCAGCCATTTTTAATTATGGCACCTACCCATACTTTCCTTTTTTACTCATCTGGCATGCTTACTGAGTTAAACGTGCTGACCTTACTTTACATTTTAACTGATTGCATCATAATTCATGTAGTCGTTAGTCGGGTATTATGTTGGCAATTATAACCATGAATTGGTACTTATGGTATCAAAGCCGCCGTCGAGCCTATAAAGGTTATTAAAATTGTTTTTTTTTTTACTATCATAAGAATCTTCTATCCGAAAAGAAGACGAAGAAGGCGAAGCGACGCCGGCAGTTTGGTTTGTTATATTCACAAAAATAAACTCTATGCGGGTCCTTATTCTGCACTTGTTCCATTAATTTTTTATATGGATTTTCGTTTTACGGCCAACATTCTCAAAACGTATCTAAGTCGTAAAGCGAGGTGTGGTTGTATTTAAGTTTTAAATATGCACCTACATTTTATGTACTAAACATCGTGCCACAAACATTTATATTTACGTATGAGTATGTTTAATTATAGGCACAAATTAAAAAGGCTAGCGATTTTCTAGCCACTGAAATGGGTCAAATGGTGAATCGTACATTGAAGGATCGTATACCAATCAAACTAGCTAAAGACGAAGTCGAAAAATATATTAAACGTTTCCAAGTTATGGATAAAGATAAGAAGGGTTATATCTCAATCAATGATATACGTAGAGGTTTTAAGGTGAGTGATGAATTTGATTATCGAACGAAATTATTCATATAACTTAAAATTGATTTTCATGAAATTTTTCGCTTGTCAGCAATCTAAAATGCAATGCTGACAAGTGAAATAATTCTCGGCGAAATTTGTCTACGCTAAGCCTTATTAATATCGATTGAAAGTGAAATTTATTAGATGAACGAAAAATACCTAGTATTTACCTCAATTTTCTTTTTGTATATAGAACTTTGGCGATGCAGATGTTTCGGGCGAACAATTGCACGAAATTCTACGTGAAATTGATACAAATATGAATGGACAAGTTGAATTAGATGAATACTTACAGGTAATTATCAATCACACTTTTAGTATACAATATATATGTGGGCAATGTATTATGCAATTCTATTTTCCATGATTAGATGATGTCTGCCATCAAGACTGGTGATGTTGCTTATTCTCGTTTCGCTCGTATGGCAGAGCTTGAAGAACAAAAGCATGACGCTGCTCAACTTAAGCATAATATCAGTGTCGATCGTTCTGGTGGTGGTTTGTAAGCGATTTGCTTACATACAACATACAAAAGCAAGCACACAAAACACAAACTTATTGTAGAATTTAAAATTATTTATTATACAAAATATTATTATTATTATTATTATGGTTGATAATTAAAACTTTCGTTTTCATTTTGTTGTTAATAATATATATTTATTAAAATTCAAATTAATAAATATAAGAAAATTTAAAAACGTGGACTTTTTTGTTTGTAAAATTTGCAACAACGATATGTTGGATATAATATTGACAGATCAGCAAATTTTCATCATGATGACGATGATGATGATAATGAAGATCATTGATACCTTGGAAGATATGATATGTGTGTCTTTTGTTTAAAATATGATATTATGTACATATAAAATAGAATATGTAAATATGAAGGTATACATATGTACGTAAATTGATTATGTATGGTATAATAAATAATATTGGCGTGCAAAAGTACGTTTACAAATTCGAAGAAGAGTCAATGGCCGATTCAGATACGCTCACATCGGCAACAACATGCTTCTCACAATTCTCAGTATGATGACTTGCACGTTTCTGCAATAAAATTGCCATCAAATCTAAAATCTGCTCATCCGTGCATGTAGTCTGCTGCAATATAGTCTTGATGAATTGCAAACGATCCGATTCATATTTGCTTTGTTTGAGAATATCGGGAATCTGTTCTAGTAAATTATTACGACAGTTGGTATTCAATTTCGATTTAGCGCATACATAATCGATGACCGAATTCAAATTCAAACGATCACATACCACCGATGAGAGATTTTCTTGTATTGCATAGTCGAGAAATTCCTTTGAGTGATTCTCACAAAGACTCTCCAATACATTTTCCTTAATTTTCATATTCTCATTCATATTTTTCGAAAGAAATTTGGCTATTATATTGCCTGTTGCAAGTGTCATAGCATTATCGGTGCTAAAGTATTGTTGCAATATAATGTCAAAAGTGGTATTTTCTTTGAGGAAATTTAATGCCGTATCAATAGTCATCAAAGGCTCCTTTGTCACATCTGCAGCATTTGTAGTTGGTGCCACAATTGAGTCATGTTGTTCGTTTGTGGCAACAAACGGAGATGTCTCCTTCATTAGTATATCTTGTTCGACATTAGTAGTGGTTGCAATCTTCGGCGTTAAACTGGTGGATGTGTTGGCCGTGCTCTTATTACATTGTTCTGATGTATATCTCTCTATTTCCAATATGCTATCCAACTTGCTACGACGTTTTAGCTCATATTTTGGTTCAGCCGATTGATCAGCATTAACATTTTTATCCAAATTGAGACAACTGAAGGGAAAAAAAAACAAAATTACTAATAGTAAGTACAAAAGTAAGTACTAAGTACAAAAATCACAACCAACCGTTTAGATTGTAATTTTTGACCATGTTCAACATCTCGTACATACTCCTTTGTTAGTGATACGGGAGGATCATGAAAACTAACACGTTTCCTTTTGAAACCTGACGGTGTTTCGTGCACGTCTTCAACGAATTCATATGGCAATTTTCGCTTCAAAATACTTGCCGATGGGCTAGCAGATGGTGATGGCAAACGCTTCGTAAATGTCAATAAATTATTTAGCTGTGTACTAGATGATAGCGACACCGATTGTTTAGCTTCAGCCTGCTCGGCACAATTATCCAAGTCACATGGTGGTAACGTAGCATCTGTTCGTTCATCGTTCATACCAAAATTGCTACACATATGCGCACGTGATGTTGGTGTCGAGTGTACAATAGTCGACGTGTGATCATTTTTCTTATTACGTATCATATTAATTAGTTGAGCACCACGTCCAGTGAGATATGTTGGTGGTTTGGGACGCAACATTGGGCTACTATGACTGTTTGTCAGTTTTCGATCCGGTGGAGAAGACTACAGAAAGTAATTGTTAGAATTTAATTCAAATTATATGGTCTACACTCCTTACCAATGGTGTACATTTGGCAATCGTCTTTTTTGGTGATATTTCTCTGATGTTTTGCACATTAGAATGTACAATATTCAAATTATCCCCAAGTGGGTCCTGCTCCATTGGTTGTTCTTTTCTATTATCTGCTGGAGGAACATGTGGCTTCTCGGTAATTTGATTGTTTAATTCAACCACCTCTACTACTGTTTCGGTCTGCTTTTGCTTCTCTGGCGTTATTTTGTCTTTCTCATCATTTTTGTGCTCTAATGGCTCTTTTTCAGATGTTGTGGTTTGAGGGGATTTTTCGGCTGTTTTGTTTATGGCCTCTACACGTTGTTTGTTTCTCGTACATGGTCTACGACTCTATAAGAAAAATCAAAAATTAATAAGAAATTTCTATAAACAAAGAAAAAAATTGGTATTTCACTTACCCATTTTAAAACACTCGACTCGACGTGCATCTTCTCTTCATTTTTATTGGGCGACACATTTTGCGCTACTACCGGATTTGGTTGTATGATTGATTTTCCCATTGCGGCGCATTCTGTCTTCAAGGTGTCTTTTGCTTTTGTGGCAGATCTTAATGACTTATTTGCTATTGATTTCGGAATTTGAATTACAGACGCCTGACTACTGTACTCCAATTCATCGCCATTTCGTTGTTGACTGTTCACTGGCTGCACATCCGGTGTTTGTTTAGTCAAAGCAATCTCATTTTGTTCACCCTTTGCAATGACAATCTTTTTCGGTGTCCACGGTTGAATGGATTCATCTTGTGATTGGCTCATATCATTGTACAGTGCGGGAATATCTGATTTTTCTGATAGACGCTCCTTTTGGCGTTCGGTTAATTTTTCCGGATTTAAACTCCACACTGACGGTATAATAACGAAGACATCATTATTTTTAAATAATCCCTTTATTTGTTCGACATATTGTGCGTTTGCATTTGAACGCATTTTATCCAAAACTTGACGTTTCCAGTCTGCAATGAAAGTACTAGAAATACCTCTCTTCAATGCTTGACTTGCAGCCAGTTCTAGTGTTGATTTGATTAAATCGAACAGTGATGTAATATCACGTTGTTTCATATCAACAATCACTTTTTGTATAATTCTGAGGCAGGCTTCTGTCGCTAGCGCAGATGACACATTTAGAAAGTCATTTAGCAGTGCAAACATTTTCATATGGCATGCAATGTCTTTGCTCATATCTAATTTCACCACTGCGGTGACGTAACCGTTTATGAGATCAATTAAATCCGTTTCCTCCAAATGTACTTCAAGCAATTGACGCAACAGCTCATTAACTTCATTTACAGCGTCACGCTTATCTTTTGTATGCACTGCAACCGCTTGCAGAAATTGTGACCAAACTGAACAAATATTCGTTGTGGATACAACGCTCTTGCATTGAACCCCGAAATGCAGGCACATCTTAATGGGCCATAAAATCCAATTTTCCAATTGTTTTGAATCTTCTTTGTGGCTGAAATCTTTCAGCACCTTATTCATACATATTAGTTGCTGTGACAATCGACACCAAAATAGCAATTTTATTTTGAAAACTTCCAGATCAGTTTCCTCTTTTCCTACGACTTCCGTAAACACAGTTGATAATATTCTTCGTCCACTGCGAAGAGAGTCCACCGTTAAAACTTGCTCAACACACTGTTGAATGGTGTCTTGTGGTACCACTCCTCGGGCAGCAATTACAAGTTTTATTAGAGCATTTAAAAGAGTGGAGTAATTTTCTGAATCATTCGTACTTTCATGGGTCAAACGTAATCCTTTCTGTGCAAATGCTCTAAGGAAGCTATCAACAACACATGCGCGTGATGGTAACATACGAGTTAGCTCATCACATAATTGTGCAACATCCAAATGTTGCATTGAACGTAATAAACTTTGCATTAGCAAAGCCAATAGACCTTGTTCGTCATCAGACAGTGTTGATTTATTCTCAAATAATACATTCAAAGCTTCAGTGGATGCATTAAAAAGCATCTTCCCATGTTGATGGGAAAATGACGGTGCCAGCAATGGCGATGGCTGAGACAAGTGTTCCAATTTATATTGGTTAAGTATAGTGTCTAAAAATTCACTGGGTTCGGCAATTAGAAGAGAAACTAAACATGGCAACGCCAACTCTCTAACGCTAACATCTTGTTGATGGTCTATCGCCTTTGACATGCTACGCGTTGATGGTCCAAAGCAAAATACTAAAAAAGGCTCTACCACAATATCGAAATACTTTTCCAAGTCTTCTCCCAGGCATGATATCAAATACCACCAAACGCGCAATTTAACAGAGGCAGCTAGTGGAGATTTCGATTGTGACGATTTTAGTGGTATACAAATTAATTTCATACGTTTCGGTGAGCAGAGTTCACCATATGCAGCAAAAACTTGTATGAGATATCGCCAACATGCAAATGCCTCTATACGTACTGTATTGTCCGTACTGCGGAAACTAAGCTCAACAATTGAGAGAAATGAGTTAATTGTGGATGCACCCTTCAGTATCTCCTTGTCGAAAATCTGTATAAGCAAACACCAAATATGATACCAATTGGAATTCTTCTCATCGCGTATTTTATTAATACGTGTTGTGTATTGTGTAGTAATTGTCTTCTTTATATCAGCCCAGTGTTTACTATTGTGGATCGTTGATGCATCCATCACTGTTAGGAATTCTTTAAGTGCTGCAATTGCACTACTTTGTATTTGACAATCTTGATCAAATATCAATGGCAGAATGTTTGTCATCCAAAAGAACACTTGTTCATCCATAAAGGATTTATTCCCCAAAACACCTGTTGTCTTACATGCACTTCTTAAAAGATCCAACATCTGAAATTTATATAATACGAGCAATAGTTACAAGGAAATATAATTTAATACGAATACGAATTACATACGTTACAAAAGAGATGACGCTGATTATTTTTCAATATCTCCTTTGAAGATGAATAAACACCGTAATATGCTTGTGAAAGGTCAGCATCCATTTTTCACCAATTCAGTTGTATAATATTTAAGTATAAAAATAAACTCCTTTGTTTTTAAATCAGAAATATTTTCAATTTTAATGCGAGTGTATAAAAGGCAACAGCCTTCATTAAAACGGCGGAATTATTCGATGAAAAGCGCGCGAATTTGTTTGTAGCACTCGATAAGGCTCTATTGGTAGCCAGAGATGTGTACGATATTTTATCATCATTATAACTATTAGCGATGTGTAATACTGTACTTAATCAAGTACTGTGTTATCAGTGCTTATAAAAATGGAGTACTTTTCGAAAGAATCGAGTAATTGTTTCGTAAACATTCATTTTGTGTGAAACTTCTTAAAGATTGGACATGCAAATTCAGAACTAATCTAGAAAAAAAAACCATTAACACGATATTGGTACTATCTACTTCCAAAATTTATTCTGAAACTGTTCGTTTCTTTAAAATTTGAAAATTCAACCTTTTAGTTGAGTCATGTATCGCGACATGTTTTTAAACTTTATTGAGCCCGGTCCCCCCGGTAATTTCTTCTTCTTCAACTTATTCGTTTTCAGTTGATATTGCGTTTTGCTTACAAAATAAATTTGTTAATGCGAAACATTCATAGATGCATATGCATACACACATGCATGCATACTTTGAAAGCCTGAGAAGGTCATGGTGTAATAAAGCTAAGGTGATATCATCGGAAGTACAGGACACAGAATACTAAGGTTGCGCTCATCTTTTACCGTTAATCGCTTCTCAAGGCCGAAATACATAAACAGTATGCATGCACATTCATCTGTTAAACGAAGTTAAAAGTGAAAGTGCCACATAAAAAGTATGTATCATGTCTCTTGTGGGTGCCGTGTCTCAGTGGTTAGTGTGTTGGCCTTCTGATCTTTAGGTCGTGAGTTCTATCCCCGGCTGAAGCATAACAAATTTAATATCGATAAGATTTTTCTTTCGAATGGTACCCACCTGTCGGTAAGCAATTGGCAATTATTCCGGCAGTAACAATTTGCCATGGAAAAGCTTCTAAAAGAACTCTGCGACAAAGCTCAGAAAAAGTGATGTCGCAAGAATTCTGCCGTTCGGAACTGGTTAAAATGAGAAGGTCCTTTCTAATACTGTCCAAAATTTAACACGCACAACAGTAATGGAAGAGAAGCTCGGCCAACTAGCACTTCGGGGCTTTCAGTGCCACACATTTATTATTTTTATCATGTCTCGATGCTTGATGCAAGCCGAAAGTTCCTCAACTTTTAACTTTTTCAAGCATTGAGTTCCGAACAGTTTTAAAATGTAAATTTTCAATCTTCTTCTGTTTCCATTTTAAAATTATCAACTTTTATTTTCTTTCAAACTTTGCTCTGACTTTTGACTTGTGAATAAACATGCTTTTCATGGTTTTTATATATTTCCGCCTTCAGTGAATTTGACAGCTTGCGACGTCATATTAGTTCCAAGAATTACATTATTCATTCATTATTCTGCATTGTGTACATTTTACTTTTCCATTTATTCGCCATTTTGTCATTTTCTCTCGCAGCTAAACTACTATTACGTCACATCGACAATTGTCGATTATAAACGTATACTAACACATATAAATTCCGCGCATGCGTACAACTCCCTTTTGCATCCACAGTTCATTAACGTTGATTGTGTTGAAACACATTGCGCAGATAGGTTAGTAGCGATATAGAAGCGATATGACATCACCTTAGTTTTATTTCACCTCCACGCAAATGATATATTTTCTTGTAAAATTATAGTCAATATTAAACTCTTTTTTTGCATTGCCAATGCCAATTTTTAGTAGTTTTTCAAATATATTACTATAAATGAAAGAGTAAAAATCTATAAATATTATCAAAGAATAATAGAATGACAAACAAATGGAAAAGCAAAATATTGTTACGTTTTTATTCTGTGAACGTTTAATTCTATTTGAATTACCTTGTTCGATCACTGGATTCTGTTAATGATAACTGCAACACTTATTTTATACAACTATATACAGCAACAATTTATTTAATAAACTCTATTTACAATCAACTCTGTTTATAATCAACTATTTACAATAACACTTTAATGTACTAGCAACTTTTGCCTCTGTATAGATGTTTGCGCATTCACGTTCGGAATTCGATTGATTTTCCTCCTCAACACTGGCTCTATTTATACTCTGTTGGCAACACCCCAGAATCTTCCTTTATCGAGATTCTTCTCTTCCTTTCTCGTTGGCTTGTTCTGGTTATCGCTCATTTCTTTTTGTTGACATTCGTTTCGATGCTGCCAATAGTGTCAGTCACAATAGTGATGAGTAATCAACTATCGATACTCGTTACACTGCCCTCCTCTTAACCTTGTTCGTCCCGAACAAGTTTTTCTACTTCCCCTCGATATGGCGCAAGCCGCTCTAAGTGCACTACTTTAAACTTTGCTCTTTTATTCCAGGCACGTTGAATACGATACACTACGTCATTTATCTTTGCTATAATCTCATATGGTCCTTCCCAATGAGTCTGTAGTTTAGGGGACAGGCCTTTCTTTCGTTGTGGATTATGAAGCATTACAAGCTCTCCTTCATAGAACCCTTTTGAATTTGCTTTCAAGTCATACCTGGCCTTCATCTTATCGCTTATCATCTGCGACCGCTCTCTGATGAACTGATGTACTTCATCCAACTGTTCCCGCTTTTCGCTAGTATAATTTCCTTCGGTTGATCTCGTTGGTGTTACAACTCCAAATTTTAAATCAGCTGGCAGTCTTAACTCGTTTCCAAAAATTGCCATTGCCGGTGTAGTAGCCGTCGTATCATGTTGTGCGCATCGATATGCCATGAGGAACATTGGTATATGTACATCCCAGTCTCTTTGGTATTTATCTACGACTTTTCTCAAATATTCCTCCAAGGTACGGTTAAATCGTTCTACCATGCCATCAGATTGTGGATGCAAAGGTGTTGTACGAGTTTTGTATATACCCAGCATACGGCATATCTCTTGGAATACAACTGATTCGAAATTTCGACCTTGGTCTGAGTGTAACTCCATCGGTACACCAAAACGAGTAATCCATTGGTTAACGAATACATCTGCAACTGTACTAGCTTCTTGATTTGGAATGGGGTATACTTCAGGCCATTTACTGAAGTAATCTATAACCACCAGAACATACTTGTTTCCTGCGTTGCTTATTGGAAATGGTCCAGCTATATCCATAGCAATTCGCTCGAATGGAGCACCCACGGTGTATTGGTGCATCTTACCTCGACTTTTCTTAGTGGGACCTTTGGCCATTGCACATTGCTTACACTTCCGAATCCAATCAGCGACATGGTCATGACATCCAACCCAATAAAATCGTTTCTTTATTTTCTCGACGGTTTTGGTGATTCCCAAATGCCCTCCACTGGAGGCATTGTGATACTCAGCTATCACTTCATTTATTCTCGCCTTGGGTACCACTAGAAGATCATTAGTGATTTTTCCATCCTCACTTTCCCATGCTCGGAATAAACATCCGTCTCGAAAGTGCAGGCTTTGCCACTGCGCCCAGTATGCCTTTGCTATTGGACTCTCATTAGCCATTTCTTGCCAATCTGGACGTATGCCCTGCTCCTTGTATTCCATAATCTTTACGAGATCTGGGTCGTTCCGCTGATCTTCTTGCACTCGTTCGGTGGTCCATGACTCCTCCGGCAATATATTCGTAAGTCGTATGTCGACAATGTGCTCCTTGCTTTCCACTCGAGAACAATGTTTACATTCTATTTTGCAAGGACGACGAGATAGAGCATCCGCGTTGCCGTGATGTCCTCCTTTACGATGTTCGATGGTAAAATCATAACTCTGCAGCCTTTCAATCCAGCGCGCCAATTGTCCTTCTGGGTTTTTAAATTGCAATAACCACCTTAGCGCTGAGTGGTTCGTAGTTCGTAGATGAAATGCCTGACCGTACAAGTATTTATGGAAATACTTTACACATTCCAGTATTGCGAGCAACTCTCTTCGTGTGACACAGTAATTTCTTTCTGACTTCGACAGGATTTTACTGTAGTATGCTATTACTTTTTCTTGCCCATCTATGATCTGAGAGAGCACACCACCTATTCCATAGCCACTCGCATCTGTGTCCAACACAAACTTTTGACCAGGTACTGGATACGCTAATATTGGTGCTGAACAGAGTTTTTCTTTCAGCTGTTCGAATGCTTTCTGTTGGTCCTCGCCCCACACAAATGGTTTGTTCTTTCTTGTCAACTCATGCAGACTGCTGGCGATGTTTGCAAATCCAGGAACAAATCGTCTATAGTAGGTGCATAAGCCTAGGAAGCTTCTTAGCTCGTGAAGATTCGACGGAATAGGCCATTCTTGAACTGCTGCTACTTTCTCCTCGTCGGTATGTACCCCTTCTGTTGTTACTTTATGACCAAGATATTTAACTCCTGAATCTCCTGAAGAGTGAACACTTTTTCATATTCAGTTTAAGCCCTGCTGATTGTATACGCTCAAATACTTCTTTCAACTTTTCCAGGTGGTCGTTAAAATCTTTTCCCATCACAATAATGTCATCGAGGTACACCAAGCAGGTTTTCCAGTGTAGTCCTCTGAGTACACGCTCCATCAAACGTTCGAAAGTAGCTGGCGCATTGCATAAACCAAATGGCATGACTGTAAATTGCCATAGACCATCGCCAATACTGAAAGCTGTTTTCTCTTTGTCTTCCTTACCAAGTTCCACTTGCCAGTAGCCACTTTGCAAATCAAGAGTTGAGAACCACTTCGCACCAGATAGTGTGTCCAGAGTGTCATCGATTCTTGGCAGTGGATAGCTGTCTTTTTTCGTAATCTCATTCAGCTTTCTGTAATCCACACAGAATCGAGTACTTCCATCCTTCTTCTTTACCAGCACAACTGGTGAACTCCATGGACTCGCTGATGGTTCAATAACACCTTGTTTCTGCATATCGGAAATCAGCTTAATGGCTTCGTCTCTTTTGGCCAATGGAACTCGTCGTGGTGCTTGACGAATTGGTCTAGAATCACCGGTGTCAATGTGATGCTTCACGATGGTTGTTCGTCCTCCAGTTTTTCCATTTGAAGAAAAGATTGAACTGTACTTCTCCAATAGTTGTAAAGCCTTTTCTTTTTGCTGGTTGGTAAGCACACCTGCCCATTCTTCCATCTGTGCTTTTATTTCCGCTCTGACAGTTCCTGATCTTCCACTTTTTATCGACGAACTCTTTTCGCAGTCTACTACGGCAGTGACTTCCTGGCAATGACCAATCACCATTCCTTTCTTCACAACTGTAGATGTATTAGTTGGATTTAATATTCGCACCGGTACTATTCCATTTTCTTTAGGTTCCACTAACGTCCTACCAGGTATGATGTTTTTATTTTGTATTTCTTTATCTGCTTCCACTAACCACAACTTGCCTGTCCCATCATCCACATTTATCTGTGCCCAAATCACCGCTTCTGATTTTGCTGGAACCTCTTGGCGTTGACATGCGAGTACTCGTTTCATATTTCCACTCCGTTTGTAACCGATGTTCAATGGTAATTCGACATTTGCATAACGTAGTATCCGTTGATTTATATCTAACGTAAATCCGTTGTCAATCATAAAATCAACACCAATTATTACGTCATCGATGATGTCGGCCACAATGAATTCATGTTCCCATGTACAATTTCCAATAGATACTCGTTTCTTTATCTTACCCAGAATTTGTGCATCCTCACCCGTTGCTGTACGCAATTTTATTCCCATTAAAGGCTCAAACCTCTTTACCAAATCGCTCTTGATTATAGAATGTGATGCACCAGTGTCCAGGGTTAACATGAATTCCATATTGTCCAATTTTCCATCAATAGTCAAGCTGCTTGGCACACGCTGTAGTTGTGAAATGTGAATGATGGGGCAACCCACTGTTGGAGTCAGTTCACGCCCCGCTGAACTGACTCGATTTAGTTTAACGATGGATCTGTGTTAGTGGAGCGATCACTATCCACCTTATTCTCCTTCTTTTGTCTTCCTGGAGAACTCGATCTTGATCGCTTTCGTCGTAGACGGCAGTCACGCGCCATGTGTCCTGGTTTGTCACAAATAAAGCACTTACCAGTAAATTTGTTTTCGCGTCGACCTGTTGTTCTTCCTTCAGGCTGTTCTACAGATTTGAATGCCTGACACACTGCTTCAACCAGATCTGCTGTTTCTGTTTCTAGTTGGCGTACCCGTGGCATTGGTCGACACATCAAACTGGCGGCTTCAAACGTCAATGCACTACTGACTGTTTCGGCATAAGTATTCCTGGGTGACATGACTAGGGCACGCTTTGTCTCTCCATCACGTATGCCATCTATGAATGCCTCTATTTTGATTTTTTCGACGAACTCTTCCGAATTACCGGAGAACGCTAGATGACATAAGCGCTCAATATCGGAAGCGAATTCCTGAAGGCTCTCATTACTCCGTTGCACTCGCGATCTCAATTCAACTCTTGACTCTTGTATTCATTTCCATATTTTCGCTGGAGTGTGTCCATCAGTGACTGATAGCTACCACGATCTTTCTCTGGAATCATCTGTAACACCTCGGAAGCATTACCTTTTAATGCGACTATTAAAGCAGCAGTCTTGTCGCTATCATCCCATTGATTCTTCGAAGCTGTTGTCTCGAATTGAAGCTTGAAGATATTGAATGGCGTGCTTCCGTCAAATGTTGGTGGCTTTAGTTTGATTGTACTTGAATCTCTAATCACTGATGTGGCTGGTCCATTTATTTTTAGTTGATTGAGTTCGTGCTGTAATTTCTCGAACTTATCTTCCAAGTCATCTACATGTTCCTTTAAATCCGTGACCTTTTCATTAATGGTTCCGGAAATTTCCTGAAATCTAAGTTCAATTCCTTTTTGTAGATTTTCGATGACGTGTTCTTGTCGAGCCGAACCTTCTTGAATTTCCATACGCAATTCAGCCGAATGTTCTTGAAACTTGGAGTCAATTGTTTTCTGGAACTCTCCCATAGCGTTTTCTTGACGTACCGAATGTTCTTGAAACTTGGAGTCAATTGTTTTCTGGAACTCTCCCATAGCGTTTTCTTGACGTACCGAATGTTCTTGAAACTTGGAGTCAATGCGAGACGCATTTTCTTGTAACTTCGCATTAATTCCTTGCAGTTGCTGCTGCTGTTGTTGCATCATGGATTTCATGAGTTCCATTAGTTGGCCACTCGAATCTATCTTGCTTTCTTCCTCAGCGTGTACGACTGCTTGTATATCGGCTTCCTCGAAGAACTCATGTTCTTCTACGTTAATTCCCTTAGCCTCCATAACTTGCCTCAGCCTTACCAGCAGTTCCGCCTTTGCACCTGATGACGATAGATTCATCTCTACCAACCGCTTTTTAAGCTGGTCCACTTTTAGTTGGTCAATTTTCACCATCTTTACAGAATCCCACTTCTGACACCAATTGTTACGTTTTTATTCTGTGAACGTTTAATTCTATTTGAATTACCTTGTTCGATCACTGGATTCTGTTAATGATAACTGCAACACTTATTTTATACAACTATATACAGCAACAATTTATTTAATAAACTCTATTTACAATCAACTCTGTTTATAATCAACTATTTACAATAACACTTTAATGTACTAGCAACTTTTGCCTCTGTATAGATGTTTGCGCATTCACGTTCGGAATTCGATTGATTTTCCTCCTCAACACTGGCTCTATTTATACTCTGTTGGCAACACCCCAGAATCTTCCTTTATCGAGATTCTTCTCTTCCTTTCTCGTTGGCTTGTTCTGGTTATCGCTCATTTCTTTTTGTTGACATTCGTTTCGATGCTGCCAATAGTGTCAGTCACAATAGTGATGAGTAATCAACTATCGATACTCGTTACAATATAAACAATGAGGAATAATTAATAAATAATGCAACCATTAGAACTACTACAACGTCGCAAACTGTCAAATTCACTGAGAACCGATTAGCGGTAAAAGATAGGCCAAACCGTAATATTCTGCGTTCTGCGAATAAAATCTATATTAAAACTTTTCTTATTTTCATAAAATATTATGGTGGGGTCCAAACATTCGACGAAAGTCACAATAATGAATACTTCAGCAACCCCAAATGTGCTTACCAAACGCTCTATACAAAGTCGTACAAACGTAATTTCTTCTATATATCACAACAATGAGTCGCATGGTTTTTAACATTTATAATGAGTTGCATGGTTTTTAACATTTAATTTCTGTATTTCCTTCATACTGCTTCTTTCCAAAACAACAAAACCATTTGTTTGAAATAAGCAAAAATGTTTCTTTATACATTCAATTAATTGCAGTGCATGTGCTTAGAAGCTTAAGGAAATTTTTCTTATTGAGTTCAACAATACTTTTTCTACAATTTCATTGAATTTTCTTAAGTACGTGTTAAAATCTTTTAGCGTTTTTTGAATAAGAATATACAATGAAAGAGGAATGCAAAAACACTTACTAGATTATATTAATTTTTGAGATTATCACTCAAATATGGTTTCAAACTAGTAGATTTCCCATATAAAAGTACTACCACCATAATCAAGGATTTTGTGCAAATCCCAATACCTTTGTTAGATTTTCCTTTATGCAACTCTATTCTTTAACAATGATTTCGTGAAGGGAGTAAAATCAAAATTGGCGTTGCTTTGGAGTTGGATTTTGACAGCTAACAATGACTTCAGAAATAGATCTTATTGTGTAAACGGGTAGATAGATTTTTGGAATCGTGTTGCGGTAATTTCTATGTGTAAACATACTGTTACGTTTTTATTCTGTGAGCGTTTAATTCTATTTGAATTACCTTGTTCGATCACTGGATTCTGTTAATAATAACTGCAACACTTATTTTATACAACTATATACAGCAACAATTTATTTAATAAACTCTATTTACAATCAACTCTGTTTATAATCAACTATTTACAATATCACTTTAATGTACTAGCAACTTTTGCCTCTGTATAGATGTTTGCGCAGTCACGTTCAGAATTCGATTGATTGCTCTTCTCAACACTGGCTCTATTTATACTCTGTTGGCAACACCCCAGAATCTTCCTTTATCGAGATTCTTCTCTTCCTTTCTCGTTGGCTTGTTCTGGTTATCGTTTATATCTTTTTGTTGACATTCATGTCGATGCTGCCAATAGTGTCAGTCACAATAGTGATGAGTAACCAACTATCGATACTCGTTACACTGCCCTCCTCTTAACCTTGTTCGTCCCGAACAAGTTTTTATACTTCCCCTCGATATGGCGCAAGTCGCTCCAAGTGCACTACTTTAAACTTTGCTCTTTTATTCCAGGCACGTTGAATACGATACACTACGTCATTTATCTTTGCTATAATTTCATATGGTCCTTCCCAATGAGTCTGTAGTTTAGGGGACAGGCCTTTCTTTAGTTGTGGATTATGAAGCATTACAAGCTCTCCTTCATAGAACCCTTTTGAATTCGCTTTCAAGTCATACCTGGCCTTCATCTTATCCCTTATCATCTGCGACCGCTCTCTGATGAACCGATGTACTTCATCCAACTGTTCCCGCTTTTCGCTAGTATAATTACCTTCGGTTGATCTCGTTGGTGTTACGACTCCAAATTTTAAATCAGCTGGCAGTCTTAACTCGTTTCCAAAAATTGCCATTGCCGGTGTAGTAGCCGTCGTATCATGTTGTGCGCATCGATATGCCATGAGGAACATTGGTATATGTACATCCCAGTCTCTTTGGTATTTATCTACGACTTTTCTCAAATATTCCTCCAAGGTACGGTTAAATCGTTCTACCATGCCATCAGATTGTGGATGCAAAGATGTTGTACGAGTTTTGTATATACCCAGCATACGGCATATCTCTTGGAATACAACTGATTCGAAATTTCGACCTTGGTCTGAGTGTAACTCCATTGGTACACCAAAACGAGTAACCCATTGGTTGACGAATACATCCGCAACTGTACTAGCTTCCTGATTTGGAATGGGGTATACTTCAGGCCATTTACTGAAGTAATCTATAACCACCAGAACATACTTGTTTCCTGCGTTGCTTATTGGAAATGGCCCAGCTATGTCCATAGCAATTCGCTCGAATGGAGCACCCACGGTGTATTGGTGCATCTTACCTCGACTTTTCTTAGTGGGACCTTTGGCCATTGCACATTGCTTACACTTCCGAATCCAATCAGCGACATGGTCATGACATCCAACCCAATAAAATCGGTTCTTTATTTTCTCGACGGTTTTGGTGATTCCCAAATGCCCTCCACTGGAGGCATTGTGATACTCAGCTATCATTTCATTTATTCTCGCCTTGGGTACCACTAGAAGATCATTAGTGATTTTTCCATCCTCACTTTCCCATGCTCGGAATAAACATCCGTCTCGTAAGTGCAGGCTTTGCCACTGCGCCCAGTATGCCTTTGCTATTGGACTCTCATTAGCCATCTCTTGCCAATCTGGACGTATGCCCTGCTCCTTGTATTCCATAATCTTTACGAGATCTGGGTCGTTCCGCTGATCTCCTTGCACTCGTTCGGTGGTCCATGACTCCTCCGGCAATATATTCGTAAGTCGTATGTCGACAATGTGCTCCTTGCTTTCCACTCGAGAACAATGTTTACATTCCATTTTGCAAGGACGACGAGATAGAGCATCCGCGTTGCCGTGATGTCCTCCTTTACGATGTTCGATGGTAAAATCATAACTCTGCAGCCTTTCAATCCAGCGCGCAATCCTAATTGTCCTTCTGGGTTTTTAAATTGCAATAACCACCTTAGCGCTGAGTGGTCAGTTCGTAGATGAAATGACTGACCGTACAAGTATTTATGGAGTATTGCGAGCAACTCTCTTCGTGTGACACAGTAATTTCTTTCTGGCTTCGACAGGATTTTACTGTAGTATGCTATTACTTTTTCTTGCCCATCTATGATCTGAGAGAGCACACCACCTATTCCATAGCCACTCGCATCTGTGTCCAACACAAACTTTTGACCAGGTACTGGATACGCTAATACTGGTGCTGAACAGAGTTTTTCTTTCAGTTGTTCGAATGCTTTCTGTTGGTCTTCGCCCCATACAAATGGTTTGTTCTTTCTTGTTAACTCATGCAGACTGCTGGCGATGTTTGCAAATCCAGGAACAAATCGTCTATAGTAGGTACATAAGCCTAGGAAGCTTCTTAGCTCGTGAAGATTCGATGGAATAGGCCATTCTTGTACTGCTGCTACTTTCTCCTCGTCGGTATGTACCCCTTCTGTTGTTACTTTATGACCAAGATATTTAACTCCTGAATCTCCTGAAGAGTGAACACTTTTTCATATTCAGTTTAAGCCCTGCTGATTGTATACGCTCAAATACTTCTTTCAACTTTTCCAGGTGGTCGTTAAAATCTTTTCCCATCACGATAATGTCATCGAGGTACACCAAGCAGGTTTTCCAGTGTAGTCCTCTGAGTACACGCTCCATCAAACGTTCGAAAGTAGCTGGCGCATTGCATAAGCCAAATGGCATAACTGTAAATTGCCATAGACCATCGCCAATACTGAAAGCTGTTTTCTCTTTGTCCTCCTTACCAAGTTCCACTTGCCAGTAGCCACTTTGCAAATCAAGAGTTGAGAACCACTTCGCACCAGATAGTGTGTCCAGAGTGTCATCGATTCTTGGCAGTGGATAGCTGTCTTTTTTCGTAATCTCATTCAGCTTTCTGTAATCCACACAGAATCGAGTACTTCCATCCTTCTTCTTTACCAGCACAACTGGTGAACTCCATGGACTCGCTGATGGTTCAATAACACCTTGTTTCTGCATATCGGAAATCAGCTTAATGGCTTCGTCTCTTTTGGCCAATGGAACTCGTCGTGGTGCTTGACGAATTGGTCTAGAATCACCGGTGTCAATGTGATGCTTCACGATGGTTGTTCGTCCTCCAGTTTTTCCATTTGAAGAAAAGATTGAACTGTACTTCTCCAATAGTTGTAAAGCATTTTCTTTTTGCTGTTTTGTAAGCACACCTGCCCATTCCTCCATCTGTGCTTCTATTTCCACTCTGACAGTTCTTGATCTTCCACTTTTTATCGACGAACCCTTTTCGCAGTCTACTACGGCAGTAACTTCCTGGCAATGACCAATCACCATTCCTTTCTTCACAACTGTAGATGTATTAGTTGGATTTAATATTCGCACCGGTACTATTCCATTTTCTTTAGGTTCTACTAACGTCCTACCAAGTATGATGTTTTTATTTTGTATTTCTTTATCTGCTTCCACTAACCACAACTTGCCTGTCCCATCATCCACATTTATTTGTGCCCAAATCACCGCTTCTGATTTTGCTGGAACCTCTTGGCGTTGACATGCCAGTACTCGATTGATGTTTCCACTCCGCTTGTAACCGATGTTCAATGGTAATTCGACATTTGCATAACGTAGTATCCGTTGATTTAAATCTAACGTAAATCCGTTGTCAATCATAAAATCAACACCAATTATTACGTCATCGATGATGTCGGCCACAATGAATTCATGTTCCCATGTGCAATTTCCAATAGATACTCGTTTCTTTATCTTGCCTAGAATTTGTGCATCCTCACCCGTTGCTGTACGCAATTTTATTCCCATTAAAGGCTCAAACCTCTTTACCAAATCGCTCTTGATTATAGAATGTGATGCACCAGTGTCCAGGGTTAACATGAATTCCATATTGTCCAATTTTCCATCAATAGTCAAGCTGCTTGGCACACGCTGTAGTTGTGAAATGTGAATGATGGGGCAACCCACTGTTGGAGTCAGTTCACGCCCCGCTGAACTGACTCGATTTAGTTTAACGATGGATTTGTGTTAGTGGAGCGATCACTATCCACCTTATTCTCCTTCTTTTGTCTTCCTGGAGAATTGGATCTTGATCGCTTTCGTCGTAGACGGCAGTCACGTGCCATGTGTCCTGGTTTGTCGCAAATAAAGCACTTACCAGTAAATTTGTTTTCGCGTCGACCTATTGTTCTTCCTTCAGGCTGCACTACAGATTTGAATGCCTGACACACTGCTTCAACCAGATCTGCTGTTTCTGTTTCTAGTTGGTGTACCCGTGGCATTGGTCGACACATCAAACTGGCGGCTTCAAACGTCAAGGCACTACTGACTGTTTCGGCATAAGTATTCCTTGGTGACATGACTAGGGCACGCTTTGTCTCTCCATCACGTATGCCATCTATGAATGCCTCTATTTTTATTTTTTCGACGAACTCTTCCGAATTACCGGAGAACGCTAGATGACATAAGCGCTCAATATCGGAAGCGAATTCCTGAAGGCTCTCATTACTCCGTTGCACTCGCGATCTCAATTCCACTCGATGTAATTGACTCTTGTATTAATTTCCATATTTCCGCTGGAGTGTGTCCATCAGTGATTGATAGCTACCACGATCTTTCTCTGGAATCATCTGTAACACTTCGGAAGCATTACCTTTTAATGCGACTATTAAAGCAGCAGTCTTGTCGCTATCATCCCATTGATTCTTCGAAGCGGTTGTCTCGAATTGAAGCTTGAAGATATTGAATGGCGTGCTTCCGTCAAATGTTGGTGGCTTTAGTTTGATTGTACTTGAATCTCTAATCACTGATGTGGCTGGCCCATTTATTTTTAGTTGGTTGAGATCGTGCTGTAATTTCTCGAACTTATCTTCCAAATCATCTACATGTTCCTTCAGATCTGTAACTTTTTCATTAATGGCTCCGGAAATTTCATCTACATGTTCTTTTAGTTCTGCAACTTTCTCATTAATAGCCCCAGAAATTTCTTGTAGTTTGTAGTTAATTGTCTTCTGGAATTCTCCAATGAAGTTTTCTTGGCGAGACGAACCTTCTTGAATTTCCGTACGCAATTCAGCCGAATGTTCTTGTAGCTGTTGTTGTTGCTGCAGCATCATGGTTTTCATGAAATCCATGAGTTGACCACTCGAATCTATTTTGCTCTCTTCCTCAGCGTGCACAACTGCTTGTATATCGGCTTCCTCGAAGAACTCATGTTCTTCTACATTAATTCCCTTAGCCTCCATAGCTTGCCTAAGCCTCACCAGCAGTTCCGCCTTTGCACCTGATGACGATAGATTCATCTCTACTAACAGCTTTTTAAGCTGGTCCACTTTTAGTTGGTCAATTTTCACCATCTTTACAGAATCCCACTTCTGACACCAATTGTTACGTTTTTATTCTGTGAGCGTTTAATTCTATTTGAATTACCTTGTTCGATCACTGGATTCTGTTAATAATAACTGCAACACTTATTTTATACAACTATATACAGCAACAATTTATTTAATAAACTCTATTTACAATCAACTATGTTTATAATCAACTATTTACAATATCACTTTAATGTACTAGCAACTTTTGCCTCTGTATAGATGTTTGCGCAGTCACGTTCAGAATTCGATTGATTGCTCTTCTCAACACTGGCTCTATTTATACTCTGTTGGCAACACCCCAGAATCTTCCTTTATCGCTTATGGTTATCGCTTATATCTTTTTGTTGACATTCATGTCGATGCTGCCAATAGTGTCAGTAACAATAGTGATGAGTAACCAACTATCGATACTCGTTACAATACTATAAACATACTATTACAGTAAAATCAAGAATTATTCAGTCCCAGTGCTACATTTATCGATAAGTAATCGAAAAAAAGTTCTTACATCACTGAACTCTTGCTTTGTGGAGACAAATTATAAGGTGCGCTATTACACATGTCTTCATTGCTCTTTAATCTCAATTTATTTTTCAATATTTTAATCACATTGTAACGCAGACGAGTATTTTGTTATATAGCATCAATCAAAACAAACGAGAGAGTAAAAGCAGAAAAATATCGTCAGCAAAAATTGTTAGTGTAATATTTCCTTAACACTTGTCCCCGAAGGGACATAATTGTTGCTGTTTGTTATAAAGAAAATAATAAAAATATGTGGCACTTATAAGCCCGAAGGGCTCTTTAACCGTGCTTCTCTTCCAGTACTGTTGTAAATTTTGGACAGTATTAGAAAGGAGCTACTTATTTTAGCCGGTTCCGAATGGTAGAACCTTTATGACATCACTTTTTCTGAGCTTTGTCACAGAATTATTTTAGAAGCATTTCCATTGCAAATTGTTACTGCCGGAAGAATTGCCAATGGTTTGCCGACAGGTGGGTACCGTTCCAAAGAAAAATCTTCGACATTAAATTTATACTTTAGCCGGAACCACTGAGCTACGGCTGAGAAAGCAATGAGAGAGTAATACAAGGTCACATTTCACCCAAGAATGATAGAATTAAAAGATTGCGCCCTTAAAAGAGGATTTGTGAGCGCTGCGACGTATCACTGGTCCAGCTGCGAGAGAAATTACAAAATGGCGAACAAATTGAAAAGAAAAGTGTAAACAATGCGGACTAATGAAAGAACAACGCAGCCATTGGACCAGCGTGACGTCAAATACACATCTGATTCTGTCAAATTCACCGAGATCCGATTACCCGTGTATTTCACCCATTCAAGAGCAGGGGCAACACATCAAATTAGATATATGCATTATTAAACTGAGAAAATTGCGAATATAGCATTTTTGCTATCATTCTTTTCACTCTGCAATGGATACGCACACTGTTATTTATTTTGTTTGGTTTCCATGTGTTTGTTTTTTGTGTTAGCACTGCAAAATTTGTCCTTTCAGTGGATTACATTTGTCATGGCAGCAACTGCTGTTGAAGTAGTATCGGCCTAATGGTTCGATTAGTCAACACGTATCGGTAGGTAACGGATCAGCTGTTCCAACCTATTTCATATACAAACCATACGAGCGGTCAAAATGGATTGTTGCCTACCAATCTACGTTGGAATCTACTGTAATTATATTTTCACGAAGCTGATGTCAAAAATGAGTCATTCTTTTTTCTCTCACTCATATTTCTATTTTATATTATACCTAGCTATTTCCTTCCTACTGATATAGCATATAGATTGAGCTATCCGTTTTGACTGTACGCTGTTGTTGATTTAGGTATGTAATAAATGATAAATTAGGTAATTTATTTTACTGTAAACACGGCATTCGGTTTCTTATTTAGGGTCGTTTTCACAATGTCCGGTTAACTTTGTCTTTAAGTTCAGTATGTTGTAGAAAATAAATTCCGTTCCCATAAGAAAATACATTTGATAATTTAAAAAGAAATGTCAAAAGAAGTTATTTTAGTTTACTTCACTAACGAAGTACTCCGTTAAAAATAAGCCTTGATATTTGTAGAAATTTTGTAGGCTTGTGAAGACTTTATTAGCCGCATTCTTTTGCACGCGAGTTGCAAAAGAACACTGACTTATTTGCCGAACTGCATGCAAAGCAACAACAAAAATAAGCGACATCGTCTATTTTAACCGAGTTCAATTCAACTGGCTTATATTTTAATCGACCTGAGTTATAGTGTTGGAAAGTAAAAAAAACAGCACTATTGTGAATAGACTACTGGAATGTGCTTGGGAAATTTCAACAACACGTCAAATTATTGTAAATATAAACAAAAATAAGCAAAATAAAGCAAGTGCAAATAACAATTTATTTTAAATAAACGAATATATTTACCATAGATTCCACAGAATTGTTTCTTTTTTGTTTTTCTTTCGTTTAAAAATGCGAGTTGGTGTTCTTTTGCGACTCGCATTTAAATTCCCTTTTACTTAAATATAATTTCTCTTTAGTTACTTAGTAACGCTGGTGGTATATATGGTTGTTCGTGATATTTATAAACGAAATAAAAACAAAAAAGAAACAATTCTGCGGAATCTGTGGTAAATATTGTAACGAGTATCGATAGTTGATTACTCATCACTATTGTGACTGACTCTATTGGCAGCATCGAAACGAATGTCAACAAAAAGAAATAAGCGATAACCAGAACAAGCCAACGAGAAAGGAAGAGAAGAATCTCGATAAAGGAAGATTCTGGGGTGTTGCCAACAGAGTATAAATAGAGCCAGTGTTGAGAATTGACAATCAATCTAATTCCGAACGTGATTGCGAAAACATTTATACAGAGGCAAAAGTTGCAAGTACATTTAAGTGTTATAGTAAATAGTTGATTGTAAACAGTGTTGATTGTAAATAGAGATTATTAAATAAATTGTTGCTGTATATAGTTGTATAAAATAAGTGTTGCAGTTATCATTAACAGAATCCAGTGATCGAACAAGGTAATTCAAATAGAATTAAACGTTCACAGAATAAAAACGTAACAATTGGTGTCAGAAGTGGGATTCTGTAAAGATGGTGAAAATTGACCAACTAAAAGTGGACCAGCTTAAAAAGCTGTTGGTAGAGATGAATCTATCGTCATCAGGTGCAAAGGCGGAACTGCTGGTGAGGCTGAGGCAAGCTATGGAGGCTAAGGGAATTAACGTAGAAGAACATGAGTTCTTCGAGGAAGCCGATATACAAGCAGTCGTACACGCTGAGGAAGAAAGCAAGATAGATTCGAGTGGTCAACTAATGGAACTCATGAAATCCATGATGCAACAACAGCAGCAGCAACTGCAAGGAATTAATGCGAAGTTACAAGAAAATGCGTCTCGCATTGACTCCAAGTTTCAAGAACATTCGGTACGTCAAGAAAACGCTATGGGAGAGTTCCAGAAAACAATTGACTCCAAGTTTCAAGAACATTCGGTACGTCAAGAAAACGCTATGGGAGAGTTCCAGAAAACAATTGACTCCAAGTTTCAAGAACATTCGGCTGAATTGCGTATGGAAATTCAAGAAGGTTCGGCTCGACAAGAACACGTCATCGAAAATCTACAAAAAGGAATTGAACTTAGATTTCAGGAAATTTCCGGAACCATTAATGAAAAGGTCACGGATTTAAAGGAACATGTAGATGACTTGGAAGATAAGTTCGAGAAATTACAGCACGAACTCAATCAACTAAAAATAAATGGACCAGCCACATCAGTGATTAGAGATTCAAGTACAATCAAATTAAAGCCACCAACATTTGACGGAAGCACGCCATTCAATATCTTCAAGCTTCAATTCGAGACAACAGCTTCGAAGAATCAATGGGATGATAGCGACAAGACTGCTGCTTTAATAGTCGCATTAAAAGGTAATGCTTCCGAGGTGTTACAGATGATTCCAGAGAAAGATCGTGGTAGCTATCAGTCACTGATGGACACACTCCAGCGAAAGTATGGAAATGAATACAAGAGTCAATTACATCGAGTGGAATTGAGATCGCGAGTGCAACGGAGTAATGAGAGTCTTCAGGAGTTCGCTTCCGATATTGAGCGCTTATGTCATCTAGCGTTCTCCGGTAATTCGGAAGAGTTCGTCGAAAAAATCAAAATAGAGGCATTCATAGATGGCATACGTGATGGAGAGACAAAGCGTGCCCTAGTCATGTCACCCAGGAATACTTATGCCGAAACAGTCAGTAGTGCATTGACGTTTGAAGCCGCCAGTTTGATGTGTCGACCAATGGCACGGGTACGCCAACTAGAAACAGAAACAGCAGATCTGGTTGAAGCAGTGTGTCAGGCATTCAAATCTGTAGTGCAGCCTGAAGGAAGAACAACAGGTCGACGCGAAAACAAATTTACTGGTAAGTGCTTTATTTGCGACAAACCAGGACACATGGCGCGTGACTGCCGTCTACGACGAAAGCGATCAAGATCCAATTCTCCAGGAAGACAAAAGAAGGAGAATAAGGTGGATAGCGATCGCTCCACTAACACAAGTCCATCGTTAAACTAAATCGAGTCAGTTCAGCGGGGCGTGAACTGACTCCAACAGTGGGTGGCCCCATCATTCACATTTCACAACTACAGCGTGTGCCAAGCAGCTTGACTATTGATGGAAAATTGGACAATATGGAATTCATGTTAACCCTGGACACTGGTGCATCACATTCTATAATCAAGAGCGATTTGGTAAAGAGGTTTGAGCCTTTAATGGGAATAAAATTGCGTACAGCAACGGGTGAGGATGCACAAATTCTGGGCAAGATAAAGAAACGAGTATCTATTGGAAATTGCACATGGGAACATGAATTCATTGTGGCCGACATCATCGATGACGTAATAATTGGTGTTGATTTTATGATTGACAACGGATTTACGTTAGATTTAAATCAACGGATTCTGCGCTATGCAAATGTCGAACTACCATTGAACATCGGTTACAAGCGTAGTGGGAACATCAAACGAGTACTGGCATGTCAACGCCAAGAGGTTCCAGCAAAATCAGAAGCGGTCATATGGGCACAGATGAATGTGGATGATGGGACAGGCAAGTTGTGGGTGGTGGAAGCAGATAAAGAAATACAAAATAAAAACATCATACTTGGTAGGACGTTAGTAGAACCTAAAGAAAATGGAATAGTACCGGTGCGAATATTAAATCCAACTAATACATCTACAGTTGTAAAGAAAGGAATGGTGATTGGTCATTGCCAGGAAGTTACTGCCGTAGTAGACTGCGAAAAGGGTTCGTCGATAAAAAGTGGAAGATCAGGAACTGTCAGGGCGGAAATAAAAGCACAAATGGAGGAATGGGCAGGTGTGCTTACCAAACAGCAAAAAGAAAAGGCTTTACAAGTATTGGAGAAGTACAGTTCAATATTTTCTTCAAATGGAAAAACTGGAGGACGAACAACCATCGTGAAGCATCACATTGACACCGGTGATTCTAGACCAATTCGTCAAGCACCACGACGAGTTCCATTGGCCAAAAGAGACGAAGCCATTAAGCTGATTTCCGATATGCAGAAACAAGGTGTTATTGAACCATCAGCGAGTCCATGGAGTTCACCAGTTGTGCTGGTAAAGAAGAAGGATGGAAGTACTCGATTCTGTGTGGATTACAGAAAGCTGAATGAGATTACGAAAAAAGACAGCTATCCACTGCCAAGAATCGATGACACTCTGGACACACTATCTGGTGCGAAGTGGTTCTCAACTCTTGATTTGCAAAGTGGCTACTGGCAAGTGGAACTTGGTAAGGAGGACAAAGAGAAAACAGCTTTCAGTATTGGCGATGGTCTATGGCAATTTACAGTTATGCCATTTGGCTTATGCAATGCGCCAGCTACTTTCGAACGTTTGATGGAGCGTGTACTCAGAGGACTACACTGGAAAACCTGCTTGGTGTACCTCGATGACATTATCGTGATGGGAAAAGATTTTAACGACCACCTGGAAAAGTTGAAAGAAGTATTTGAGCGTATACAATCAGCAGGGCTTAAACTGAATATGAAAAAGTGTTCACTCTTCAGGAGATTCAGGAGTTAAATATCTTGGTCATAAAGTAACAACAGAAGGGGTACATACCGACGAGGAGAAAGTAGCAGCAGTACAAGAATGGCCTATTCCATCGAATCTTCACGAGCTAAGAAGCTTCCTAGGCTTATGTACCTACTATAGACGATTTGTTCCTGGATTTGCAAACATCGCCAGCAGTCTGCATGAGTTAACAAGAAAGAACAAACCATTTGTATGGGGCGAAGACCAACAGAAAGCATTCGAACAACTGAAAGAAAAACTCTGTTCAGCACCAGTATTAGCGTATCCAGTACCTGGTCAAAAGTTTGTGTTGGACACAGATGCGAGTGGCTATGGAATAGGTGGTGTGCTCTCTCAGATCATAGATGGGCAAGAAAAAGTAATAGCATACTACAGTAAAATCCTGTCGAAGCCAGAAAGAAATTACTGTGTCACACGAAGAGAGTTGCTCGCAATACTCCATAAATACTTGTACGGTCAGTCATTTCATCTACGAACTGACCACTCAGCGCTAAGGTGGTTATTGCAATTTAAAAACCCAGAAGGACAATTAGGATTGCGCGCTGGATTGAAAGGCTGCAGAGTTATGATTTTACCATCGAACATCGTAAAGGAGGACATCACGGCAACGCGGATGCTCTATCTCGTCGTCCTTGCAAAATGGAATGTAAACATTGTTCTCGAGTGGAAAGCAAGGAGCACATTGTCGACATACGACTTACGAATATATTGCCGGAGGAGTCATGGACCACCGAACGAGTGCAAGGAGATCAGCGGAACGACCCAGATCTCGTAAAGATTATGGAATACAAGGAGCAGGGCATACGTCCAGATTGGCAAGAGATGGCTAATGAGAGTCCAATAGCAAAGGCATACTGGGCGCAGTGGCAAAGCCTGCACTTACGAGACGGATGTTTATTCCGAGCATGGGAAAGTGAGGATGGAAAAATCACTAATGATCTTCTAGTGGTACCCAAGGCGAGAATAAATGAAATGATAGCTGAGTATCACAATGCCTCCAGTGGAGGGCATTTGGGAATCACCAAAACCGTCGAGAAAATAAAGAACCGATTTTATTGGGTTGGATGTCATGACCATGTCGCTGATTGGATTCGGAAGTGTAAGCAATGTGCAATGGCCAAAGGTCCCACTAAGAAAAGTCGAGGTAAGATGCACCAATACACCGTGGGTGCTCCATTTGAGCGAATTGCTATGGACATAGCTGGACCATTTCCAATAAGCAACGCAGGAAACAAGTATGTTCTGGTGGTTATAGATTACTTCAGTAAATGGCCTGAAGTATACCCCATTCCAAATCAAGAAGCTAGTACCGTTGCGGATGTATTCGTCAACCAATGGATTACTCGTTTTGGTGTACCGATGGAATTACACTCAGACCAAGGTCGAAATTTCGAATCAGTTGTATTCCAAGAGATATGCCGTATGCTGGGTATATACAAAACTCGTACAACACCTTTGCATCCACAATCTGATGGCATGGTAGAACGATTTAACCGTACCTTGGAGGAATATTTGAGAAAAGTCGTAGATAAATACCAAAGAGACTGGGATGTACATATACCAATGTTCCTCATGGCATATCGATGCGCACAACATGATACGACTGCTACTACACCGGCAAGGGCAATTTTTGGAAACGAGTTAAGACTGCCAGCTGATGTAAAATTTGGAGTCGTAACACCAACGAGATCAACCGAAGGTAATTATACTAGCGAAAAGCGGGAACAATTGGATGAAGTACATCGGTTCATCAGAGAGCGGTCGCAGATGATAAGCGATAAGATGAAGGCCAGGTATGACTTGAAAGCAAATTCAAAAGGGTTCTATGAAGGAGAGCTTGTAATGCTTCATAATCCACAACGAAAGAAAGGCCTGTCTCCTAAACTACAGACTCATTGGGAAGGACCATATGAGATTATAGCAAAGATAAATGACGTAGTGTATCGCATTCAACGTGCCTGGAATAAAAGAGCAAAGTTTAAAGTAGTGCACTTGGAGCGACTTGCGCCATATCGAGGGGAAGTATAAAAACTTGTTCGGGACGAACAAGGTTAAGAGGAGGGCAGTGTAACGAGTATCGATAGTTGATTACTCATCACTATTGTGACTGACTCTATTGGCAGCATCGAAACGAATGTCAACAAAAAGAAATAAGCGATAACCAGAACAAGCCAACGAGAAAGGAAGAGAAGAATCTCGATAAAGGAAGATTCTGGGGTGTTGCCAACAGAGTATAAATAGAGCCAGTGTTGAGAATTGACAATCAATCTAATTCCGAACGTGATTGCGAAAACATTTATATAGAGGCAAAAGTTGCAAGTACATTTAAGTGTTATAGTAAATAGTTGATTGTAAACAGTGTTGATTGTAAATAGAGATTATTAAATAAATTGTTGCTGTATATAGTTGTATAAAATAAGTGTTGCAGTTATCATTAACAGAATCCAGTGATCGAACAAGGTAATTCAAATAGAATTAAACGTTCACAGAATAAAAACGTAACAATATATTCGTTTACTTAAAATAAATTTTTATTTGCACTTGCTTTATTTTGCTTATTTTTGCTTATATTTACAATAATTTGACGTGTTGTTGAAATTTCCCAAGCACATTCCAGTAGTCTATTCACAATAGTGCTGTTTTTTTACTTTCCAACACTATAACTCAGGTCGATTAAAATATAAGCAACTTCAATTGAACTCGGTTAAAATAGATGATGTCGCTTATTTTTGTTGTTGCTTTGCATGCAGTTCGGCAAATAAGTCAGTGTTCTTTTGCAACTCGCGTGCAAAAGAATGCGGCTATTATAACACTTCACCAAACGAAATATATGTGCATATGTGCATTTTTTTATGTGCATTTCATTAGAATGTTTCAAATTATGTAAATAAAATGAATGATGTACATAAGAATTTGAAAACGTTTGTTTATTTATAATTTTAATAATATATGGTGTTGTTGACTTTAATAATTAAAGTAAATAAAGAATTCTGACGCTATTAACGCTGCGTTTACACAGGACAATTTAAGAAAAGACAATTGAGTATATGTGCAGATAATTATAAAGACAATACTTTTTTCAGCAACCGTCGTTAGTGTCGCTTCGTATGAATTTTGTGCTCTGAATTGGTTTTGTTTTTGCACGTCATCGAACCATAAAAATTGGCAATAAAATTTACAAATTTTGGTTAAAAATAATAAAACGGCAACACTGGGTTAGAGAATACTCGATTAATTTCGGATTTGACTGACCATCTCTAACTTCATAACATATTGTTATGGTTTGGTAGACAGTGTTTTTTGGAAGTTCTTTGTTTTGCTTTTAAAGTATTTATTTGAAAAAATGACGATATTATATAAAGTTCATAGTAATGAACATGGTAGAGACTTATTTGTTCCAAATAAATGTTTGCAATGTAAAATATCATCGAAGAACATTGTAGCTTTCAGCGTCTGCAAGGATGCCAACACATATAGTAATCATATTTACGTGTGCGATGTCGTTACGCCTTGGCAAAGTTTTAAGTTGTGCTCCTCAAAATATCCAGTAACTGTATTGGATTGGAATTACTCAGGAGAATTATTATTGGTTGGTTATAAAGGAGGCACGGTTGAAATATGGTCTCCACGCAATCAACTGTTGGACAACTGGAGACTACTGTATAAAGTGAATTTTTCTGGAGAAGATATAATTAATTCTAAATTCTTCTACAATGGTAAAAGTACTTATTTTCACACACAAAAGAGAGAATCACCTTTCTATGCAGAGAAATTTGAACGACTCGATCATCGACCCTCCTTGGCAAATTTTGGTGCGGCAGCCGTTGAAGGTTGTCTTATTATGACAGCATCCGGACTACTTGGAGCATTTGTAATTCCCAAATATTATCCCGTGGATGATAACAAGACGAGTATACAGCAAGGCATCGAATTAAGTGTAGCAACACAAAGTATTGGTTTATCGCGCAACTTCATTACAACGTGCAGCATGACGCATTGCTCCAATGGTTGCTTTAACGTAGCTGTAAATTTCAACAGCCAAGAACAGATAATTCACTGTTTCAAAGTGTGCATCAAAATGGAGAATGAAGATAATTTGCTGATAATATGTGAGTCTATTTCCAGTGTATTCATTATGCAGAACGAGCAGAAGAAGATAACACACCTAAGGTGGAGCAGTATAAACAATGATGATATCATTTACATAGCTTTTGAAAGTATTGATGGCGGAATTTTGGAGCAGTGGAATCTGACAAAGAAAAATCAAATTGTTCACAGTCTTTTGCAGAAGAACAAAGGTGAATTCATTCACTATGAGTCGTGGGAGAATGTTGCAAAAATTCGTTTTTCGGCTGGAATCGGCGAAATTACTTTATCAAAACTTCTGTCAGACAATTCGCAAATTTTTGTAATTCTAAAAGATAATACAGTGCAAGTGTTGGAATCGGGATTGAAGAAAATAGGATCAACAATATTTGAGCGTTTTTCCGAAGATCGTCAATTTGGTTGTCGCTACGTAGCTGCAGATATTTCCTGCATGAATCAAATTTTATTTGTTTTTGATAATTATGGACATATGTATGCAATGCAAGTTTCCTTCCCCTTTATGGATAAAAGTTTCAACAGTATGCTGCTGCAAGTTTCGCTCTTGGAATACTGTATTATTACAGGTTTTGATGCCAGCGACATACTTATGTTGAACTTCTCGAATTTGGATGTGTTGATAGAGAAATTGACTGAGAACTTTATGCGACAACCAGCTTACACTAGACATTTCTATTATTCGAACTTCCTGTCTCTTAAGAGCAACATTTGCCGGATTCAATCGAAACAACAAGATTTTGATAGTCTCATAATACTGCATTCCATATCGATAACATTTAAGAGTTTATTACGTCCCTCTGATCTAAGCTGCCAAGATAAAGGGCCTGCCGACAATTTATCAATTATATTATCCGATCCATTGGCCGATGTTGATAAGGTCCTATTCAATTTGGATGCTAAAGATTTTACAGTCGAACCATTGACATTACAGAGCCTACAACATTTAATACAATGGGTTGCAGATTTGGCTCTTAATATACTCAACAAATTGCCCGAAGAAGTAATTAAATCAAAGCTGAATAAAAAGAAAGGATACGAGATCAGTAGAGATATTGTCGCCATCGGAAGTATACGTGAGCTGCTGGTAATGATACGCATTTGGGGACTCTTAAATTCACAATGTCTACCAATGTATGTGAAATCTGTTGAAAATATTGATGTTTTATCAGTTCTGTTCAGATTATTAACAAGATTAGCTCAGAATATTTCGGATCCAGATGAATGTATTCTAGATGATTGCAACCTTTTATCCACACAAGTGGTGATACCTTCGCGCCAAAATCACAATCCGACAACCCTATTGAATTGTCATATGTCTGCTTATAAAATGTTCCCTTTGGTATTCACGACATCGGTTGATCCTGTCGGCATGCAAGACATACAAGTGGAACAAGTTCTGTTTGCAAATGGTACCAGAGATGGTGTCACAAATTTGCACCTTGGCTCTAAAATTGGCGTAGTTAAGAAGTGTGCACGATGTGGTTTTGTAAACAATATGCAGAAGGTTGCAAAAACATCAGCACTTAAGGCTTGGTGCCACCGATGGATCTATTGTCATTGTGGGGGCTATTGGAAAACAACATAAAGAAAACCTTTTCTTTACAATCTTAAATATTATTAAGTTATATACATAATGAATAATGTAGCGATTTTTGAAAACAATATATCAGTTTACCATGTATAAAAACTTTTATGTGTCCATATTTTTTGTCATAAGAGCAGGAATTTTGGAAAAAGTGTAAGTAGTTTTTTAGTATATTTTAGTATACATTAGGTACAAGTATTGCTCTTTAGCAAAATTGTAAAATCAAGGGAGGGTGTTTTGAACTGATCGATGATCTTGAAAAATTTACTTGCTTGTGCTAGACGCATTTATAATTTTATCACATGGGACAAAATACTCTGGGGTATGGCACTATCACTCTTCCGTTTCTTGGAGAAAACCTATCAAGTTTATAAGAACAGCTCCATTACAGGCAAACGTTTTTATCTTGTAGCTCAGTGATGCGTTGGTCTTCTGATCTGTAGGTCGTAGGTTCAATCCCCGGCTGGAGCATAACAAATTCATATCGAAAAGATTTTTCTTTCGAACGGTATCCACCTGTCAGCAAGCAGTTAACAATTCTTTAGCCAGTAATAACTTGCCATGAAAAACCTAACGACAAAGCTTCTTGACAAAGCCCAGAAAAAGTGATGTCACAAGAGTTCTGCCGTTCGGAACCGGCTAATCTAAGTAGAACTACTTAGATTAGCTGTCCAATACTAATACTAATACTTGTTAACACGCACAACAGTATTGGAAGGAAAGCTCGGCCAAAGTGCACTTCGTGGTTATAAGTGCCATATATTTACTTTTTATTTTTAATTTCATTTAATTAAGTTAATCATTTTTATTTGAGGTTTTAGGTTTTGTTTTTAGTTTAAAAACAGTCATTTGGCTCAACAATATATCGAGTCAAATCTGAAAATAGAATGGTTTTCATATGCATTAACAAAATATATAAATCTGCTTACAGCATTATCTAAAAAAGTTGGCATTATATTTTGCAACACGTCTGTCATCTTCTGCATTAATTCTAATTGAATGACATTTGTGCGATGATCCATAGCCACAGCATCTCCAACTTTCAAAAAGGCATCGGCTAGTTTTTCTTGAACCAACACCTGCTTTGCGTTGTTAGCTGCCTGTGCAATAGCAGCGTCGCCGAGTTTGGAGATGCCATCACCAATTTTTGCTGCTGCCAAAGCATTTATCTTCGCAGCTTCAGCAAGTACCTGTAATCAACGAACAAAAATATGTATGTACTAATTGTAATTCATAGACTGAACAAATAAACAAAACATAAAAAAAATTAAAGCTTACAGTCATTGCATCAGCCTGAGTCTTCACAATTCTTAAAAAATCCACCGAAGTTGGTCCTTCCCGTCTCAGCTTATGCCTTATACCTCCCAGTGAATGGCTTGTGTTCTCGCGAATACCTGTTTTTCTCGCTGCTATGGAGCTGTGCTCGGAAGTTGATTGTCTTAGATGGATGTCATCTCTTATGCTTTCATTTGTTGGCGGTGTCTAGAGCGTTTCGTTATTTACAATAAACAGTTCGGTTTTAGTAAAATGTCATTTGCAGCATAACAATGGTTATCGTTTAGGGTCATTACCTGCGGTTCATTGCTTAATATCCTTGGATTGTTTTTTTCCAGTTCGATCTGTATATCCTGTTACATCCAATAAATTATAATATTTGAAACAAATATTGTTTAAAATATTATATTATATTACACATATACAAATGGAAATATATATATATATATATATATATATATATATGGTATATATATATATACATATATATATATATATATATGTATGTATATATATATATATATATATATATATGGTATATATATATACATATATATATATATATATATATATGGTATATATATATACATATATATATATATATATATGTATGTATATATATATATATATATATATATATATATGCATATATTTGTATATACCTTTTCTTTTGGAATGCTGTCCACGCATTCCTTATCGTCTTCTACATAGCTTACTCCAACTATGTTTAGAACTCTTTTCTCCAGTTCAGTAAGCTCCGATGTGGTCAATAGCAGATTTCCTGTTTGAGCTGTCGCTTTTCTAAGCTCGCGCAATTTAACGGATGTTCGGCTTTTAAGATCGCGCCATACCTAGAATTACACATATGGTAAAACATTGTCAATATCAACTAACAAACACAAAACTATAAGAGTCGAACTCACCGATTGCCACTGTTCTCCAGTTTTATGAACTCCATTCATGGAATTGAGCTCAGCGGCTAATTCGCTCCATTTTTTCTTGGTTTTCTCCTTTCCATGTTGGACATGAAATCTTCCCTCAGCTAGGCCTTTATTTTTACTGAAAAAGTCCAACATTTTGGAATATTGTTGAGGGGAAGTCCTTGCGCATCGAGATTTTTTCCTGTTGACATCAAAAATGAATTTTGAATAAAAACGAAAATTTTAATTTTGATTATTTACTTACACAAATTTTTTCATTTTAGGCATACAAATTCAAAAAAGTTCTTTTGGTTTAATATTCTCGCAATTTGGTTTATTTTCTTCAACTTAATTTCAAAATCCGGAGTGTTGCCATATTAAAGTTAAAAAGTTAACTACATTTATAGTTAGAAACCTAACTATGTTTGCAACGACAAATATCGTCAACTGAATCATGACTGTTAGCGACTATCGTTGTTGCGATGACGATAATTGTCGATAAAGCCTATATGACATCTGCTTTTTAAAAAACTTTCGTAACCTTTTTAAATGCATTAGCAGAAGAGCATATACGCAATATGCTTGTGTTAACAGAAAAAGTGGTCTGGTGGTGTTTTCGCAAGGTAACGTGTCTAACTGCCTCAACTGGGTGGGGCTAGCGCAATCCTTGTTGAACTCATCGCAAGTCAACTCACTGGCTGTCATGTAGTTTGATCTGAGCGCTATTTGATGATACCTTTATTTGTTAATGAGGGGTAGTCATATAGCTTGCTCTGCTTACTATGTGACGGCGCTTTCATTATTATTAATGGGGGCCCTCCATGTGGCGACCACCGGGCAACGTCTTCCTGGCACCCGCTGGGAGGCGGCTGAAGTGAGTGGCGAAAATCTCCTCGGTTAGAGGTTGTGCGTTGGGTTTGGGACCCGCCACATAAAAAACCCCCCCAATGAAAAAAACTAAAATGCCTCGGATAAGGACTACCGCTTTTGTTGATGACCCCCGCAAACGAAAAAAGGACAATGATTTACGGATATGCACCTGGAATGTCCGGTCCCTTTATAGGGAGGGTGCCTCTATCCAGCTGGTTGATGTCCTCGAAAAATACAGAGCTGACATCACCGCTCTCCAGGAAATGCGATGGACAGGACAGGGCTGCTCCAAAAGAGCGTCCTGTGATATCTACTACAGTTGCCATGCTGAAAGGCACGAATTAGGATGTGGATTTTTGGTCAGCAAGAGACTACGACATCTTGTCTCACAGTTCACGCCTGTGAACGAACGGCTGGCCACAATCCGCATCAAGGCAAAATTTTTCAACATCAGCCTTATATGTGCCCACGCTCCGACGGATGAGAAGGACAATGTGACCAAGGAGAGCTTCTTTCAGCGCCTCGAAGAAGCTTATGACCGCTGCCCCCTCCACGATATCAAAATCGTGCTTGGCGACTTTAATGCCAGGGTGGGCAAGGAAGGTACCTTTGGTCCAACTGTCGGAAAATTCAGCCTCCACCAGAACACCTCCGATAACGGAATGAGGCTGATCGACTTCGCCGCAGCACGAAACATGGTAATTGGTGGTACCAGATTCCAGCATCTCGACATCCACAAAGCGACATGGCTGTCTCCAGATCATCGTACAAGAAACCAAATTGATCATGTGGTGATTGACGGAAGGCATGCTTCCAGTGTGATGGACGTGAAATCGATCCGTGGTGCCAACATCGACTCGGATCACTACCTTGTTGCAGCTAAGGTGCGCACACGCTTATGTGTCGCAAATAACAAGAGAAGTCCCACACAGAGAAAGCTCGACGTCAGTAAGCTGCGATCACCAGAGACAGCAGATGCATTTTCCACTCGACTATCGGATCTGCTTATGCAGAACACTCCCCAACTTGATGATACATGCGCACGGTGGACACATATATCCCACTCCATGACTACTGCTGCCGAGGAGGTAATCGGTTACTACCGGCCTCTGAGGAATGAGTGGTATGATCAGGAGTGTCGCGACGCTACCGCAGAGAAAGACGCCGCCTACAGAAGAACCCTGCGTGCAGGCGCAACGCGAGCTGTTAAGGAGCGGTATAGAGAGAAAAGGAGTGCAGAGAGACGTCTTTTCAGGCGCAAGAAGAGGGAGTTGGAAAGACGTGAGTGTGAGGAGATAGAGATGTGTACCGACAAGAATGAGACTCGAAAATTCTTCGAAAAGATCAAGCGCCTAAGTGGAGGTTTAAATCCCGGAGCCTCTTCTTGTCGTGATGGAAATGGGAATCTGGTTACAGATGTCCAGAGTGTACTGAGCCTATGGAGGGAACACTTCTCCACGTTACTGAATGGCGATGTTACGAACAATTCCGCCAGTGGAGGAGATTGCCCGATAACCCCAATTACAGATGATGGTGTTGATGTTCCACCACCCGACTATGACGAGGTTGAAACGGCCATTTTAAGGCTGAAGAACAACAAAGCTGCAGGTGCTGATGGCCTGCCTGCCGAGTTGTTTAAGACCGGAGGCGATGAGCTGCTCACCCGCATGCACCAGCTCATAAGCAGAATATGGTCGGATGAAAGCATGCCTGATGATTGGAGGCTCAGTGATCTCTGTACTGTACATAAAAAAGGAGACCCCACAATTTGCGCCAACTACCGTGGAATAAGTCTCCTGAGCATCGCATACAAGGTTCTATCGAGCGTACTGTGTGAAAGGTTGAAGCCTATGCTCAGCAACCTGATTGGACCTTATCAGTGTGGCTTCAGACCTGGTAAATCCACCATCGACCAGATTTTCACACTGCGCCAAATCCTGGAGAAGACCCAAGAAAAACAGATCGACACACACCACCTATTTGTTGATTATAAAGCCGCTTTCGACAGTCCGGTAAGGGATTACCTCTACGCAACAATGTCTGAGTTCGGTATTCCTGCAAAGCTCATTCGACTTTGTAGAATGACACTGCATAACTCTCGTTGTGCAGTGAAAATTGGGAAGGACCTCTCCGCACCGTTTAATACCGAACGGGGTTTCAGACAAGGTGATTCGTTATCGTGCGACTTCTTCAATCTTATTATGGAGAAAATAATACGAGCTGCTGATCTACGACATAATGGCACTATCTTCAACAAAAGTGTCATGCTGTTAGCGTATGCCGACGATATTGACATAATCGGCATGAACACGCGAGCAGTCAGTGCAGCATTCTCAGAGTTGGAAAGAGAGTCGCGTCGGATGGGTCTCACGGTGAACGAGGGCAAGACGAAGTATCTAGTGTCAACAAACAAAGAGTCCCGGCGTCTTGGCCACCACGTCACTGTTGACAACTACGCTTTTGAAGTAGTAAGGGACTTTGTCTATCTTGGAACCAGCATTAACAGCAGTAATGACGTCAGCTTGGAGATCATGCGTAGGATAACTCTTGCTAACAGGTGTTACTTTGGGCTGAGTAAGCAATTGAGAAGTCGAGCCCTCTCTCGAAGAACGAAAACTACACTCTACAAGTCTCTCATCATGCCTGTCCTAACATATGGCGCTGAAGCCTGGACAATTTCCACCTCGGATGAGCGAATACTTGGAGTTTTCGAGAGAAAAGTCCTACGCAAGATCTTTGGACCTATTTGCGTTGGTGGCGAGTACCGAATAAGGTACAACCATGAGCTGTACGAGCTGTATGCCGATATTGACATAGTAAAGCGCATCAAAATCCAACGGCTGCGCTGGCTAGGTCATGTCGAACGAATGGAAGAACACGCTCCAGCTAAGAAGGTGTTATATTCGGAACCCGCTGGAGGACGACGCAGAAGAGGAAGACCAAACCTCCGGTGGAAAGACCAAGTACTGGAGAACCTGACGGCGCTTGGAATTTCTAACTGGCGCCAGCTAGCGAAGAACAGAGATGGCTGGCGAAGCATGTTATTTTCGGCCTAAATCGATATTCGGTTGTTATGGCCACATAAGTAAGTAAGTAAGTAAGTAACAGAAAAAGTGACTAGTTTAAAAAATACATTGGTGGGATTCATGTAATCATATAAAAGCCCAGTAAACGCCGCAAATCTTATAAAATTATACGCTCGGAAATCAACTGTCATATATTTGTATGAAAAAGATTTTACGCGCTTCGTAAAACTTTTCGCGATAATTTTATGGTGTAAATGACCAGAAAAAATTATACGGTTTGAAATGAAACTCTGTTATACACGCTTTTGTTCTGTAATACGTTAAATCATAGTTAAATCAAATATACTTAATTTATATTAAGGATAATTACTTATCATAACCTTATCTCTTTGAATCATGAGAGTTGGTTGGACTCATTCAATATATATATATATATATATATATATATATATATATATATATATATATATATATATATATATATATATATATATATATATATATATATATATATATGTATATATATATATATATATATATATATGTATATATATATATATATATATATATATATATATATATATATATGTGGCACTAAAAGCCCGAAGGCCTCATTGGCCCAGCTTCTCTTCCATTGCTGTTGTGCGTGTTAAATTTGGACAGTATTAGAAGGGACCTACTTATTTTAGCCGGATCCGAACGGCAGAACCCTTGTGACATCACCTTTTCTGGGCTTTGTCACAGAGTTCAATCCCAGAGAGCATTTTTGACTTTTTTTTTAATTAAGTGTATAGAAGTAAATCAAAAGAAATCTCTCAAATTGAAAAATTCGCAATTATTTTGGCACATTGTATAAGAGTCGAACATCCCTATGCATTTGAAAATTTTTTCTTTTTGATAAGTAGTAATTTTATTTTAATTACATTAACTTCTAATTATTTTTTGAATCATTAAACTAATGAAAATAAACAAAAAATTTGTTAAAGCCCATTGTTTTCGTTAAAAATTAAAAAAAAAACCAAAATTTACTCAATCAGATGGTTAATAAGTTTGACAGTGCCTGAACAGGTTTGCACATTCCTCTTTGATTTATATTTTGAAAAAAAATAATATTGACACTACCCGAACACATTTCGACGTAGCCTATGCATGACATAAGAGCAAATATTACGATTGCCCTACTTTGTTAATTATAATGTGTCAATTATTTATGGTTATGGCATCCATTATTCCAGGTCTATAATATAAACATGCTTTGGCAACCCTGCTAGATATTTTCATCAGCTGATTTTCGGAAGACACCGCAAATAATTGTATATTTTTTCTTTCTTGAAAGTTTTTCCTATTATATTTATTAAAAAATGGAACAACAGCCGGCTGGACCACAACGACCACAACATCCTCTTGTAGCACAAACGTAAACGTAATTGTATTATTATATTATTAACATTTTATATTTTAACAAACCACTTAGGCTAATTATCACTTCTCCACTGAAGAACTACGAGTGCTTAGGGAGTGCAATGTGGAGTCATTCTTTCAAAGGTCTATACCTTTCGGTATCAGTCTAGGTGTCGGTGCATTTTTGGGTGTAAAAAATGGGTATTTGAAAGTAAGTGCGTAGTTATGCTAAAAACCACCTATTGCAAGGTTATACGATTATCAAATATGCAATACATATATCTAACAGCCTAACGTTAAATATGGATCTGCTCCTAAAGTAGTTGTTGGTGTAGTACTGGGTTATTTCCTTGGTAAGTTCAGTTATCAACAGAAATGTGCTGAGAAAATGATGCAATTACCAAACTCAAGATTGGGCGAATTATTACGTCGACGCAAACAAGACCCTTCACTGGAATCTTATAGACCAGATCAAAATCTGGGCGTAGGTTTAGCATTATCCCCATTTACACCTAGCACAAATAGTTTTCTTAATGATCCGCCACAACAATCGAGTTCCTTGGATATGGAAAGGCAAAATTCGGTCTCTGAATTAGACGATATGTATCGGCCATCTTTGGATAGTGAGTTTTTAAAATATTGTAAAGAATATTGATAGTAACAATATATTTTAATTAGCATCTACTAACTATTTGGAGACTGATTTACCTATAACTCCAGTGAAACCTGGCGTTACTTATGATGAACTGCGTAAGAAGAATCGTGATGAATACAATGTTAAGCAGCAATCTATTCTTTCACGTCCTTCACCCGTCGATTCACCAATTGCTAGTCGTCAACAGCCATTACAAGGGACTGTGGGAGATACTCAAGGAGAGAAGGTGTTACAGAAAATTAGAGTCAACAAATATGGCGATGTTGTTGTAGATTAATACCTATGTTATCAAAAATATTTAAATCTTTGAATATTATGTATTTCATTAAAATTAAGACTTAAGTATTGCCAATGTTTGCACCATGTTGAAGCTTTTATGAAAATTCTAAATATATGCCTGAGACCATGAAATGACGCATTTATACGCATAATACTTTCTTTAATTGTTATTAATTATTAAAGTTATCTTACGCTTTGACACATTTCATTTTTAACATTTCGTTTACTGTTTACTGTTTATCGATCTTTGAACCATAAACCTCTTTAAATATGAGTGGCTAACGAGCCATATAGTACACAATGTTCAAGATATTATTTTGAGAAATGCGCTTGTGTTACTTTACATACGGTGATGGTTTTGGTAAATATTTAAAGTGGTTTAATATATTAATTTTTATATTCATGCAGTCACTCGGTGTTAGCTCTATATTGGTTAAAACGTTTCCATTATAATTACTAAATAAATAAAAGCGGTTGGAATTTAATATGTGATTTTAATTAAAATGTGTTTTGACTATAACCACAGGTCATCAATTTAAATTCAATTTGTATTTTGTTTACGAACCAATGTATTAAAAACGTTTTTTCTATGCTGACAATGCTGTATTGGAAAAATACAGAAAGCTTAATATACTTTGTGTTATCAAGCATGCAACAGAGTTGCAATCATGGTTGTTATAAAAATTTAAATTTTCATGCCATTTTATGCAGAATCTAATGAGAAATATTACTGTATTAAATTTCATATAAATTGTAGCAGTTTTTATATTTTATAACATAATTTAATTAATTAATTAGTAATTTCATCTGAATACTATTTTCGCGGACGAGTTTACAGGGTTGCACTTAGAAAAATGGTGGCTGTTTCCGGTCAAACCAATTTCCTTTCTTTTTGTACAACGTCGAGACTAAGTGTACAACATGAGGTAGGCGAGTCTGAATTTTATTCGATTTTTATTATAAAATACCTTATTCTAATTAGAAATGAAGTGTTTAAATATTATTTAATACATGTGCACACATAATTTGATAAATGTTGAAGGGAATGATATATTTTAATGTATTTTCTTTCACTGAAATGGTGTGTTTTTATAATATTCCAGTTCCCTAAAACTCCAAAAGAGGCTTGCAGCCTCGGTAATGCGATGCGGTAAGAAGAAAGTGTGGTTGGATCCTAATGAAATTAATGAAATTGCAAATACCAATTCACGTAAGTTATGACAGTTTTACGAAAAAGTGATGTGCATTGAAGTAACCGTCTAACCTTACATTTCAGGTCAAAACATTCGGAAGTTGATCAAAGATGGTTTGATTATAAAGAAACCAGTTGTGGTGCACTCTCGTTATCGTGTGCGTAAAAATACTGAAGCTCGCCGTAAAGGACGTCATTGTGGTTTTGGTAAGAGAAAAGGTACTGCCAATGCTCGTATGCCCACCAAATTCTTGTGGATGCAACGGCAGCGTGTGTTGAGACGTTTGTTAAAGAAATACAGGGATAGCAAGAAAATTGACCGTCACTTGTATCATGATTTATACATGAAATGTAAGGGTAATGTTTTCAAGAATAAGCGTGTTCTTATGGAGTACATTCACAAGAAGAAGGCTGAGAAGCAACGTAGCAAAATGTTGGCTGATCAAGCTGAGGCCAGAAGACAGAAGGTCCGTGAAGCCCGTGCACGTCGTGAAGAGCGTATCGCCACTAAGAAACAGGAGCTCATCAGTCTGCATGCTAAAGAAGATGAAGCTGCAGCACAGGCAGCACTTGTTGGTGGCGCTAAAAAGTAATTTGCTCGTATTTGTTTGATTAAAATAAACCAGCGGAATTAAATTTAGAATAAATATGACTTTTACTTTAAAATGATTGTGCTCATTTAAGGGACAGTTGAACGGTATAAGATGAAAGTGTAAGAATTTTTAATAAGATGTCATTTATGCATTAAGGATCTATTATATAACCACCCTAACTTGAGATATATGGTAATTATTGCCTTGGGTTTTTTATTTGTATAATTTGGTTTTACAGTCGCATATAATGAATTGTATGTAAGGTTTTTGGCCTTTGATGTGTATATGGTTAAAAGAAGAGTCGCTTTTCAAACTTGGTATAAATTACGAGTTAGTGTACTGCAGGCAAATATAAATACATGCGTTAACATTTTCTTTTTAAAATTGCAAGAAAATGGAAATATGTAACATGTATATATTTCTAAGATGATTCGTCTTTGTATTGTCGGGAGGTTTTAAGTTTATTTATTTTTTGCTCCGAATGTTGAGATCTGTCCAAGAGTAGTTCAAAGTTGACAAGATTGACAAGGATTTTTGGGTGGATTTGAAACATGATAATTTCCAGGGATAGGTACATACCTATTAAAATGCTGCATGGGTTCTCTATTGAACAACAATAGACCAGATCTTCGTACCAGTCGTCTTCGCTCACCGCTCGTTGGCGCCTGTTAAAAACCATTTTGAAAAATATGTCCTATTAGAACCAAAATTTTTGGTGTAGTTTTAAGAATAATACTGTAACTAAGGAAGTCATAAAACAATACACATACAATACATGAAAAAATCTGTTGAAAATCCGATATTAAATTTAAGTACGTAAATTTATCTGTTTCTATATTTCAATACTTTTGAAAAATTTTAAATTAATTGTATTATGCAAAAGATTCACCGGTATGTTCCGATCTCAAAAGAAATTCAATTTGAAAATAGTGTTTTGCAGGTTTCATTCATTCAAACATTCATTTTTTTCACGTTCTGTTAAACGCTTTTTATGCATGAGTACGGAATGTTGGCTGTTATTCTATTACCCTCTTAGAATCACTAGTTTGTCCCTGAATTCGTGGTGTTTGGCGAAGAAACAAGATAGCGATACTAAAAGCTATGTTCGAGTGAAGGCTAATATAACCGTGAAAAAGACAGGGGATGCCGCTAATGTTATCAAAATTACATTCGTTTTATAATCTGGCATTCTTTAAAAAACTACATACAAGATTTTACATACTGGGTTGGCAATTAAGTCATTGCCGATTTCATACATACTTGCCTTTGGCTATCTTTTGTATCAATGATGTATTTCTTTCCTTTTGACATTTGTTAGCTGTCAGTCATACATGTATTAGATTGGCGTCAGTGCAAAAAACGTGCATTTTCGTCATATTTTACTTTTTTATTTCCGTAAGAAAGCAGTGCAAGCTGTTAAAAGTCACATGATTTGTTTGATGAAGAAACCCTTAAAGAAAGACAGTTTCGGAATTGACTTGACAAATTTCGTTCTGGATATTTTTCGCTCAAAGATGTGATCAGGTCGACCAGATGAGCTTGATGATGATCAAATTAAAGCCATAATCGAGTTGTTGGATCGTTATATAAATGTACGACATATAGCAGAGAAGTTAAATGTGTCATATACAGAGATTGATATCATTGATAGAAGTCATTAGAAAGGATGGCCAAATACATCTATGCGTGAAATCGGCAATTACTTAATTGCCAACCCAATATATCTAATTTTGACAGTAAAAATTAAAATTGTTTTTGTGATTTGATCAAACATTATTTTTTTTTTGTAAGAGGATTGCTGGGGAGGCAACCTGTCGGTTTTCGCTCAGGGAGGAAATACGAGAAATAAGAGCTGGAGGAAATAAGATAAAAACGCGTGAGGGAGATAGGGATTTGTTGCTTTTTGCCAAGTACTTGGAACGATTGCAGCCATCTTTTCGAGTGCGAGATCTAGTTTTAATTGGTCCACATTTAAACGGATGTTACTTGATGCATTTAAGGAAGAATGGTGGAGAGCACTTTTATGAGATCTCAAATGCAACAATAGTCTATATCGTGGGCGAAAACATCGCCAATTCTATGGGTACTGTATGGATTAGCCAAGTACAATTTAAAATTGCTTAGTATGAAAGCATGAAAATGGAGAAAAGTTGGAGTAGTTTAGTCCAAGTCCTCAAAGCAAAATTTGAAGTTCTACACTAAGTTGTGTTGGACAAGAACATGGTGGAAGGAAGTGCACTCACGCAAATAATGTAAGCAAGCTCGTAATATCTATGTAAAGTGAAACCCATTTAGCCAGTGGTGAAGCTGATATAATTAATTTAAATAAAACTTCAGAATTTAGATCATTGATCAAAGAATGACTGACACATAAGTTTAAAAAAAATATGTTTTTATTTTAAATATCAAAAAATGGTACCTAAATGATTTCGAATGAAAAAATTGTATATGAAAATTGATAAAAATAATTATTTCAAGATTAAAAGCAAAAGCTGGCGTAATTATAGATGTTTTTCATGTCTAGCTCTGTAGACTCCTTTGCTATCATATTTGTCTAAAAGTAGTTTCCATTCGCCCGGTTTATTTACACGTAGGAAATTGATAACTTTTTGTGAGTTCTTTCTCTGTACTTCGGTACATTTGGAACAATCCGATTGCAATGCATCAGGTAACAATTCTAAAGAATATAAAACAAGAAATATTATTATATAAACACCGATGTGTTTAACTTGTCGTTGATATACTTACTTTTTAATTCGCGACCTTCGGGTGTGCAAGGACCTTTATCCATTAGGCATTTTATATAATTGCTTAATATACGATTATTCGCCAATACACCATCAACATCAACGTTGTCGAACTTGTTTGTGTATTCTTTCTCTCCGGCTGCCGCTATGCAGCCGACAAAAGCGGCGATTGTAAGAAATGCTATAATAAATTTCATGTTGTCGTTGTTGCTGCTTTTGCTGTAGATGAAATAGAAACAACAAATATCAGAGTTGGTGATATGTGGTAATATACGTAATCATGTTTAATTATGTGTTATGTACGCCTCATACAGACAACATATCTATGTATGTAATAATTTGTAAGCACCAATAGACCTTGTTAGAGAGTGAATTGCGCAAGGATGTACATATGTTATGTCTGTCTCATAAATAGAAAAATTTGAATTGTGTGTTAATATGAATATGCATTTGGTAATTAAAATACTCGATGGGGAGTCTTAATTTCGTAATATGAAATTACGATATCAATCAAAAAACAAAAACAATATTTAAGAGAAAGCTTTACGATTAATGATGTTGATTGTGATAGTACCTACTAATGAGGTGTGCACAAAAAATAATATCGAAATGGTAAAACACGATTTTAATCATATGCGCATGCGTATAATAGCTTTTAAATGGTATACTTAAGTTAATGCGATATTATTTAATTACTTCTTTTCTGCATATTCTTTCATGGGGTCATCGCACTACAGTGTGTTATAAGGCTGTTATGACTGATATGTTGTTTTCATTTTACCACTGTCCGAATATCTGTGAGATGACGGAATTAAATCTAATTGCGCTGATTTCAAGGAAACTAGTTGGCAAATTGTCAATAGCCACTATTTAATACGATACATAACAATGTTGGATGCATATATGAGGTTTCTTTTGTCATATTAACTTGAGCTAAAGAACAGAGACTGTATTTGTAATTAGCACTGTTCAATATATCGAAATATAGTAACCATTTCTGATACATATTATATTTATTTATTTAAAAAAATTATTTTTTTTTCTTCAATTTTACTTGTTAGAAATTTTGCTCACAAATTAACACTTAATTAGTCTTTGTATTTCTAGGAAAAATAATAAAACTCTCATTTTACATAATTCAGCAGTAAAAATGACTTTTTATTTTTATTGTATTTGTTAAATATTTTTGGGCTCTTGTAAAGTATTAATATATTCGCAAAAACGGCCTATGCATACAATCTTTCTTTTACCCCATTTAATATGCTTATGATAAAGAACGAATAAACTCATAAGAGTTACTAATGATATGGTGCAAATACAAAGTGTAATTTTCCAGAATGACTAAAACTAAATTATTGAATATATTACATAAATAAATGTATGAAATCCAATTATAGTTCGAACTGAACGTAAAATCGGTATGCGACTTAGGGGAGAGTGGTATGATACCGACGCAAATTCGATTATCTCGCCTCGATTGACCTTAATGAACCGAAACTGACCGCTATTTTTTGCATTGTAATTGTTTATAGCGTACATTGGAGGGGCAAACTCCTTTTTCAGTATTGTTATGTGTGTTCAATTTGGATAGTATATTTGCCGGTTGCAAATCGAAAAGGTTTTTTTTTCAAACGGTACCCACCTGTCGGCAAAAAAAAAACCAAAAAACTTCTAAAATAACTCTGTGACAAAGCTCAGAAAAAGTGATGTTACAAGGGTTCTGCCGTTTGGAACCGGCTAAAATAAGTAGGTTCTAATACTGTCCAAAAATTTAACACGCACAACAGTAATGGAGAAGAAGCTCGGCCAATGAGCCCTTTGGGGCTTTAAGTGCCACATATTTATTTTTATTTTATTTGCCCGTTGTGAACTGTGGAGCCCTGGTGATTTTACTTTTGCAAAGTATTGTGACAGAGCTCTTTCAGAAGTTGTTTCATGGTAAACTGTTAATATTGGAAGAATGGGCAATTGATTGCTGACAGCTGGGCATCGTTAAATTAATAAATATGTTTTCGATATAAAAATTTGTCTCGAACTTACGACCTATGACTCATGCACACGACCTATGATCAGCTGTCTAATCAACTGAGTAACGGCAGAATAAAAAACAAACACAGAAAAACAAATTGAGCTACAGCCGTCGCCGAGCGTCCTCAATAAAAATTCTCGTTCAAATACTATTTACAATTATTATATGGCAGAAGACATCTCAGTCTAATTATTATTATTTTATCAATTATCAATTATTTCTATTTTCCAAAAAACAAAATCATACAAATTTTAAACAGAGTCAAAAATATTACGACGAGAATTCGAACTTTTGTAAAAGAAATAGGCGGTCTATGCCGTTCCATCGTTTTGGAGCATATTGACTCTTGCCTTTGCCGCTGTATCCTTCACATATCGACGCTCACAAATCTCACCAACCGGCGAAATGCGGCAAAAAATCACTCTACAGAGAACAGCTTTGATTTTGGCACCTTAATACCCTTTTCCATTTGGTCGGTTATTATTGTTGCCTACAAATCATACTAGCATATATTAGCCTATTTAGTATTTTTTTAAAGGCTATAATGGATTTGCTAGGTGACAGAAGGTAGCCATTGGTTCGGCGTAGTGAAGTGTTTGCAACTACAAATATGTACATTATTAATATTATTAATACATAATACGCCTTTTTAAATGCCCATTTCGTAAGATTTTTCATAATTCCTTTTATCACGTATTGACATCGATTGATTGTTTGTATTGTACGTGATTGTCATTAATAAACATGGATATAAACTTAGGATATGCATATTTACATATTAACAACAACTTTACAATGTTTATTCATATTTAAAAATATACTCAACTCATAAGAGTACATGTACATATGTATATATATGTATGTATATGCATTAGGGTGGGTTCAATTGTTACACAAAATATTTAGTGATTTCGCTAAGCAAAAATATGGCTTGTGTGTCTTCCCACAATAAAATTCATTCATTAGCTTATTTAAAATTTTTGATTTTACAACTTTTCGAAACAAAGAATAAAAAATATTTTCCCAATGATTTTTTAAATTCAATTTTGTGTATTTGAAGTAAAAAGAAACTTTTTGTTGTTGCAAAAAGTTGCAAGGATTAAAGTTAATATCGTTTTTCTTCAAATATTTTTGTAATATGTTAAAAACTTGAAATTTTTCACTGAACCGATGTAGAGTTTAATCCACTCCAATATATATAAAGTTACGTGAAATTTTAATTATTACACTGTACTCGTATTCCTTAGATTTCGGATCCTATTGAATGGTTAATTTTTATTTTATTTTATAAATCTTGTTTGCTTACGTTTTATTTGATAAAAATACTTTTTGAATTTATTTTCTATAGAATAGAAACTTCTAATATGTACATATATAAAACTTCAACTGCAAAATCGTTTGCAATGTAACGCGTGCGTTGACAACTTATTTGGAACTGTTTAAGTTTTCTCATATACATTGTAATTTTATACGTACGCACATTGAATGCGTTATTAGTTTTGGCTTAATGCTTACTCATACACACACACACGGTTTTTGCTGGTGCTCTTTTGGAATGGTCAACTGCGTTGCAAAGGGTTTTTCGAAATCGGTATACGATTGTAAACAGCTTGAATAATATTACACAAACTTTGTCGAATATGCATGTATATACAATATTTATGTAATATACAGGGGCACTCTGCAGGTAAAATGTCGACAAATTTTAAGAATCTTAAAACTAATTATCTGGTTGATATTTATTAAAAACTTGAATATGTCTAGAGTATTATGGCGATATGAAATTTACATATTAAGATTGAGGTTAACCTCAATAAGCAATGGAATGGATCAATGACCAAAGTTCAAATTTAATTTCTACGGATATCAGTTTTAATCTAACCTACCGTATTGGGATGACCCTGTGTACGTATATTTATTGAACTGCATTAACCGGTACACTGTAAAATAAATAAAAAATGAATTATTTCATATTGCTCACATATGGAATTACTTTCAAATTAAACTCGCATCAGAACTAAAATGATGTTTTGAGATTTTCATGAAATTATTCCATATTATTAATGAAATTATTCCATAATTTTTTTTAGTGACGCACAGTGCATTGTTAAATCTGTTGTTTAAACTTTATACCTCAGTACACAATATTTGTACAATGACTTAAGTTTCAACTCAAGGTTTATACTTATAAATAACCATTTAAGTGTTGACAATAATATTGTGTGCTTGATATATACATGTACATACATATAAATGTACACACATAGTAGATTCCATATTATACTGGACATATGAACCACGAATAAGCATGAGTAATTGATTTTTTTCTTAGTGTATTCAAATCCGGTTTAAGTCAATTGTCGGCCAGGCCAACACACCATGGTGTTGTGTGATAAAAAGAAAATGAAATGAAAAAAAGATGTTTGTGTTTGTAACACGGTTACGTTTTCTCAGAATGATAAATATACATACATATGTGTATGCAATATGTGTGTTAGTAAATTTATTTGCGCTCATTAATGTGGGGATTTTTATTTAGTTAAGGCAAAAAAAAAAAAAACAATCAAAATATAAAAATCATAAGTTCAAACTTGTTTAGTTTCCTGGCGGGTAGTTTCCTCTAAATAAAGCCTCACATAGAAACATATATATATGTGTGTATGTAATCATTTATATAAAGATGGCCAGCGGGAAAGTATGTAATCGTTCAGAAAGCTACAATGAAAATGATTTATATATATAAATTATTTCAATTTCTATTTAATTAAAAAGATCTTAACATTGCTATTGAACGTATTTTATTTGTTTTTTTTTGTTCTTTTTCTTTCGCGTGTTGTAATTTGAAATGCGATTGCAAATAATATCAAGCTCGTATATTTGCAGTTTTTTTAACTTTACATTCTTTCCATTTGCTTTGGTTATGTTCTCTATTTCTTCTACTATATAATCGATTATTAAATCAATATGCTAAGGAAATAAATATAACATTTTCGCTTAGTATTGCTACGATTTTCGCGCAGGGAATGCATGCATTTAAAAGGTGTATTGAATAAATTGGCAAGTGTTTGTACTTTTGTGTAATATTACATGCCGTATTGACTGAATATATTAATTGCCATTACTGTTTGAAAACTAATGCTGCAACTAGCCACCGACGTAGCGTACGTACGTACCGCCCGTACGTAAGAACATACAAAATTGCATTGATTTTCTCCGCTACGAGCAACGTCTACGTCACCGTCATACGGTGGTGAGTTTTCGTTTACACGACATTCCCATAAGATAGGTCGTGTCAGCTGACACGTTCTACGTTTTTACGTCGGTGGCTAGTTGCAGCATAAGCCATAAATTTAAGTATCTAGTTCAGATAAAAATTGAATTTAAGAAGCAACGTTATATCCAATTTATAAGGTGAAATAAGTGAAGACAACATAAAACCAATAACAGAAAAAGCCGCGGAGAGCAAAGGCGACATTTTGTTAGGAAATTGTTGGGAGAACATTTAATTTATGAAATCAAAAAATTTAATACTTAACATTATTTAGAAGTTATATCAAATGCTAGCAATAATAGCTAAATTTAAATTTGCACCAATTAATAAGAAGTGTAGTGTTATTATATTTTATACTGGCAATGCTAACACATAAAACGGATAAGTTTTTTCCATTTATTTTCACTTCAGAGTTGCTAAATACACATTTATTTTGACATAACAACCCTGCCTGTAGCACATTATTCCAATAGAATTTAGTTCTATATGAACTTTAGTTGTCGAATAATAAAGTTAAAATAAAAGAAAATGAATTAAAAAGTATTTTCCCAGCATTCAAAAAAGGCATACTTAGTGAATGATGAGACAATAAAAGTATAAGCAGTGAAAATTTAAAAATATATTTATGAAATGTGAGAATACAAATTATTTTGTGATGTGTATATATTTTTGTGGTGCATATAAATCCTACTACGTCTTCGCTGTGCTCTATTGCTACTGTATTGAATGACCGTAACCTGCCCGATGTGCATATATTTAGGATAAATGGAGTTTGGAGTTTCGATTTGTTGACGATTTTGCCATATATTTTTTGTTTACTTTGTATGTTTCACTAATATGTGTTGTACAGAATGTAATATACTATTGCATTAGCAAAAGAGGTGCAAAATAGTAATACAATAAGAAAATATAAATAAGAACATTACGGTGAAAATTGATTGTGCAAATAGCAAATGTGTTACATATACCATATACATGTTTAGTAAAATGAGTTTCATACGTGTTTTTTAATATAAAGGATATTCATATAGATGCCAACACAATGTACATCATCTCGCAGTAGCAACAGCAGAAGCAGCGGTAGTAATAATATTGTATGTATGTAGAAACATCCCTTTTTATTAATGGCGGCTTCTTGCTTGATGATGAATGTCACAATTGGAAATTATAATAGAAGAACATTGTTGCTGCAACTCACATAAGATATATGTATAATACATGTATAATAACGAAAGACGAATGAATCAATCTGTAGCCAACACAACGACAACGACGATCACGACAACGACGACCATAGACATAGTAGGAGGAAGGAGAAACATTGAATTGAGAGCTATGTGTGCTTCTTTGAAATCTTATGTCATGAATTAAGCTTTGGAAATAACGACGAATGATGCCAAATTAGTTGTAATTAAAAATCATCATCTTCATGAAGAAAAACAACACACAAAATTCTATCAATCATATATACATACATATACATTTATGTATAAAAGTACATGTATGCGTACGCACGCATTCGAGACGTATACACGCATTGCAATAGTTACAGCATATATAGTAATTAAATGTTTAAGAGCACATTGAACGCGGTAGGGGAGAAGCAACAATGATAATGATGTTTATGCCCGCACATATGGAAGCATCAGAAGATACTCTAATTAATCGTACAAAAATTTGTTGAAAATAAATGTAGGAATTAAGAGAAAAAAAAGAAAAAGGTAAATATACAAGTTATTCAATATTATACATATTTTTAGCATTTACTAATATTTCAATAACTTCTCGTTCATTACATCCCTCAATTCAGTTTCCCTTATTCGGATGTTAAGCTGCTCTTACTACATAGTAACTGATAAACTAAACAATGGGACCACCTAACAACCATGCTATTACTATATTGAGCATTTTAGTGATCACATCATCGATCATCTTAACTACTAGTCTACAAAATGGTGGTGGTGATTTGGATGTATTTACGTTAACGTCTTCGTGGGGTGCATTAACAAACGAACAGGTGGCATTTCATGAAGGTGCAAGAACGTTTAAACGTTCAGCAGACAATACGCGACAAATTCATGAACGTGGTGCCGTTGTAGAAAGTATTGAACAGGAGCAAGAACAAAATGAATTTCTTCCCAAGCAACTATCACGTTACGGGAATTTTGATACGAATATTGATGAATTTGATTTTTCTTTACCATTGAGACATGAGACTGCCGCTATTGAGACAACAACATATAATACTGGCCATAATAAATTGTTGAATAATAGCACAAATATTCTTGCTAATGGTAATGGTAATGCCATTGCAGAAGATAAATCAACATATAAAAGTGTTGAATACGAAGAAGCCCCATCGGATATATTATTAAATGGTTTTGTTACTGGTAAATTAAGCGCACCGGAGGATGGTAATACACTGCCAATATTTTTGGTTGAACCAGAAAGTGTTTATCTTGTTAAAAATCGACCGGCTGTTTTAAAATGCAAGGCTGCACATGCTTTACAAGTATGTTTGTTAAATTGTGCTCTTAATTTTGAAGTAGGTCTGTCGGAAGTAATACAAATTCTTCAGCAAACAAGTCATAATTAAGGGCGCATTTATGAAGTTAAAACAAAACGAACAACAAATTGATTTTTCCAAAATTCTCTATATTTTGCAGTTATATTTTAAGTGCAGTGGTAGCTCTCAGCCACCTCCATCGACACATGACAAGCATGTGGATCCTCATAGTGGTGTACATTTGGAAGAGGTAGTGGCGACCATACATCGTGATCTAGTTGATGAATATTTTGGCAAGGGTCCATTCAAATGCGAATGTGTAGCACGTTACTCTCGTGGTGTTATTAAAAGTCAAGCGGCAGAAGTTAATATTGCATGTATGTATAGTAAATATTGATTGGGGAAAAAGTATTGCTTAATTTACTCGCCGAAAGGCTTTGATGCACCACAATTTTAGAATTATTCAGTGCAATTTACGCGTGACGATTGAGACACAAGCTGTTATTTGAATTTCAGTGAAATATATCAATAAAATGTATTAAGGTTATAGTTTGAAACTATTTGAAATGAGCTTGATAACCTCCGCAACAAAAAAAAAAAAAACTATTCCAGACCACACATTAAGATAATTTAACTGTGAATCTTCTTGATGTATTTATCTTGCATGTATTAAAAATTACATGCATTTAGGCGCAGTATTTTTAACTCAACTGAATACCATTTAGTCATAAATGCAATTATATTTTTGAACATTTGAATGAATTCTTCCTTTGGTTACAATAGATATTCGTAAACATTTTGTTTCGTCGCCTACATCATTGCGCGTGGAGGCTGGTACACGTGCTGAATTGCATTGTGAAGCACCTGACGGTGTGCCGGTACCTAAAATAACATGGTATAAAAATAAAGTGCCTATATCAAGATCGAATGAACACTCTTTATCCGTAACACTAGCTGGAACTTTAACGTTTCTGCAGGTGTCATTGCAGGTATGTACATTTGTGTTTTATGAATGATTTTGTGCATGCTATAATTGTATATTTTCCACACAGGATATGGCTAATTATACTTGTAGTGCGGAAAATATTGCAGGAAAAAGAATTTCAGATTCAGCTGTACTTATTGTTTATGGTATGTGTTATGAATGATACGATTACGGTGCGAATTGAATATCATTAACGATTAATGTTGTTTGCAGTGAATGGTGGTTGGAGTTCCTGGAATCCTTGGATTGAATGCAAATGCATGGCTAAACCTAGTCAAGGTCGAAAACGCACAAGAACATGTACTAATCCAACACCAATGAATGGTGGTGCACCTTGTACGGGTAGTCAGATACAAAAAACTCCAGATTGTGAGTCTTGTGCGGGTAATATTATTTATGAGCAAACATAATGTAATTTTGAAATCTAATATACTGTATTCGTTCCAATACAGAGGATACACAAATTTTACATACCAAAGGTTATAATATTTCCAGAACTAATAAACCATGTAAGTTGTTATGACTCAGGCAGATGACCGATTATGTGGGTAATGGTTTTTTAATCGAAACATTTTACAGATTACGATTGGACCCTCTACTTAGGTATAGCTTTTGTTACTGCCATATGTTTTGCCTTTGGTGCAGCATTGATTTGGTGTGCTCGTCGTAATATATGGGCGAATCCACATTATAATATGGCACGAACTGGTAAGTGACACATGCACAACATCCACTAGTCTATTTATATTCTAAATAATAAATCGTTGTTGCAGTTATGGATTCAGAGTATATGCAGAGTGTGGATAAAAAGGATGTTAGACTTCATATTGAAGCGGTGAATGCCAGTTACGATTATCCTAATTCGGATCACAGATTTATGGCCAATAATACTATTGGTTGTAGCATTTCTGAACATCATTATGATGTGCCGAATTTATCTGCAAGGTATTTTGTGTGCAAATACAATTTGCAACGTATACGATAATTTTGATTTCACTTTAGTTATACGAATCCTATTGATGAGTTACGTGTAGAATATCTATTGGATACACCTGATGTTTCGCTGGCTGACACATGTATGTATCATATTATCAAGAGTACCTGCGTGATATATGAATTTATAAAATTTCCAAATACTTGCAGCAAATTCTCTACATGACAATACGACAAAACATTCGACACTCTCTGCATCACGAAGTTGCGCTAGTAATATACTCACTAGCAGTGGCGGTAGTGTACGTTTGTATGGATTCGAAATAATGCTGTGTGTTCCTGAGCTAGCAATTGGTAAAAGTCAAAAGAGAGAAGTCACTTTACAATTGTTGAACGATGACTCTAATCTCATAACAATGCAAAATTCGGAATCATTACTGGTATGCAGTAATGTAGTGCACTGCACGGTGCGCAACTATCTTTTCCTAAAGCCTGTAATACTCAAAATTCCACATTGTCTGATTGAGCCGGAAATCTGGAATGTTAAGATCTATCATGCGGATGGCGATGCGACGGATGGCATGAATGTGAAATGGCGCAAGATTGTAGCAGTTGGTGAGGAGACAATCAATACGCCTCTGTATGTACAGGTTGATCCGGCTCATATTTACGTTATGACTGAGCTTTTGGGTCGGTTTGCTGTTATTGCCGATCTAAAAGCGAATGCTGCTTATATGCAGCCATCGATCCGAATGAAATTGATTGCATTCGGACAGATAATGTCGTCTAATGCTAAAAGTAGTATACGAATATATGTAGTTAAGGATTTACCTAATAGTAAGGATAATTGTACGAGCATTGAATCTCTGCTGGGTGGCACTTATATGGGGGAGAGTGAGAATTTTGCATTCCAGCTGAATAATTGCAATTTGAACATACGCTTACGTATCGCGAATAGCGGTGATGCTGGGGTTGGTGGAGATACTGGATGTGATGTTGACAGCGATGAAGAGCTCTATGAACATGTGATACCCTATAATCACATCCTTAGCAATAGCTCCATTATACATTGTGAATTTAGTATTAGATGCAATCAATCAGTGCCATCAAACACAGCGCAAACATATGACATCGACTTTATGCAATACAGTGACATTACATTGGAGGGAGAGTTGTGCTCCTTTTCGATAATGCCACAATGTGGCGACTTATTATCGAGTGATACTAGTAAAGAACGTCAAACGATGGTTTCCATCGATCGACAGGGAAATTACATTAACACAGACATGACACCGGTTACCATTGATCACAGTATTGTTAGCGGTGGCGGCGGCGGCGTGCAGTTATCAAATCGAGCAAAACGTTTAATATGTAATGCACTCGATCCACCACGTGCTGACGAACGTGATTGGCGTTTGCTGGCACATAAGCTCAATACCGATCGATATATGGCATATTTTGCAACGAAACCTTCACCAACAGAGCAAATTCTAAATTTATGGGAATGTCGAGCGAATAACTCATCCCATAATATAGTTAAACTCTTAATGATACTCAAGGAAATGGAAAGGCAGGACGTAATGGATGTAATTACAGAAACGATTGGTCCTTTATGGATGTAAATAAATACTCATATATTTATATATACAATATATACGTACATACACAACATATATTGTACTTTATTTAAGCAGAGTAGCGATTGTGACGCTAATCTATATAGTATGTAGGGCAGCTACAATATAAACTATTTTGCCAACGAAATGAACTTTCGCTCTCTCTTCACACAATAAAATGGGATACAGCATTTGATACTTCTTACTGAAAGTACTAGTCTGCTGTTAAAAAAACGCTCCCTTTGCATTTAAGTGAAAATGTGAAAGCATTATAATATAGCTCAGCTCAATGTAATTAAAAAGAGTTGAGTGGCAATTATACTTATAAGTATATATGATCGTATATACAAATATATTATTATTTTTCATTTACATAAGTTTATATACATTTATTTTTAAAATTTGCGATGCCTTTTATTTTTGAAACCCAAAAATGAAAACAATAAATGAATAAAATTGATTTATATTGAGTTTTTTTTTGTGATAATTTTTTTGGAATCAAATGCTTAGACGCTTAAACATAGAGTTTTGTATTATGTAAGAGGAGATGGTTGTGTATGGTGTCCGATACTTAATCTGCGACTCGACTGGTGCTTACTTGTCAAGGAATTGTCTATATTTCAGTTATGGCGTTATCATTCCTCAAGAAAACAAAGACAAATTTTGCATTTTTTCGAGAAAATTGACGCGACAATTCAAACATTGTGCTTAATAATTCAATAATCATAGAACGAGTCGAGGAAATCATATTTCTGTTTAAATATACAAAGCACATTTTTTGTGCTATTAATCAGAAAATTTCAAATTTCACTGGTTGACAATTTGTTCTGCGTGCTATGTGATGACACCTAGACCTAACGGGTTCCTTCACGTGGCGAGCACTGGGCAATGTTTCATTGGCTCCTATTGGGCCGCGGCTGAAGTTCCTAAGTTTGAGGTTGTGTGCTTGGCTAAGGAATCCGCCATATAAAAACTCTTCTCAAATGAAAAATTGCAACATACCTTGGATAACGACTACTCCTTTTGTAGATGACCCCTGAAAAAGAAATAAAGACCATGATTTACGAATATGCACCTGTAGGGTCCGGTCCGATCCCTTTATAGAAAAGATGCGTCAATTCAGCTGGTTAATGTTTTGAAAAATACAAGGTCGGCATCGACTCTCTTTATGAAAATAGCCTCATAACATCAGCGAACGATCGGCTGGCTTCATTTAAGCCAACATTCTTTATCGCCATCCTAATCTGTGTCAAGGTCCGAATATCTCATTTCAGCGCCTTAGAGAACCTTATGATCGCTGCCCCCGCCATGATATCAAAATCGTGCTTGAATGCCAGAGTGGACAAGAAAGATTACTGCTCCAACTGTCGGAAAATTCAGCTTCTATCAGAAAACTTACGAATGAGGCTGATCGAATTCGCCGCAGCACGAAACATGGTAATTATTAGTACCAGACTTCAACATCTTGACATCCAAAAAGCCATGTGGCTGTCTTCAGATCAGCGTACAAGAAACCAAATTGATCACAAAAACATAGTTCCTCAAAGAGAAAGCTTGTCAGTAAGCAGCGATCACCAGAGGCAGTGGATAGTTTTGCTACTTGAGTAACGGATCCGCTTATGCAGAACACTCCCTCACTTGATGATATATACGTACGGTAAATACATACAACGTACACACGTACATCGCACTTTATGACTTCTTCTGCTGAGCAGGTAGTGGGATACCATCGGCCTTTCAGAAGTGAGTGGTATGATCGGTAGTGTCCGTTAAGGGATTACTTTTAAACAACAATATATCCGTTCGGTATTTTTGCAAAACTCATTCGACTTTGGAAAATTACACTGCCTAACTTCTATTGTGTAGTAGGAAAGGACCACTCCGCGCCGTTTAATACCAAACTGGGTTTCACATGAAGCAGCTGCTTCGGCAGCTGATTCACAACATAAAAGCACTATCTTCAACAAAAATGTCGTGCTGTTGACTTATGCCGCTGATATTGACATAATCGGCATGAAGACGCGAGCAGTCAGTGCAGCATCCTCAGAGTTGAATGGGTCTTACGGTGAACGAGGGCCAGACGAAGTACCTAGTGCCAACAAACAAAGATTTCCACTGTTAACAACTAAAATTTCGAAGTAGTAAATGACAATTTCTTGGAACCAAGATTAACACCAGTCTAAAAATATTGCGAAGGTTATTTCTTGCAAACAGGTGCTATTTTGGGCTTAGTAAACAATTGTGGGTGCCGTAGCTCAGTGGTTAGTGTGTTCGCCTTCTGATCTGTAGGTCGTGATTCAATCCCCGGCTGATGCATAACAAATTTAATATCGATAAGATTTTTCTTTCGAATGGTACCCACCTGTCGGCAAGCAATTGGCAATTCTTCCGACAGTAACAACTTGTCATGAAAAAGCTTCTAAAAGAACTCTGTGACAAAGCTCAGAAAAAGTGATGTCACAAGTGTTCTGCCGTTCGGAACCGGCTAAAATAAGTAGGTCCCTTCTAATACTGTCCAAATTTAAGACGCACAACAGTAATGGAAGAGAAGCTCGGCCAATGAGCCCTTTGGGGCTTTAAGTGCCACATATTTATTTTTTTTTTTTAACAATTGAGAAGTCGAGCCTCTATCGAAGAACTAAAACTACATCATGACTGTTCTTACATATGGCGCTGAAGCTTGGGCATTTTCCACCTCATATGAGAGGATGCTTGGAGTTTTCGAGAGAAAAGTCCTTCGCAAGGTCTTTGGATTTATTTGAATTGGTGGTGAGTACCTAATAAAGTACAACTATGAGTTGTATAAGGTGTAAGTCCATATTGACATAACAAAGAGCTTAAAAATCCAGCGGTGCTTTGGTTTGGTCACGAAATTTCGGAATGAAAGAATACGCTCCAGCCGAAAAGGTGTTGTGAAAGATGGACCAAGTACTAGAGAACCTGTCAGCACAATAAATATTGCTAGCGAAACATACTACATTTGGCCTGAATCGAATAAGCAAACTTAAAGAAAAACAATTTTTGTTTAAATTAATATCTCTTCATATAAGAGACATGGTCCAAGTTCTTTTAAGGTGTTAGCGTCAAACATATATGCATATATTATAATGCATGGACGTGCTTAGATGTACACTTTAATGGTCTATTAGTAAAATAAATACAATATATTGTATATTGATGTTGAGGGTGCATGTGGTAACACAACTCTTTTATAATGTATTATTTTACGACTACGACTTATGTTATATATAAACATGTACTTGTAGGTAAACACGTACATTGTAATCATTCTTTATTTATAATTATATTCCTGCATTATTATTTATTCAAATCGTTTTTAAAAATTTCACGAGTTTCTTTTGTTTTATTTTTGCCTTGTAATAATAATACGTACAATAAGTAACAATTACTTGTTATTACATTAAGGTATAGTAAAAAATGTTTTTTTACAGCTCAAAAATAAAGGCACGCAATATTTGTCTCATTGTATGTTGAAAAATGCTCTACTAAGAGAAGAAGAAAGCTAATGGCCCATAGCTATAGTTAAAGTTAAAATCATCTTAATCATCATCTTAAGTAATTGGCTTGTTTGACATATAACAATAAAAGCGATTTTTTAAGTTAATCATGACAACGAGCTAATGAGTTCTTCATTTTAGTTAATAATATTAAATAAAATAAAGAATGGATAATGTTAAAGTTATTGTTTGCATGACTTTTATTATATTCGCAATAGAAATGTTATTTTCATTAAAATATTAAAATAGGAAAAGCTAAATTGCTACTCCAGCAATATTATCGAGTAAATTAGGTAAACTGCAGTATAAAATTCAAGATTAGGCTTGGCCACCTTAAAACATTATTACTTTTTGCATTAAATCTCCTTACATGATCACTCCACCCTAATACACATGTACCTACAATTTGCTTGCCTTCAAAGCAATACCCTTACAATTGGAATACATACATATGTACCTACTACAGTAATAGTTAACATATGTACACATCGTATTTGTATTCATAAATTCAAATACACTTGTAATAATCGACTTCCGTAACCCACTTACATAAATTACATATTTGTAAATATTCTATATGTGCATATATATTTATATATATAGGTTTTTGGTAGATTTTTATAAGTACAGATTGAGCTTGAAGTAAAGGTTGTTTGCGGAAATTTGTTTTGCTATACTTATATTAATGCAGATTGGATGTAGTAATTTCCTGTTCATGTATTTGCTTTAAATTAAGTAGATGTTTATGTAGCTAAATGTATACTTTATAATAACGAACGACCATGCATTGCGTTTTACAAAATGTAAAATTAAAGGGACGGTTTTATTTTTAGAAAAGAAATAGTTGAAAGTTTTTGAAAGGAAAATGTATATCGAACTAACGAAATAACGAACTTGGTGTGAAGTCACCTATTACATTAAAAAAAAATTATTTTAGGAGATGTTTATTACACAGTGAATCCCACTTTCTCGGGGGTAAACCAAACCAGCCTCAAACGATAGCATTTGACTTCAGTAACAGAAGCCCTAATCGCTTTCTGCTCCACTACGTCACAATCTCTTTTCAAGTGGTTTAAGATTTGTTTTTTTTTTTTTTTGTCAAAAGTAGAATCATGGAATTTGGAAAATCATATGTAAAACTACATTTAGCATAGTTCTTGTCTTCGGAGGTCCATATTAAAATTTTCCGAAAATTATTTTCTCGGAACATTTTAACCCTCTAACTACCACCCGTATGGGACATTTTGGACGTTTCTTCGAAAAATCCATTAAAAGTCAACATTTGGGTTAAAGGGTTAAAAAGGTTAAAATCTCCAGACTATGGGTCACCAAAGACAAATAACTTGTTCGAGTTATAGGGAGCATGTGATAATCGAATTAAAATTTTAAGTAGATAGATAGATAGATAGATAAATATAGTTCTTTATTTAAAAAATATTCTTACAAATTATAAATCAACAGCTAATACAAAATAAACAATTAAAGAACATACGACAATGACTATATAGTCGTCTGTCGGAGATAAACCTAATATTACATAACATAAAATACTACATTCCAATTAATCTTATTTATCAATATTTTTTATATTAACACATACACTATAACACATACTCATTCAATATTAATTTTCTATACGTCAAAGCACCAATGAAAAATTTAACTAAACCTTCCCAACCACCTTTTTTGTCAATTATTTCCGTTAAATCTAAACTATATTTTCCAAAATATCTATATCTAATTCGTTTGAGTATTGGACATTTTCCCAAAAAGTGTGTATTATTCTCCATTTCGTTCAAATTACAAAGAGTGCTGCTGAGATTCCTATGTCCGCCAAGGTAAATTAAATCGCATCTGGCTTTAAAAATCTACATTATTTTGTATTTTAAGTATCATACTTTAATTTTAAGCATCTATTTCATCGCGTGATAGCTCTGTGTCCCAATTTGAGGGTCATTGTCTCGAGGGTGAACCAAACTAGCCTTAAACGATACCATTTGATTTCAGGCACAAAAGCCCTAATGCCTTTCTGCTTCACAAGGGAGGACTTGGGCTTTTGTTACTGAAGTCAAATGCTAACGTTTGAGACTGGTTTGGTTCAGCCCCGGAATAATGACCCTCAAATTGGGGCATCGTGTTATAAGCGATCAAAACAAATATATCTTCAATATCATTTATTTTCTTAGCTTGGAAATTAAATTTTTAAACTGAATACAATTGATAAAAATACATTTTTGAGTTAAATTTCGGACAGCATTAGAAGGGACCTACTTATTTTAGCCGGTTCCGAACGGCAGAACCCTTGTAACATCACTTTTTCTGAGCTTTATCACAGAGTTCTTTTTAGGGAAATTGTTACTTCCGGAATAATTGCTAATTGTGGTGGGTACCCGTGTGGTAAGGTGGATACGTTCGAAAGAGCAATCTTTTCGATATCTATATCCTATTTCAATATCTATATCTTATTATGGACACAAAATATTGTTTAGGTGCATTGCAGTGCATTGAACAGCTTGAATAAGTAATATCCTATTATGTAGGATAATTAAAACGGAAAAATAGTTAAGACAAAAACAAAAGAAAAAATTGTTTTTTTTCTTTTTTCGCTTTTCTACATCAACTCTTTGCAATCTTTTTGAGTTTTTAAGCGCTTCAATGCAGCGAAGATACTTGTTTGACGACATCTTTCAAATGCATTTAGCAGGATAAAAACCACCACACCCAAACTGATAATACTTATATCTGGCACTCAACACATGATAGCCAATAATTTTTCCCTGTGAACACGCGGAGTTTTCAAATACGACATTTACAAAATTTTATATTAAAAAAAAAAAATGGTTAGAGATCTTACATTTCAATAATTTATTTAATTTCAAATTTAATATTAAAAAGTTGAATAAAAGCAGACATTTCAAGGATTAAACTGTTCAGTAAATAAGTTGTAGTTTAGTATTTATTATTGCATGATTTATTGTCATCAGGATACTTAAATGTGTGTATACTATACTGTACTATATATGGAAAACCTTCTAACTATATATATCGATCTGATATGACATTTTGGTCATTGTAAAAAAAGGTAAAATTGCAATAAATAATTCTGCATTTTACATTTATCTACATAGAAGTTGGAACACATTTCAGAAATAATTTTTATTTCTGAATATATTTATTTTATATCGGTATTGCTGTACGTGCTTTTAATGTATTATCTTATTGCTGAATTTCTTCACCGATTTATTGCATGGAGATGAATAGAGATTAGGATGGCCCTTATTCATATATTATATTAAAGAGTTGCAAACATTTACCATCGTTAGAGGGTGTAGAGTAAGCGACGACTGTACTTGAAATATTTATCTTTTCAATATATTTACTCCTCTGTCAAGATTACTTTTTTGAAAATTTATTTTACTTATTAGTTTTAAAGCTAGTATTAGAATAATTTGCTGACCATGGACGGAGACACATCTCTCAAATACTGTTACGTTCTGAATATATTTTGCTAATTTTTAATAATAAATAATAATTACTAATATTAATTTAACATGTTCAGGGACTCAATATCGGGGTGTCTGATAGGCATAATATTTTATTAATATCATTAAGTATTTAATGAAAAAGTAGGTGCATCATCAGATATATTCTATCTTTAATTAATAATATAATAACGACCTATTCAGTTCGGATTTTAGAACTATAAAAAGGTAGATATAAATAGTGTTCCAAAATTCTTCAGAAAAATATCAGCTGGTAGCGTACAAACCATCATTCATAAACATTTGTCTATGAAATGCTCTTTTCCAAATGGGTTTCGCGTTTGCTCACGTGGATCCATTATTATACACCAGAATCCAATCGTCAGTCGTCTGAGTGGAGGATGGCCGGTGAAAGTCATTCAAAGGGACCAAAAACTCAATAGTCAGCTGGCAAGGTTTTGACCTCTGTATTTTGGGATACATAAGATATAATATTCTTCGACTACCTTAAAAAAGAAAGAACCATCAATACCGAATATTACATAGCGTTATTGGAGCGAACGAAATCGCAGTAAAACGGCCTCAAATGCCAATTGAAAAATTTATTTTTTTATCAAGATAAAGCTCTGTGTCACAAGTCCTTATTAACAATGGCCAAACATCGAATTACACATCGAATTGTTGCCGCACCAATCGTATTCGCCAGATATGGCTCTCAGTGACTGCTGGCTGTTCGCATACTCGAGAAAAATGCTCCAGGGAAAAAGATTTTGCTGAAATGAAGAGCTGATCACTGAAACAAATGCGTATTTTGAGGCAAAAGATAAATCGATCTACCAACAGGGCATCGAAAAGTCAAAAAAGCGCTAGAATGATTGTATTGCTCTTGAAGGAGATTATGTTGAAGAATAAAGATGAATTAAAAAAATGGTTATTTTTTACTTAATCTCGGGACTTATGAAATGATGTGTTAGCAACGGCAGAAATATCAAAGATTTTGTTGAAAGAAAGAAATAGGTTAGTATAGAGCCTAGGGGTTTGACAGTGTGGTGGGCAAAGTTTCATTTGCAGCCTCAGTGAAAATTTAATATTTTTGTTGATATTTGTATAAAGAATGTATCCAAAAAATATTGCAGGTATACTATTGAGATTAATTTCTTTGGTTTGGAAGTCTCCTTTTCTCATTTTCAGGTGTCATTTTAATTCTTATTTTAATACATGTTTTTTGGCATCCATGAAACGGTCACTTCAAGGATTAATATATTCTTGGAATATTGTTTCCTTTACACTTTAGTAGGGACTACAAAATATAAAAACTTCAAGCGGTAGGTGTTAAATACTAAAAATTACAAATGCATAATTTATGCATAATAAATTAAGTAATTTCGCCTTTGAACAGATATTTGAAATTATCTTAAAATTAAGTAATTTAAGATTTTTTAAATTTAATCGATAGCGTTAAATTTGTCGATAGTTAATCTTAAAATTTCTTTTCACATTACTGAACTGGCACATTTATTTCAAAAATAAACAACACGATACAATTGAAAAATGGAAAAGAGAAGTGTGGCAGCTATGATAGAAATTTTGGGCAAAGAAATAATAATCGTGGTGATAAGGGAGATGCAGCAGCAGGGACTTATATGCATTCCCACCAAAGTACAAAAAACCTTTCTATCGGCTTTTTTTGTATCGATGTTTTGTGGAGATTAATTTGTTCCTCAGACATTTAAGTATTTTCAAAAATAGTGGATATTCGGTCGTTAATATTAGAAATCGTATTATTTTTTTAATACCTTCAATAATGAATGGAATAAGAAACACTCTAATATATTTACAAGATATTGAAATCAAGTCGTTGTGTAATAAAAAGAAATGGTAACAAACCTAAAAGATAAAATAAATAAGCCAAATCAGAAAAATATCAAAAATATTATACAATATGGATGCATACACTCACTCACATGTATATGTAATAGCTGTACACTGGTTGAGTTATAAATATACATAGTAGATAACATGTACTCGAGGTAAGGTTCTATTTAATATGCATATACCTACTATATATATACATACATACAAATATATAAGTATTTACATATGTATGTCGAAATATATATATATATATATATATATATATATATATATATATATATATATATATATATATATATATATATATATATATATATATGTAAATACATATATTCATGTAACGATGTCGTCATCGTTACGCTTCATATGACATCAAATCTGTGCTGTTCACTCAATCCTTGTTGTTGTATGGAGTTTTTTGTAGTTGTTGTTGTTGGTGATGATGGACAATAAAAACCGACAGTCGTGACAACGACAACCGCACTGACTAACGATGACTGCAGCCCGCTTTAGTGCTTTCTCATTCTTTTTAGCAGCATATATCCTCTTGCGTCTTCCTCTACCGTTATTTCGAATCTGGTGGGGGGCCAACATTTTTACATCCCCTATATACATGCACATCTATTCTTAACGATTATCCATTTCAACGCGCGAAAGAACCAATCATATAATAGGGCGTGGTGACTTACATACATATGTACAAGTATACGTAAGTTGTTATATTTGTATTTCACTCCAGAACATGAATGTCTGTTCATACAATGTACCTACATATAGCTATATGTATAAATATACATACATATATAATGTGGGTACATAGACGAAGAGGCAGAATTGTATGAAAAATCAAAAAGTTCTCAATATTTCTAAGAAAAATATAACAAAAACTTTAACAAACAAAAGTAAAAGAAGCAAAACACAGAATTGGATAAAAAATTACGCGAAAATAACCAAAAAAGGCAAAAAATGTTGTTTCTCACATACCAAATACATAAATTCGAACATGTCAATATGTATATGTTTTTATGTATGTAGGTACATACATATGTGTATGCACGTATGTGTACGTGAATATACATATGTCTATTACACACAAATCCACTTTTCCTTTCCTTTGAAATTCAAGAGGAAGTACAACAACGTATGCACACTCATACGTGTGTACATACATTCATACGTAGGTACTTATTTGCATGAGTATGCATATGGTTACAAACATCTTTTGACAATTCCATCATGTAAGTCATATATACTTATACATGTGTGTATTTCAGTTTTTATTTGCCAAGTATTTATATACCATACCTACATACATACAAACGTACGTACGTAGTAACGCTTAGTAATGCTGCTTTTTTAGTCGTGGCTACTGCTCTAGCTATGTCTTATGTATATGTAGTACAGTAAAGCGTCTCAAAGTCCAAAATGCTTTGAAACATTGTCCCAAAAATGAGCCATTGGCTCATTGTGCTGATGAACATTTTCATATGCATAATGACGATATGGCGCGTTGGCATAAAAATTCATATCTTTGCAAGATCAAAGCTGAGCTATATATACAATTTCTGAAAACAAATACATTTTAAAATTGATAAATATTAAGTGAAACTAAAATCAGATCATCGAATGTCGAGTTATCCAAATTCTAGATGCCCAACAAAAAAACTATTCGAAGCTAAACAATAAATTATTATTGTTGATAGGGGAATACCAGCACCATAACCAGGTTAGATCTTTTGTGCCAACCTCAAATGTTTCATTTCCACCTTAGATTTCTGATATATTTGATCACATTGGTTGGTGGCATGATCCATATGTCAGAGGGAGCTGTGAACAGTGCTCCCATATGAATAAATCTTTGACTTCCTGTTCGTGAACAGTTGCAGACCCCTGTGGTATCTACAATTGTAGTGTACCGTCAGGTAACCTAATTAAATATAATTTTTAGGCTCTCTCAGCTCAGCTTTAGAATCTTTTCAGAGTTACCTTTGGCCGGTGTTAGGAGTCTTTTTGTTTGATCTTTCGATTTCTGAGACATGTCCTTTACGTAGTCCCCAGAAAGTTTCTGACCCTATTAAACATTTTTGACCTACTCTTTTAGCAAGACAGTCCTTTCGTTTCCTTACTGTCTCTCATGCACAGAAGCCCAACAGAGTGTTACCCTTCACCAAGCTGATTGAGGAGTACACGGCATTGTGCTAGTCTGAATTTGATCTCGTAAGAGTCCAGAGCTCGTAGAGCCGCCTGACCATCAGCCATTAATCTTTCCTTTAATCTTTGTACGTAAATATTCTCGAACAGCGATTTTAATAGCAAACAGTTCTGCCTGAAATATGGTTAGGTATATACCCATACAAAGGGCCCTTTGGAAAGGGCTACCCTATTGTTTTCGCTTCTGTACCGCCGTTTTTCGGCTTTGATCAATCAGTATATATTTCTAGCGAATATTGTAAGCGCAATTCGCTGGCATGCGAAGAGATATCGGTAATTATTCCCACTTAGTGCATTAGTAGGGTAGGACCGCATTGCTCCTGTGGTGTCTACATATACCAAACGATGCCTTTGCCAAGTTTAGTCATTACACTTTTTTGGCTGACCTTCGTATACCATACCAATGCAGAATAAGTAAGCATTGTTCTTATAACCAGTGTGAATGACCAGTTATTTAGTTTTAGAGATAATCCGCAAGTTTCATCAAATAGCCTTTGGTATGCAAAGAATGCTCAAGTAGCTTTTTCGGTGCTTTTTGTGATATATAAATTCCATTTGAGCTGTCATCCAGGATTACTCTACGATTTTTAGCCAAACAATAACAAACCCAACATCAGCACCTACAAAGCGGCCTGTTGCTTGCAATCCTATGATATAAATATTTCGAATGACGAGATTTCACAATTCACGAGAGTTCACGATTCACACGCATATTGTTACGTTTTTAAAAGTCACTGTTCGATTACTCGATTATGTCAATAATTAAATGCAAGGCATATTTTGTATTAGCTTTGTGCTGAATTACCTTTAAAAAACGACGAGCTATTTATACTATGGGGCAACGATCTAGAAACCACTTTTGGTGTGTCGCCATCGTCCTTTTTCTTTCTTATTGTTTCGTTCTGATCATTACATATTCTCTTTACTCGACATCTGTTTTATTATACTGTTATGAGGTCACCATGGGAATATCTCAATAACTGCAGTTGAAAAGGTAAACTTTTAATATATTTTTCATATATTTGAGATCGTATATTATGAAAAGAACGCTTAATATGTCCGTTCGAGGTTACACTCAGCGTTTGCTTATCGATATGGGTCAATAACTTTAAATACATCAACAATTCAGAGGCGTTATGTTGCATATTCTTTCTTGTCACCACGTAGGTCTGTTTTTAGAAAAGCGAAAACCAGAAATATTTACGGAAAGAAAATGCAAGTGTTAAGAAAAACAACAGGCAGCTGTCAAATTGAATGTCACTGGAAAAGGTATTGTCAATTTGAAAACAAAGATAACTCAGAGGTTAGTGCAAGTTATTATCAATTGTTCCGAGAGTAAAAAATTATCGAGAAAAAGCTTCTAAGAGAGCTTTGTGACAAAGCTCAGATAAAGTCAACTCGTATGATTTCTGCCGTTCATAATCGGTTCCCAATTGCAATTGAAATAAAGCACCATAATTATACCCTGCATAATGTAATATGCAAGGTATATTCATTTCGGTCAGATGCTTGTAACCACTTGAAGGTATCTACGGAGATATAGAAAATTATATATAGTCGTGAACAGCGTCGCTTCAATTTTCCATTTAATGATGTCCGTCCGTCCATCCGTCTGCCACCTGCTTGGTTCGCACGATAACTTGAGCAAATATTGAGCTATTTTGACGAAATTTGGCATAAGTAACCTATGATCCAAGGGTACGGAGGGGATTGATATTGGGCATGATTGGTCAATAGCCACGCCCACACCAAGCATTCAAAGCGACAAACCTCGGAATTTTCAAAATCTTTAACTTGCTATAACTCACTTAATATACACCTCGGACAACAATATTTGACACATAGGGTCACATTATACTACTACATAACCTTGCCAGAAATGGGCGAGCCACGCCTACTTTTTATAGTAGCTCCCATACAAAGTGTATGTATTTTAAATTGAAACAGCTGTAACTTCTGCAATCTTCTGTCTAGGACAACCATAATTGACACATACACTAGTATCGTAGTCGAAAATAATGTGGCGTAAAACCAGATGCTCGGCCAAAGAGCACTTTGGGGCTTTAAGTGCCACATATATATATATATATATATATATATATATATATATATATATATATATATATATATATATATATATATATATATATATATATATATATATATATATATATATATATATATATATATATAAAGCCAGTATACCACGATCATTTCTTAATGGGGCTCAAATATAAAATCGATGAAATCTTAAAATCTTAAAAACCACCTTTAAATTATCCCCTTTAAACCCTCATAACTTACTTAACTCTTTGTCAAAGTCAACCATATTTCAGGTGTACGCGTGGCTAAAAAAACTGATGAGCCACGCGTACTTCTTAATGTAGCTTGCATACAAAGTAGTCGAAATAAAAGAAAAAGATGGATATGCGGATATGCGGATATGCAGGGTATAATTTTTATACCCTGCATAATGCAATATGCATGGTATATTCATTTCGGTCAGATGTTTGTGTCCACTTGAAGGAATCTCCGGAGATATAGACATGGATATATATTCGTGATCAGCGTCGATTAAATTTTCGATTTAACGATGTCCGTCCGTCCGTCTGTCTGTCACCTGGCTGGTTCGCACGATAACTTGAGTAAATATTGAGCTATTTCGATGAAATTTGGCATAAGTAATCTATGATCCAAGGGTACGGAGGGGATTGATATTGGGCATGATCGGTCAATAACCACGCCCACACCAAGCATTCAAAGCGACTAACCTCGAAATTTTCAAAATCTTTAACTTGCTATAACTCACACAATATACCAATTGGGACAACAATATTTTGCACATAGAGTTATATTATACTACTATATAACCTCACCAAAAGTGGATGAGCCACGCCTACTTTCTAGCGTAGCTCCCATACAAAGTGTCTGTACTTCTTTTAAATTGAAACTGCTGTAACTTCTACAATCTTCTGTCTAGAATAACCATAATTGACACTTAGATTAACACGGTAGTCGGAAATAATATGGAAGAAAATCAGTGTGCCACGCCCACTCCTTTTTGGGTCTCCCATACAAAGTTGCGGAAAGAAAAAAAAATGTTACCGGTTATAACTTGCAAACTATTCAGCGTAGAATAACGAGATTTAAGGTGTGGATTAGTATTGTACGAGCAACTAGGCTCACAGAAAATGGGTGCACCACGCCCACTGTTTATCGTAACCCCATACAAATTTTAAATTGAAACAGCTGTAACTTAGGCAATCTTATGTCTACAATAACCATAATTGACACTTAAATTAATATCGTAGTCGGAAATAATCTGACGAAAAATCAGCGTACCACGCCCACTTCTTATTGGGACTCCCATACAAAGTTGAGGAAATTAAACAAAAATGTTAACCACCATAACTTAGAAACTATTCAACGTAGGACACCAAATTTAAGGTGTGGATTAACATTGAAAAATTAATTGGATTTACTAGAAAGTGGTAAGCCACGCCCACTTTTTATATAGCTCCCATACTAAGCCTCGGAATTATCTTAAAATCCTTTTACTTCGTCAAAGTCAACCATATTTCGGGTGTAAATTAGTAGTATATGCAAAAATTGTTTCTCGAAAAGTGGAAATAAAAGAAAAGTTGGATATTCGAGTAAACTTTTTATATATAAATCTACATATGCAGGGTATAGTTTGGTCGGCCCCAGCCGACTGTAAGGAGATTTTTTGTATTGTTAAAGTATAACTTTTTCGAGTGTGGTCGTTGGCGGTGGTTCTCATTTACTAGGCCTACCCTTTCTTGGCTCATAATTTGACGGTCAATAAACAACATTTGATTGTTCAAAAATAATATTTGATGATCTACAAAACAACAACATTTAACGGATATTACATATTTTCGAAAGTCACCCTGGATATTCATTTCAATTTTGTTGGGGTATATTTTGGTAAGTGATAAAAAATGGAACACTGCTTTTTGGAAACCCCTGTAAACGATGAATTTCTTAATACAGCACAAGAAATAAGTATGACTCCAAAATAATCATAACTGAACAACCCAAATTTCGTATTAAAAAAAAAAAAAAAAAAAATTGAATATAATTGTATTTACAAAATATTGTTGGTGCCATTCTGTATCTATGAACAGACGGACACTTTTGCTAGTTTCACAGGTTTCACTGTACCTGAAATTATTTGTATATCAGTATATGTGTGTGTTTCATTTTGCTTGGCTTATTCTTTTCATATATTTATACTATTTACATGCAGGTATATGAATAACGTACAAGTAAACTTGTACATGTATAATAAACACATATACTCTTCAAATATATCCTCGTACGGAAAATAGTATTAGTAAGTACACATTGTATGTATATTTTAGACTACTTACTAGTGTCACTACACATAACAACATACCATACTTGAGAATACTCCTTCAAACATTCATGTAAGCAAATATATAAGAGTCTTTCATCATTGTACATACGCACTGCTGTTTTAATCTTAAATTCTTTTGCAATTGAAAAAATGAGATCATATATTTATTACATTAATTTATTTATTATATATTTATTAAATTTAAATTCATACAAATATACATACATTTGAAAAATATACTGCAAAAAGTCAAGGTCAAGCTTGAAGTATAATATATATTAAGTGCAATTTATGATCTCATTTCATGCAGCTATGTATCTCGTAAAAAACTTTTTCAATGCATACTAAAAGGCGTAACTGCTGAAGTCATTGGACTGTGTAAAACCACGCAGCATTTATTTTACTGGTAATAAATAAACCCACTATCCAGCTGAGGTGTTGTGGCTGTCACGTAGGGTTACAAGTGTCATTCTCGTTCAACACGTTTTTATTAATACTAGGCCACTAAAATGTCGACATCCATTTCCAGAAACCGAATTAAATATCTACTTTGTTGGTTCAAATATAAACTACCAACAATCCTTTTATTTTTTTCACTTACACTAAGAGTTTGTAATTTAACTTACTTAACATCAGATGATGACGATGATGATGATTATATGCTTACTATTTACACCCTCATCTCAGAAATCGATGGCATTGTTGCGAATTGCAAAGTGTTCTGGTGAAGCGTAAGCAAACAATATTTTTGTCGGATTATCCTTGATGTATCAGCTGAGTTCACCTTTTGCATATTCAAAATAAGTTGGTATATACAATGAGGGGATAGAAGAATATTTGTACAGAGTGTACAAGTAAAAAAAGAAAAATTAAAAAACACACACACATAAATACATATGAAAGCCTAACAATCTTTATTAATGGCAAACAGGAGCTGTGCGGATACCAGAAATATATTTCGGGTATTGTTATTATTGCCATCTATCTGCTTTCTGCTCTCTGCTCTATAGAATGAAGGCGATGTGAGTAGATAGCAGATTGAAGTTTATTTTTTTGAATCTGTAATTTCTTTCGCTGGATTTTAAATCGCATAAAGCTCGTACTATGTACTTCTATCCTTTGTCATATGTGATAACAATCCCAATGGGCTTTGATGTCTGATGAGCTCAAAATATGAATGTTCGCAAAAGTATTCTTTTTCTTTTAATATTATTATATCTAATATATTATTTGGCTATTTCTACCGACAATCGATTTTGGTCGAAAGCCAGTTATTTCATTTTTGTGGTTAGGTTTTCTCTTCCGTCGATGTCCTCCAGCGAGACTCGAATATAACACCTTCTTGTCTGGATTCTGTTCGTTCATTCCCTTGATATAACCAAGTCAGCACAGCGGCTAGGTTTTTATGAACTTATTTATGTTAATATCCCATAGAGCTCGTATCTTATTCGGGACTCGTTACCAATGCAATTAGACTCAACGATTTTGCGTATGACTTTTTTTGTCGAAAACTTCAAGCAATCTCTCATCCACGATAAATAAAAACAGGCTTTATGACACACTTGCAGGGAGTGGCTGGCAGCACCGGTTAAATTTTGTGCTATTCACTTCCATAACTAGGTATAATTAAAAATTTGTTTCTTCTAGAAAAAACTGTTAGAAACAAGAAAACATGCTCAAGTATTTCTAAGTAATATGTTGGTTCTAAAAAACGAAAATGACTCGGTTTTCAGGAAATGCTCACAAAGGATATCAAAAAAGATGCTTTTAAAGAAACATGCAAAATCGTGGAATCTGGTCTAGTAATCGAGATAGCCTAAAAATTCTTGAAAAATGATTAGACTAACGAAATGAAATTTACACCCCACCGGGATAGAATCAGACTTCTAAACTAACCTTCATAAGGAAGGTTGAAGAGATTCTAGAGTCGTGAATGAGCTTGGGATACAAAATAGGTTTCAATCTGATTTCGCGTTGTCCACTTTATGAATCAGGAATTCGTTCTTGTTCTAATGTCACGCCTACTTCATTGATGGAATGAAATGAAAGTGTATTAGCATGTGAGTGAGCATCTGTATTAACTTGTACTTACGTACATACATATGTGGTTACTTCGGGCCCGTTTTTCGTATACTAAGTTCGGATGAAAATCTCAAGTTTTGATACGCTTTCAGGTTGGTTTTTTCTTTGTTTTTACTCTTCGTACGAGAAAAGAAAGGCTTCTTTATGGGGTTTTAATGTGTTTAAAGCTCGTAAGGCTCATTGCTGTTCCTTATTTGGTACATATATCGTGAAGAGCTCAACATAATATCAATCTATTTTTCAATTTTTATATCTTTTTAATTAAGTTAATTAGTATTCAAGCAATGCCAAACTTTTTCACAATCAGTTAAGCTTATATGTTAAAGTAATATGATCGTTTTAGTAACCATTTTTCTAAATCGAAATCTTAATTCTCATATAAACCTTCAAACATCTAAATTTGTGATAAGGTAAAAAAAAAATCATAATGCAAGTGATATATGAATACTTATCATGGTGCAATGCAAATAAACCTTTAATATTCTCATGAGTTAAACCATGTATGTTATGTACATAAATCTAATGATGAAATTGCAAATACATAATAAAGACGATTTGTAAAAGGTTCCTCGCTCTTGACGTTATAGTAATATAATAAATAGTACTTACCAAAATATGCACACACACACACATAAGTACACACAGTCAATTCATTTTTATGTTATGTAAAACAATATGGTGGTAGTGCATACAATACATTGCACGTGCGCCTTGTTTGAAATAAAAACACCAAAGAATGCAAAACAAAAATCTTTACTTAAAGCACGTGCACTGAAAGGTATTATGTGCTTTTTAAATTGTGTGTGTGTATGTGTTCGTGTGTGATTTTGGTGGCATAATCAAAATTACAAACATTAACATCGAAACATCATAAAGCACAGCAGTTAGTGATATCATATTGATGATGATAGTGAGCAAATAAGAATAGAAAGTGAGACAGAGAGTTAGAATACATTTTCACGGCATACGCCTGTGCTTTGACGCGAAATAATACCAAAAAATATCATTGTATAGGGTACGCATTTGTTCTATCGGCACGTAGCACCGGTCTGACACACGCGTTCTCTTACCAATATATGAACCTCTCATTCACAAGGAATCAGACATTAATGGGAACTGCTAACAAGCATATCTGTGTACCTGAGGAAAAAATACATTGAATTTAAGCCTTGCACATACTCACACCCTAGTCATGGCTATGTATGACCGTCCTGGCTGGCAGCAGCACGGCATGTGGTCTTGTAATGGTTATACACTATAGATGGATTTGGTGATGAGTGGACGATGAGTGGTTTTTGTACATACGTACATGAGGTGTGCGTATAGTATGTCCGCATATGTATGTGGTGTCAGCTATCAAACCAACGTAATATCCTGCAACTGTAAAGCCATAATCATGATGTTCTTTAAAATAAATTTAATACATTTATGTGTTTTGTGTTATCCGGCATAAAAAAGTCAAATTTACCTGTCAGCTGGAAAAATCAAATCTTGTGTCTTATATTGTCAATATCTCGTGCTCAAGCAGAATTACTTTGAAGTGAAAGGTTGGATCTAAGTTTATATATAAATATATGTGGCACTTATAAGCCCCGAAGGGTTCCTTCGAAAGAAAAATCTTTTCGATATTACATTTATTATGCTTCGGTCGGAGATTGAATCCACGATCTACAGCTGAGAAGGCCAACACACTAACCATTGAGCAACGGCACCCACATAATTGTTACATAATTATTTGGTTCATTTCTGAATATAATGTGTTTCAAGTTGCAATTTTTAAATATTGCTCTAAATGGTAGAGAATAAAATGTGCAGACCAAAATAATGTAGTCAGAGGCGACTGACTCTCAACTAGAACCTATCAGTAATGCATACATCTCTGTTCAAAATTAGTCATATATCCCCTGTATTAGGCTTCTTTTCACTGAAATATTATAATATGTAGTTAAAAAGTACCATAAAATTCGATTTTTTTTTACATTCTATCTAAAATTTCACAAAAACATGAGTTAAATTTTGTAGATCAGTGTAATTATTGTCTATGTGCATTATTCTTATGATGGAATAATTAAAGGTGCTGTACGTAATGACAGGCACATTTTGACACTCCCCACGCTCAATGTTGAACTTTGGAAGTACGGGAAAACGGGGGAATAATATAAGACCTTTTATAAAAACGTAGGAAAAACATACTTTTTTTTAGGGTCAAATGAAATATGGATAACCGTGATTCTTGGTGTTAAAGATAATTTATTTATAGAGAAAAAAGAACTTCATTTACCTTTTTTAAATAATTTGGAATCCGCTCTAAATTACGAATTGTTTTTTGTATTTAAATAACCAGGTATTAAAAATTTTATTGCTGAGTAAAATTAACAAAAGTGAGATTGTGTATGATTAAAATGGGAATATATATTATTTGAAAAGAAAAAACCAAATGATATGTGGTTTTATTCTTTTAAAAAATAATTTTTTCACATCCATTCTTATATCGTAATTTTCACAAGAATTAAGTAAGCTACGTAAATAATTTTCGCAATTTGAAATATATGTACCATTAAAATGAGAAAAAACTGATTCTAAGATGTTTATATCCGAAAGGAATTGTGATGATGGTTTCTGCAAAGCACCCCGGGAAACCTCATCAAATCATGTATAATTTGGTCCTTTAGATAAATAATTACTTAATCCTAATTTTCTTATTATATACCCCGCAACGTATTCTCAGTGCATCCTCATGTAGACATTCAGTATTGTCGCACTCTTGAATGTCGCCATAGAATGCATAGTCGTTTACTCCATTACCAATATCTGTAAGGAAGCTGCTCAGATCTTCCACTGAATCAAGTTTGAGTCAGTCGGTTTCATCGGCTTCTACTTTACCGCGAGCCGCAAAAGTCCGTATTTCGGGCTGTGATTATAATGTATAGTATAATAAAACATAAGTATTGTCTTGAACATATATAACATACCTAGCAGATATTTTCGTAATCTGTATTTAAACTGCATGGGACTAAGATTGTCATGAAGTCCACCTCTTGCTCGCATTATACCAACAAAAAATTTCTTAGACAGCTTGGTTTAATCTATATGTGAGAATATAGTTGAAATCATAGTTCTCCTTAAGATAAAAATGTAATTCTCTTAGTGAATTATTGCACAATAATAAATAAAGATTGTCTTCCAAAAGCACGACTATCAAACATACATGAGTCCATTTTCTAAATAATTTTTAATTGATGTTCCAAATCCATGCCAAAGGGTTTTTTAAATTGAAGAAATCTAATTTGAATATAAATTCTGAACGAAAAGGATAAAAGCAACGATGAAAAAAGCGACAGTAATGCACACCCATATTTTTTTCATTAAAGTAAATTTTAAACTACAGTTTATAAATTTTCTTCGAAAATGTAAAAGTAGGTTTGCAAAGAAGAATTACTGATTTGCTTGGGGAGTCAGAATTGTAAAATTAGAAAGAGATAGAATCCTACGTACAGCACCTTTAATTATTCCATCATGCATTATTCTACAATAATAATGAGCTCTAATATATGACATATTTTTCAAAGATATCGTGATTTTCTATTTATTTCATCGAAATTCTCCTATCGAAATTTCATAAAATAAATATTGAAATCGAAACGTGCCACTTGCGACACTTTCTTGACATCTATGAAATATTGCATCTTAGTATTCTGTCAATGATGACATAATATTAAGGTTGCTCCCATCTTTTATCACTAATCGGTTCTCAATAAATATGAGAGAATCAGCAATGGTTGCTTTAATCATTTATTATTCCGCATTGTTTACATCTTTCATTTCAAATTTGTTCGCCATTTTGTCATTTTTCTCGCAGCTGGACCAGTGTTACGTCACAGTGCTCACAAATCCTCTCTGATGCGTGCAAACTTCTAATTTTATCATTGTAGTGAATTTATATTATGTAAAAAAAAAGAGAAAGAATTAGTCTTCAAAACTGTTTTATAAATCTGGTTTTTTATTTAATCCGGTATAATGGTTCCTGATATAATATTAAAAATAGAACGAATTTAATATAAGCAATTCAGAAATTTAAAAAATCAGAAATTTTTTTTCGAATATTTAATTATTTTTCTTCACTTTAATTACTTATTTTTAACCTACAACATTTTTAATATTTTAAAACATTCGGAATGTTCTACCAAATCATTCCTCGTGAAATATTACATTATATACCTGAACCTCTTCGATATGAATTTTAAGACTTTTTCTACTTATTCTAAAAACGGTCATGTAAAAAATAGCAAACTAATAGGACAATTAAAAAAAATTTGTCCTGAGAATTCAAAAAGATATGGAGGTTTTATTATATGGGTCTAGATATTTCATTCTGAGTTGTAATCTTTCTGCGCCCGATAATGACCCTGAAATTGTTTCATTGTGTTATAAATATACATATATTTTGAGAAATAATGTTTTTCACAGGCGGCAAGGCGGCACAACTTAATTTCAATATTTTTTTCCATAGAATTTCAACAGTACGAGCTCGATGTGCGAATATAAAGGTATAAATTGAGAATGTCCTTAATCGAATTCAAAACTCAATAGTTATAAACTACTTTAAAGTACATATATTTCTGTTTTATTTAAGTAATGAACACAATTTTAATTCATTATTGTACTTCTACTTCTAAAGTTTACAATTTTTCAAGTTCTTTTCTCATGTTTACTCAGCTATTTATGCGTTTTCTTTCAGCAAGTTATTTATCGAAAGTTTTCCATAAAAACTACTATTCCTCTCTTTCTCATTCTCTATTCTTCAACCATCGTACAGTGCTACTATCCCATATAATGCGTGAACAAAAATGGAAGGATCTGTTGTATTTCAATCATTAAGTGTCATTAGTAAATTTTGGGTCACTGATGTCAAACCTGGAATTATTGTTTACATAGATTTTTTACTTTTGTCATAAATAAGGCGTAAAAACTTTATTTTAAGTCATAAATGCCATAATATCATATTAAAATAAAACATTTAGTAGATAGTTTTGAATTTATAGGTAAAAATATAAGTAAGCATATATTAGGTGTTGTAAAAGAAAATCCATTATTTTTGCATTTAATTGAAGGTTTTATTTATTTAGATGGTTCCAAGCGGTTTTTTAGCTCCTGGGCAATAGCAACAGTGCCTACATGACGGTCGATATTTTCGACAATTGCCTTGCATCTTTGACATCAAAATTACCGGAACGGAATCGACGAAACCAATATTGCACGTGATTTGCTGTTTTCGTTTTCGCCTTTATCGAAGAAAAACTGTAAAATATGACGTATTTTCTCTTTACTGGTGTCAATCTTTGACGCGTGCTCAAACAATACTGAGTCACGAAATCACAAAACTGCCTAAAAAGTTTATTTAGTACGAAATCCTATTTTTCTAATGCCATCTAGCGTAACCCGATCGCACTTATACAACAGAGAAGTAGTGGATTTTCTATTATTACATTTAGAACCTAAGCCCAGATCGGGTTCAATTGAAATATTTTATGCTGTTTTTTTATTGTTTGAGGAGTCTACAACACGCACACATGGTACGTCATATTAATTTGCAGTGGGAAGTTGTGTTATTTGTAATTATAAAAAATAGTTTAGAGATTTTTTTTAATGTTAGTATAAGCTAATATCATATCAAAATAAAAACCTCTTACCATTTTTTATCGTTAGTGATCCTCTTTTTCTTAAGTAATGTAAATAATTGGACCATAATTTTCTAACATTGGAAGGATTTCCATATTTACTAACACTTTTAAAATCTAAAATTTCATATAAAATGTTAGAAATTAAAATTAAATTAAATTAAAATTAAAATCATCGAAAATACAGATTTTAACATATTCGTGACAGACCTGAAGTATATTCAGAGAAGCCATATTTCATATTTGCAATATACAGAAATTTGTTGCTATAGTCATTTTAAGTTATCGGAAATGTAAATTTTTGCAATGTTTTCATAGCTTTGAAAATAGAAATTAATTTAAAATACACTAGCAGTTTAACTATCTGGTGGAAAATATTTCCAATCAAGTGCTAACGACATTTTTAAAGCAATTTTGCAACACTAATGATGATTTAATTTTAATAACAATCTTGTGTAAAAAATGATAATGGTTTGCATCAATATTCCGAAAGTCCATGAAATTCGGAATATAAGTTATGGCACTTTCTCGCAAGAGGATTTCGTGATTTCGTATGAGCACTATATTATTAAATTTTGCACCTCACACACTCGAAATTATTACAAATATTAGTTTTCCCGTTTGTTTTGTCCACATTTTGTGCGGCGTCAAAGCACTGTACCTCGTCTCTATTTTTTGGTTATGTTCATGCATTGGTAAGAAAAGGATAATACAAAAAAAAAGCTATATATAGTTTTCTGGTTACTATGACTTCTAAGCGAAATTAAAATGTACATTGTAATTGTGATTTTCCAAAGGAATAGAAAAAAAAAGAACGAAAAATGAACAGTCTCATTCTGCGAGGGAATTGAATGAAATAAATAAGCGTTGAAAACATGTCAAAACGAATTTTACATGGTTCATTCAACTAATAAAGTAGTAAATACTTCATTGTCCTCATTAAACTGAAAGTCGTTTTCCTTGTGAATTGCCCACAACCAGGTTACCAGCTGATGAGCATAGAAATATATATACATATACATATACACATACATATATAATACGAGTCTGTATATGCATGCATGCAACATAGCTCAACATCAGCATCAAAAATCATTGAACTATTTATGTAGTGGTGGATGTTAGTTTATTTGTGTTGTTGTTCACTATAGTGGGCTCGTAGCAGCAAAAATCAAAATTTAATTCACCCTAATTGAGTAATACCGCATCGAATAGCATTGTACACATACAACAACAACAACAACAACAACAATGCATCTATTGAAAAATTTACTGATTGATGTGAAGTGGAAAATACTCGATACAATCAGCGGTGGGTCAGGATACTTATATCTCAGGGGAGTGCTAAAGGATTCGTTTTAGTTGTAGTCGCTTTTGTGCTGCTGCTGTTGTTATTGTTGTTTTGATATGTTTTGTTGCTGCTTTGATTTTTTTCGCTTTTTTTGAGATATGAAACCATGTATTAATCGCGACGCAGTGGTACTGATTAGCTGAACAATATGTCAAATGTTTACGCATACGCGCGCACACACACATTTACTTTAAATATTCATTTAAGAGCGGTAGAAAGTATATCATAACTGTGTAATTAAATAACCCATATCCTCCGTTCCCTTTGAAAATAAAATTATCACTGAGACATCATCACGATGGTCATTGTTGTCAAGTTGTTTACCGCAAATGATGCAGTGGGGGCAGCAGCAATGAAAAAATGACATTAAAATATTACAGTAGGGTGGAAGGGGTAACGGAAAAGGGAAATGTGAAAGGAAGTCATGACAAATAAACGGATACATGTGCCGGCAATAGTTTTAGGTTATTTTTATAACGCTGGCGTGAGCCCTATTACGAATACAGATACCGTCAATGATAGTCATCTATGTGCTTTTTTGTTGAATTTGTCACTGCTGTTATTTCATCGTCTTCTTCATTTTCTTCATTTGATATGTTGCGTGTAATAGTGTTTTTTTTATTGTCAATATTTGCACAAATGACATATTCACGCCGGTCACAGCGAACAAGATACAATTACAATACTGTCCAACCGAGCGAATGGCGAGCCCCCTCTTTTACTTCTCAGCTCCCTTTGTGGTGCTTGTTGTGCAACCAGTAGCAACAGCACTAACAACAACATTAGCACTAAGAAGATTATTTCAAGTGTTTTGGGGTGCGCACTTACAACTTTGGTGACTGGTATTGTGACCACCTTATACAAATATGCACACACACACACACACACTACCATTCATGCATAGACACACGAATGCTGCCGGAAGGGTAGCCAGAAATTCTATTGTATGATAGTTTCTAGTATGAGTTGCTTGGCGTGATGGTGGCGCTAGTGCTATGTGTATGTATTTACGAATGAGTATAGTACTATTGGTAAATGTAGTAGCTAGGGTAGATTTTTATCAATTAGTCTGTGCGATGAAAATCATGATTCTGAATTAAGTAAGTGTCATTTTATATTTTCATCAAATTCAATGACTACAAGTACGTGTGTACTCACTAAATATAAATATTTAATATTTCACACAAACATAAACACAATTTTTGTTTTTGCTATGTGTTAAAATTTATTTATAATTTATAATTTACTGTTTGTTATTTTAAAATTCTTTTGAAATTCTTTATATTTACTATGTATGTACATTGTTTTTATATATTTTCATATATTAATTCACTGGCATTGACTAATTTCTTCAGTTGGCTATTGACAATACATTAATTATTTTGAATAGAAGCTTGTTAATAATACTTATTTTGTAGACTATTATATATACCTATGTACATATGTATGTATTGCTGTCCCATATATGCAGAGGAGAATATCTAAACATAAGCCTAAACAAATTCTTACTTACAGTTCTTCGGATTTTTTATTATTAAAAAATTGTATATTGTATTGTATTGATATTTAAAAGTATGTATTTAATATTTAATTCAAGTTAATTATGTCAAATTCAAATGCAGGTATTTAATACGTTATATTGTACAATATCGATTATCATTTACACATACAGTGAATAGACATTTGCGAGGAAAAGTCAACCATGACTCAAACAAGATGAAAACTTGAAAATAACCTTATTTATATAAATACTTACGCTTTAGCCATAACGAATGTTTCAAAAAATCCTGTTTGACACTATTACGGGTAAGAGCAGACATCTCTCGGAGAATAGACCTTGATTTTCTGTAACTAATTTCGAGATTACTTGGCAGCTGTTTGATGCATTTCTTGTCTGAAATATAAAAAGTTTCATAAGACGCTCATTTATTTTATAGTAATGCATACTAAAGGGTTTCCCATTAAGAACGATAGGAGTTTGAAATTAAAATAAAACATATACAATTGATGAAAATTTGGTATATTTTGCTTTTGTTAGATAATATATTTTATGCCATTTGTGATTTATTTATTTATTTATGATTTAAACAAAATATCGTTCAAATGGCCACCATGTTTCTTCCTACATTTGCTTAACCGGTCACTTCGGAAGTCACACGGTGGTGGCCAGTTGTTAGTAACATTTCTTGAAATTATCGGGTCACCGAATTTCCCGCGCAAAAGATCCATTGTATCGTCATCTGTATGGCAAGTTGCGCCGTCTTATTGCAAATAAATGTCGTCTGAATTGATTTCATCAATTTCCGGAAATAAAAACCGGTTAACATGATCCGATAATGCTCGTCATTCACAGTAATAGAACGTCCTTTTGCGTTCTTCTTTGGACGATTTCCAAACGTTGTGATGGCGTCACTTTCTTCATGATGAGATGGCAAACTTTACTGAACAAAAAGAACATCAAATGTCAAAAATTAAAATATAAATATGGCCTGCATAAGCTGTCAAAATTCTATCATCCCTATTGGGACTCACTGCACACTGTGAGGTCGAAACAAGCACTTGCGATACGGATACATGTTTTAACTACTATTTCGTTTTCTCGAATGCAATATTGTAGTACTCGAACCGGTTCAAAGTACGGTTTTCGAAACACATTTGATACTGATAGTTCAAATGGTGCTGTATTCCCTTTATTTGACACTAGTTGCTAGTTAAAGGTATTATTATTATTAGAAAATATTGACTTTAAAAACAAGTACTGCGAACTAATAGATATTTTGATCTTTTCTGGAATGGGACAAAGTTTACTAAAAAAAAAAATTAATTAATTTTTCTTTTTAGCATGATGCTGAATGTTCTAAATAAAAAATAAACAAATAACTTTACCGCTCAATAGAACCAGAGGCAAAAAGCTGATTGAGTTTAGCAGAGTTTGTAATAAAGCAGCTATAGTCTCCGTCAACCATCTGTAAACAAACCAAGTGCTTCCTTGAAAATTCGAACAATAAAGAAGCAGATTTGCTCATAGGATTAGGGAGGAAGGCTCTTTGACTTATGGTCGGGTTGATTACAGAACTTACTCCATGGGGATAGCAAGAAGGAAGTTATAAATAATACAGAACATCTTATCTATATTTGTCTTCAATCTTCATCACAATAAGACGATGTATATTGGGAATAGATGTTCATTCCTTATCCTTTGGCAGATTTCTGAGATACATAAAGGAGTCAAAGAGTTTTAAAAGGAATATCTTTTTGCTTCACTCTATCTCTATTTTTCGTTTTCTCTTCATTTGCAAAACATTTTATCACAGCTGTCGTACAATGGGCATCATTCGCTTGAGTGCTTGGAAAATGTACCTTCTCGATGCTTGGCACATATATATTACACATATCTCTCAAAAACTTGGGCCAAATTTCGGTGCCAGTGTTGCTATTATATTTTTTATATATAATCACCTTAGAGTGGCTGAATGATTGTTATTTGTGAACTTTGTTACATAGGAGGAAATTTAAAATAGGAACATCATCAGAACCTCAAAAAATTCTGACTAATCTACAAGTAGAGAATGTATGATTGTTTGATGTACTTACTCATGTTGCAAGATTTCAAAACATAACTTTAACTTGATTTGTTCAAGCGATTACTATCTTTTTATATATTTATGATGTTGATAATTCATAAAAAGGATTAAAGGATTTAAACATTAAATTCACAATCAGATTCGTACTTATTTACAGTATAACTACATATATGTACATAAATACATATATGTATATTTCTGAGGCCAAAAGCATTAATCGCTTAAGTATATTTTGTGAATTTTATAGGAGAGCGTTTTTAAATGTTTTAGTTTGACAGCAGTAAATCAACAAAACCTCTATCAGTTGAAAGGATTTCAAAATTTTGAAGATGGTATATTCTCAAGAATTACCTGCAATTAAAAATGGAGATTTTGGTTCTTTTTTCTTCGAAGTAAATGAGCTGAAATGAATATATATTTTTTGGTCTTTCTTCATTTTCTCAAAACCTTTAAATGCAAACTTTATGTAAATTTTACGAAATATGTAATACAATACGGCGGTCTCGGTGGCGGATGTAATTCAATTCTCTCTTAAACAGACTTAAGCGGTTATTGCTTTTGGCCACAGATTTACTTGTACATAGTAAATATATTGTTAGTAAAACATGTCTGTGTAAATATTGTACTTATATGCCAGCGGCAATATGAATGGAAATATTTCAGCCATTCATTTGGACAGTAAAATAGTAATGACAACCAAATTAAATTATTATAGGCACATACATATATACATCCATGACTACGTTTACAGATTATATTATGTATTATCAATTGAATCAGTACATATTGGCATTATTAATATATTCTTGTATCGTAAAGCCATAAACGATGGCTTTGGCAACGCCTCTTTTTAACAACACACACACTAATGCACAATTACAATAACGTTTACAAACAGGTGATGGTATCTTTAAAATTATTTACAATGCCTGATTGAGAGATATATTTTTGTACAAATGTACAAATGTTTTGTAAAAATTTCCGAACATTGAATTTAACACTCATCGAATAGCTAACCACCTCTCAGCAGCACCAAACAATTACCTCGTTCAATCTGACATTAGAACTTATATGATAAACAATAATTTTTTTACTTATTCATACGTTCATGTGTGTTGATTAAGGTGGATCCAAAAAAATATATTGGTTTCCCTCTTGCAACTCCAACACGGGTTACAATTTGTGTTTTGCATTTGCACAAATGTCATTTTTTCTTACAGAATTATAAATAATGACCTAGTATCGAAATATATACTATATAAATTAATTTATTTATTATTCGATTATACAATAATAAGACGCGACATTTATACGCACAAAATATGAAAAATAAAGAAAAACATATGAAAAGACGTAATACAAATTTTGATAATTTTATAGGACTAAATGCAAATTGGACGATACGGATGCGACAAGGTCCCTTCCATTTTATGTCGCATCTGTAAAGCTAATGCTCACTTAGTTAGACAAAACAAACAAAATTTGAATCACATCTATCCATATGTTTGCGGTTCTGCCCATATTTTGTGTGTACTAATAACCAAGGAAATGTCCATATACCTACTATCATATTATATTAAAATAAAAGAGCACTAGCTTGTAATTGATGAAAAAAGTAAGTATTTCATGATTTTTGTAATGAAAAATTGTACAGAGATCTTATTTGGGAAATATATTAGGTCATATAGACGATACTCTAGTATGTCACCCACTGTAGATTTTGTTGTATTGGAGAGCAGTTTCTTAAAATTCTACTTTCCAGGATATTTAGTGTGACTGGTGCAGAAACAAACAAAAAGTTGTAGTTTGATTCAGAAGATAATTGTTGAATATATTGGTTTCATTTGCTTAACGAAGTGTTGTGTTTCTCAAGATAACGAGAATACTTTTTGAGAGACCTCTATCAATAATTCGTTGAATCTCATTATAGTAAATGGCAAATGGTCGGTTGTTGAAATTCTGCTATTTTGTCAACCTGTTGTTCTTCTGTTATCCCTGTCATTACTTATCGATTTTCTGGGTTGTGCTACAATATTTTTTTAAAAAAAGCTTTTGCGACTAAAATTGTTAAATTCTGTAAATTCTTCCAAAATTGTGCATAATAATTTTAAATATTATTTTTATTGATGACCAGGTGTTTTGTAAAAATACGAAATTTTTGCCTAATCCAGAGTTGCAATTTGATCGATTCTTCTGTAGAATTAAGTTTTTCAGAATTGTCAAATTGTCGAATTTTTGAACTTGCCTTGAGTATGGGAGCTTGACTCTTTTTCTGCTTTAATCAATTTATTCTTGTATAATTTGCTTTGAAGTGCCATAGATAATTTGAAGCAAAAATGCAAACAAATTGAGCAAATAAAATTGTTACCCTCTCTAATACAGGTGTACTCATATCACATATAAATACACTCGTCAAATGCTGGTGGTTAGCGTGAAATGCACTTTTTTCCTCTCCATTCCGTTTCGTTTTAATGTTTAATGTGGATAATTATTGTTGTTACTGTTGTCATTGTCGATCAACTTTTTGTTGTTGTTGTATCGTGGGTACGCTTGTGAATGTTTGTCAGTGTCGTCATTGTTGCCATCCTTTGTATATATTGCCATATATTTAATGCTCCTTTCAAATGTTAGCTTGTAAATTTATGTATATATGTAACTATGCTTTTACCCATACATATGTGATATATGCAGAGCAAACATACTTGTGTCTGAATAGTTTTATATGAATATGCATCTAACTGATGAATGATATGGATAACAATAACAAAGCAGTTTTGTTCACTGGGAGTTTTGATAATAATAAAACATATGTCACACAACAAGTCAAAATAATAATCGTTACCATCAAATTGTATATTCATGAAAGTACATGATTGTTACATACATACTGTAGTAGATATGTTGGTATATGTAGGTACATATTTAGTTAGCATGTGTGAAATTGTATCATATATCAGTTGCAAAACTACTTTGATAGTCGTATACGGAATTGCTTATCACCCCATTCCACCCCCAATATAAATCATGGCATATTGATCTATTTTTAAGTTAAATCGCAATTGATGGTTTTACCTTTTCGAGACTGTGAATTTGAAGCATATTACCAGCGGCAATATTGTATGAAATATGGATTTAAATAATAAGTGACATATACCGACGGGGTGTATTGTAGTTACAAATGGAAAACTATAGTACCTATATTTTTGTAAACAAATCTTATCTAGGTTCAACTGATAAAATATTTAAAGGTTGGAGAAACCTTTTGATTAAATTTTGGAGTACTTGGGAATGGATTGATATTTTGCCGAAAAAAATTTTCAGCGACGGACCACAATATAATCACAATTAGGACAAGAGCAATATATAGGAGTATTAAAAACTTGTGTTGCATGCGGAGAAGCTCATTGTTTAGTATGGACTATGGACGTACGGATGATCTGTACGTCTTATGGAAAGAACAGTGGCTCCACAATGACTATGAACAGCAAACGATATGAGTCATAATAACACTCTGTTCGTTTGCCTGAATTGCACAGTATGAACATGAATTGCGCAGTATGAACATGAGTGTAATTTGATTGGAGTTTAAGAAAGAAAATTTCTCAGAACACGCTATTCCGATAATAGCAACTTAACTGCCTTCTGCTTCTCTCGGATGCCACAGCTTAATGGGAGCAAAACAACAACAATAGATCCAATGTAGAACAGCATTGTTCAAGCCTTTGAAGGGAATCAGACTGATCTATTTCTAGGACCGAATTCTGTAATTTTTTTAACGAAGTCGAAGATACCATTTGAATGATGGAAAATATAATAAAATTTTTGTTTTCTGTTATGAAGTTCAAATATGCTTAATAGGAAACCATTTTTATCATATTGCTTGTTTTTAAATCGATATGTTCCTAATGCTTATGTAGCTATCCAAAGACTTTAAGATTTCTTTGGTGAATAAGAGAGACTCTTAAATATAGAATAAACTTCACTCTTGAGGAATACAAAAACTATTAATATTGCTACGGGAAGAGTGTTTTTTTCAAAGCACCAAATTGAAAATTTCGAGCATTGATAGTTGCTTCAGTGTGTCTTCTACTTAAAATAATGAACATTGCCAGAAACAAGTTTTTGCTAATAATAAAGGGAGAAACTACAAGAGAGTGATAAAACCATTACAGAGCAAGTATTTACAACCTATAAACAAATTAATGCCATAATACGATTTATAAAAAGGTCAGCGTACTATATCATATTTGTCAATACTTATTCAGACTTATGACAAGCATAATTTGAACATTTATTATATATATTTGGATATAGTACAAAATTTGTATTTTTTATTTCTTGTATTTAGTTGTCACATAAACCACGAACAATTGGATACATCCGTTCTAACATTCCCAATACAGTATTATGTAACTCATCTCTTTGTATATAGAGTTGTGTATGGTAGAAAATAGTGAAAATCATCTTCATAACAATATATATTTAAATAAAAAGAATTTCATTTTGTGCAATTCATTTACGACAGTTTCATTTCGGATGGCTTTCATGTTGTGCTCTTAATGTTCTTGTATTTAACGGCATATAAATTGATAAATTTTTATTTGAGAACCATTTATTATGCGAATTCAGTTAATGATTACTTATTCAAACATAATTTAGCAACCGTGAAACCAAGGTTGCTGAAGACCCGCATAAGAGAAATAATTAAATAATTAATTTATAAATCATATGTTCTTTATAGCAATCTATTAGAGAAGGTTCCAAAGAGTACGAAAATTCATTTTTTTCTGTTTGAAAATCTTTTACTTTTGTCTAACATGCTGTCAAAGTACAAATATTTCATTAAAGAGAGCGTGGCAAATTTTCGATCAGATTTGTTAGCGTGTTAAATATATTTTAAGTGAATTAATAACGGTAATACATATAATTATGAAGATGCAAACAAAAGTTACAGAATTCATAAAGAAAGTAATACTAAATTATGATTTTAATAGCAGCTCTGGATCTGCAGCTCCCTAATAAACAAGGATTTCAGGATTCGAGTTGTTAAATTAATAGTTTCACACATTTCTTCGCTCCACATTCGATTCTTGGGCCATCATGTAGGTATTTGTCGACTTTCAGGTGATTTTCATTTCATTCATTCGTAGCGAAATCTCCTTAAAGAGTAAAAATTGGGGATAAGTGTATTACCAAAATGTGGAATAGTAAAAATTAATAGTCGTCGGTCCTATTAATTTCCCTTTTAGAGACGCTCTGGGAGCGGAATTTATAAAAACGTTAATTTGGCAGAGACGCCCTCCAAGTTGGAGATGTGGGATAAGTGCGTTCAGAAAAAATATTGAGAAGAAAAAACTAATTGAAATCAGCCATAACTGATACTTTTCTAGAGTGCATTCTGGGTTGTACATGTTTCAGCTTTCATAATTATTGTTATGATAAGGACGAAATCCCACCTGACTGATTCGAATCAAGATCGGATTCAAATTCAGCGAATCCATATAAAAATATTTATATCATTTGTTTCACCATGCTTTAGTTCTCGTGCGGCTGTTAGTAATTGCAACAATGTAGTTAAAATGACGAAATATGGATACATGTTTTTGGCATCAGCTGGACCAACGTATGTATTGTATAATCATCAACATCCAGCAATGGATGCAATTTAAAGCCATTTTTGAAATTCTTTAAGGCACGTGATCTCCTTATGAAGTATAACCACCATACGACATCTCCCATTACAAGTAGTATCGACCTAATAACCCCAATACTTATACTAAATAAAAATAAACGTTGCAAAGAAAAAGATCAACAACAATGGGCAACAAAAATAAGTACCTATTTGTCACCATTCTCATTTTATGACACTGACCAAATGCTACCAAATATTGCAGCAATACCTTTTTCTCTGAACTCGCATCTGATATTTGAAATCTGAATTATATTCACATATAGGCTATAGGTTGCAAAAAAAAAGAGAAAAACAATTAGTGAAGAAATCGTGAAGATTTCATAAGAATTGTAGAATAAAATGTTTGAATTTTTATTTAATTAAAAATGAAATATTTTCGAAAAATTGTCAACACGCAAAAATAAAACAAGCAAAAAAAAAAACACAAAAACAGACGAAATTCGGAAGCGGACATCTTCTTAATTGGCTAGTCTCTACATATACATATGTATATCGTACACCTATAGGGTAGACTCTATACTGTTTAAAAACACGAAAACAACAACAATACCAGTAAGAAACCCGACATTTTTATAATTTTTGTGTGCGTCACATGCGATATTAAACGGCTGATTAGAGTTACTCGTACGTCGATACACTCGTATTGTACATACAGTGACACACAATGACAGAACGACACACATAGTTAGAATCTATTAGTAAAACAGCAGCGAACGGATTAGATTTGAAGGGTAATAAATTTGGTGAAAATAAGTTAGTTAATATTGTACGAATATAGTACAAACATATGTACTATGTATTGTATCTTCTCCTTCTTCGTATTCTTCTGTTAGAAATGTATAGGTGGTATCTATCTATAAGCTAGTTTCTTTATGCAGAGCAAAATAGTCCCAAAGTGCATCCTGTTCTGCTAAGCGTACATATCTGTGTGTATGCGCGCGTAGATTTTCGATAACAATGATTGATCGTCGATTAGCATTCAATTAAATTAGTTTTATATTTTGTGATATTCAAACTGAGATCAACTAGAATTCTTCAAAGCATATCACATTTCTATAAATTAAGTTTTTCGTTTTTAACCAAGAGACACATACACACACATACTAATGCATGGTCAATTTTAGAGATAGTCCAGCAGCGCAATAGGAATATGAACATATAATCAGAGGGTGTTTTTTGAAGACTTGTAATTTCTAATTTGAATAACACACATTTTGTCTTTTATCTTCCATGAGATAGTACTTTACCTGGCCGAATTTTCTATTTATCCAAGTGCTAATATTTCGAATCTGCCTCTCGATTTTTTATTCCACCTAGCCTGTGGCAGTTGGTGTATCCACCGTTGTATTTCGGACACATTTTTGATGATAGCCTAACTTTTATGCAGTTTCCACTTCATTTGTCGCTCTTTTGCTATCACTTCCACAGGCAGCATTCCGCTAATAACTAGTATCGCTGGTTAGGACATTGTTCGATACGATGAAGATACTCTTAAAGCTGCAGTCTTCTGGACCGATGCTACCACTTCTAGTCTATTTGCTGCTTTTAGTGCGTCTGCTCATATTTGACTACTATAAAGTAGAACAGAGTTTACCAGAAATATAATGAACTTCTCTTACTCTTTGTTTGGCTACCAATGTTTGCCATTAGTCTACTCAATTTCGATGTATCCTGCGCTGCTTTAGTTGCTGCGTGGCGGATTTCTATCCATTATGTGAGTTTGGAGCCGAGTCTCAATCCCAAATACTTCACAACGTTATTCGTACATATTGTTCCTTTAAAAATCCGCATTTGCACTTCTAACGGTATATGTTGCAGGGATATCTCTTTGTTTTCCGTAGAGAGCTTTAGGCTATGGTCGTCTAGCCAGGCTCTCGTCCTCAGTATGACCTGGCTCAGCTTTCTTTGGGCGTCAACGATTATGGTGGTTATATCATCAACAATAGCCACCAGATGAGTTTCGTTGGGCATCTCAATTTCTACTATATCATTGTAGTTAACGTACCAGAAGTCTGGTTCTGGGATTGATCCTTGAGCCGCACTGGACGTTATCTGTATTGTTTTGGGCCCGTCGTTGGAGGCTTGGACGATTCATCTGCAAAGAAAAATATCAATGGGCGTAGAATCACAAGATCTTGGTGACCAATTGTGCGTCTCGTTCATCACCATAGTTTCCTATCAGAACTGTGAAGCGTTCACCATTGGCTGAAACGCCCTTCTTCATTTCTTATGTAGTAGAACCTGCTGAGTCCTTTTAGTGATAAACTTGCATAAAGAATATCCTGTAAAATTTCTTCACCCCAACTATGCTTGTTGAAGTAACCATTCAACAAAAACTAGCCTCATCATTGGATAGCCAAGGGCAATACGCAAACGATGGTTATGCGGTATCAATTTTCGTACGAGTTGGAACTTATAAGCAAGTAGTCCAAGATATTTTCTTCGTGTAAAATGTATAACCCTCAACAATGCGATATTGTCTTTCATGATCACTGCTTATCAGTTGCGCGGGTGAGTGTTATTCAGTATGGTAATAAGACTGCAGCTCATCCATGGTGTACTAATTAATTTGCCAAGATGAGCGATGTAACGACCATAAAATAATTGAAGTACTTACATTTGAGTTTCAACAACAAAACCACGAAATAATATTGAAACAATTGAAACTCGAAGATATTTTTGACATTCAATCTTTGTCGAAAATGGCAACACTTGAAAAGAAACACCCTTTAATTTCAAGTTAGGTGTTATCGTTTTGCTGCAAAATACAGTAGCAACGGTTAGCGTGAACTATGAAAATATTTTTGAGAAAAAAAAACCAGATATAATAAAATTTTTAAATAAACGGAAGCTCGTCAGATTTAGATTTTATGCGAAATATTCTCATCATATGCAAGTTGTTGATGTTTGTATTTATTTAGAAAAAATAAAAAAATTGAAGGTATTCATGTAAAACGATGAGAACTTTTGTCAAAATATGGAACAGCGCTTTGTTGAAAGCGCTCGCATTTAGTTGTTTTTGTTAAATTACGTAAGTATATTTATTCAAATGATCCCCTCATAGACCAAACACTTTAAATACTCATAAATTCTTTACAAACCATAAAAAGATTTCATCAAAGAAATTCGAACATCAAATTCCTAATCAATTGCTGTCGATATTTTTCTGCCCCAGGCAATTGAATGGATGTATTGAATGTATGTAAGAATGTATGTATGTATATGTATGTCAGTGAGTATATATTTTATGGCAACTAATGACCTTACGATTACTTTTCAAAATAGCAAGACATTTACTTAGAATGGAAAGTAGAGAGAAAAAGACAACTTGCGGACTAATGGTTATACTACACTGCACGTGAGCAAGATTGAAAATCCTTAAAGTTCATATTACAAGCATAAATAATGATGGTGATGATGATGATGATGAAGATGTATGTATGTATGTAAGAATGTACAAGAACTGTAACGCGTGCACATAATACTTACTGGTACATCCCCACAACGCACAAGCAACTTAATGTACAGTGCATTGGATTTCAATGGGAGATTATGTGGATATTTCAAAAAATCGTATTATGTATCTATTTAAATTTGAAACCGTTCAATAGGCTTTTGTGAAAAAATGAAGCATTTTTTCTCATATATAAGCTTTTGGACTGTACTCGTATATTGAATGACGTCTTGTTAATTTGTAATATTCTGAATAACTAAAACCACTGAACTAATAAAACTGAGTAAACTGAAGGGGGTGTCATGTTTGCGTATCACTAGGAGTCTTTATTCATATGAAGGAATACACTCCATAGAATAGGAATAGAATTAGTACTGTATTGGAAATTACATGGCGTAAATTAGAAACATATCCGACAAAAGCTAATCGAAACCGAAACTTAGTCACTGAAAGTCTTGTGCGGAACGGACTCTTGTGATATTTATTTTTCTTATACTTGTTAAAGAGCATCTTTCGACGACTTTACTGTCTGACATCTACATTTTTTATCTACATTTTGAAATTTTTTTGAGGTTACTGAAAATAAGTAGCATACACTTTAGGCTCCAAAAAACCATGATCAGTCATCTCTTCCAGTATTGGTATGCGTACTAAATTCGGAAATTATTGCGACGGTCTCAGTTTGTCTGCTAACAAAAGTATCATTCACTAAGCACTACAAAGTCATAATGCTGAAAGGAGTGAATCTGAAAGAATAATGAAATCAGCAATGCATACTGATAAATCAAAGCTGGAAGACGACAGTATATGTTGGAAAACAAAGGGACCGAAGTCCTAAACGGCTTTATCTATAGGTGTATATCCGACTATATTTCAGGCAGAACTATTTGCTAAAAGAGGTCGAAAAAATATAATGTCTGACATTCACGCGGCTCTTTGAGCTCTGGACTCTTACGAAATTAAATTCAGACTACTACCCTGCCGTGTACAAGTGGTGAGTGGATTTCCGGATACGAGGGACAAGAAGGAAACTAACGTTCTGACTATTTTACTAAAAGAGGACTCCAAAGACGTTTAATTGGACCGGCACCTTTCTGAGGAGTCTCCAAGGGGTTTGTCTCAAAACTACTAAGAAAGTGGCAGAAATCCAAAATAGCTTCAAACTAACAAAACTCGAAAGAAAATAGGCTACACATATGTAACTTACTGCAGGTTCTGTGGATCTACGGCTGAAACAGCTGTGATTGTCCACGAACAGTAAGTCAAAGTCAAAATCCATACGGGTATGCTGCCCGCTCTGACAAGCAAGCGAAAAACAATTGGGGTCCACATAACATATCTGAGTGCTGAGTCGGAGTGCTAGTATTCCTAATAATAATTATATTGCAAGAGATCTGCTTATATCGCAGCTAAATGATGAATTCTATGATCGAACCCCATTATTTCTCCGGTCCCGAAACATTTTCTCAAAATATGCCTATCCTCTATCTACAACCCTTACAAAATTGATGGTTTTATAAAATTGATCGAGTCAAATTAAATCTAGATTCGATTTTAGCGACTCTCAGCATGTGTACAAAATTATTTTTGTATGCGCACTGCAGTTCGAATCCTCAATTTTTTGCACAGACGGCCAACGCACTAATCACTAAAATACAGCAGCCGAGGAATCCATATCAAATATGAATATCAAATTGTTTAAGGGAACCTTCATACAACATCAAATGATTTACAGAATTTATTCCATTGCCGATGAACAAAATGGACATATTAAGATAATAATTAGTCACCAAAGCCCACCTGTGCGGGTGAGTAATGATCTAGAGAACTTCTTTTAGGTCTACGCATTTAATACAAATACGAGATGTAATATTTATCCTTAAATTGAGCCATATCCCTAATTGTTCATGGTGATAGGCAGACACAATACAGTACAATAAATCTTTCGCTTGCCAAATATACGATCGATTACTGAGTTTTACAAAAACATTGCTGACATGTTGCTAATTATGGATATATAGGTACATATCCAATACACAAGTGCATGCCTTCACGTTAGCACAAATTATAAATAATTGAAAGATATCAATATTAGAAATTGTTTGATTGTCTTAAAGTAAGGCTACTTTATGATACAATGCTAAAGCGGTTTAATTTTTAATTCGGTCTTTTATGTTGCCCGCTACACTTATAATACATCTAAAAAGTTATGATTTTGAGCTTAAAATATCTATTCACGTACACCCTTGTGAACACATGTAGGTACATACTTCTGATCAAAATTGTGTGCAACATTTTATTTTTGCAATGCAACATTTATAACGATCATTAAGAAGGCATCGACATATAATATTGTATAATATTTCATACGTACGTTCACATGTAAGGACATGCAGCGCAAGAGAAAGACGGGCATTATGCCCGCATGTAGTGGACGGTGAATATGTAGGAGGGCAATGTAATGTAGCATTTTATTTGCAAGCAAATAGTCACATACCATAAAATGATCAATTTAACTGGATCATTATGCGTGACTGTTGTCACAACGGTTATTGACGCGTGCGTTTTTTATGATCAAGAGAATTCGGCAACAAACCATAAAAGGAGAGAAATATAAAAAAAGCAAAAAACACTGATGTCAATAGCAACAACAATCATAAAAAGTACAATACACAATGGAAAACTGTGAATAGCTTATCACCGTTCACCGATTTAAGTAATAATCGCCAAATGGCAATGGAAAACAAAGGATATGCATTGTGTGCGCGTGTGTATTCGTATTTCTTTAAATGGATTTACGATCTAGAATGACCAAGACCTGTTGGCTATACTCGAACTTGAATTGACTGATATTGAGGTTTCGACAGAGTTTCGAGAAAATGTTGTCTCCTAAACTGCACCTCGAAATTATCGACCTAAGAACCAAATTACTACAAATTTAATTGTACCCCTTGTGTCGATTGGCTGGTCTACGATTTCAAATCGGCCATTAAAAATGTCACATACCGATTATCACATAATTTCGATTTGTCCATATAAAATATAAATGAGGTTATTCGTATTCGTGTAATATATATATTTTCAGAGAACCCAGACTCCCCCACACACACATCGCCATTAAGTATGACATTTTATGAATTTCAATACAAAAGTACCTTTGTATAATAAATAAAAATCAAAAAATAGCACATTACTCTCATGGGAAAAGTAATGCTGTTATGTAGGCGTAACGTCGACGACGTTGCCGATTTAAATTATTCTTATGTGCGAATTAATACGAAATGGAAGCCGTAATTTTAGGAATTTAACCATTTTCATCTTCCATCATTTATAGCTAAATATATATTTTATTGTTGGGTATTATTATTTTTTATGTTCATTATTTCTTGTTGACATATCCCTTGATGCAATGATCCACTTTCGACAAATAATAAGTACAATAACAATAAAATAAAAAACAAGAAGAAGAAGAAGAAGAAGAAGAAAAGTGAAAAAGTTAAAAACAAATGGGCACAGGCACAATATGCAGACTTCAGCCAGTCGAGCATTGTATAAATGACGAGCAGCAGCAGCAGCAGCAGCAACATTAACATTAACAACAACAACAACAACAATAAATGAATGGTAACCTTTCTTTCTCAAACAAGTTCGACCGAACGACCGACCGACCAAACAACAGCCGGAGTTCAATAGATTCAAGGTAACTTAAGTGAAAGTTTAACAAGGCTATATGGCACGTGTACGCCCTTAATTTGTTTACAAATCACTTCATAAATGTTATGCGCACGAGTAGTTTGCTCTATTAATGAATAGCCAAGCTGGCTGGCTTGCTGGCTGGTCGGTTGGCAGCAGCCGGTGGTACATAAGTTATGTATGTATGCATGTATGGATGTATGCATGTACAATATGTTCTGTTGAGTAACGCAGGTCACCAACACTGCTACCACCACCATCACCACTAGCATCATCACGTGTCGCTGCAAGAGGTATGAAACAAAGGCAAGGAGGGGGTCATCGTTATTGTTGTTACCATCAGTACCATTGCTGGCGTTGCCTTTGCTGTTGTCGTCGTCAGCTCATTGATGATGACAGACGTTGCGTGCGTACCTACCTACCTTCCTACCTTCCTACCTATCGTATCAACGTATGGTGCGTGTGATGATGATACGCTATCGAAAGTTATATAGTGTGAATATGATCGCTCATACAAATCTCCTTAAACTGCATGAGGTACACAAAAAAGGTGAGTATATTTGTGGTTTTCAATTGTTGACATTAAGCATTGGTTTCAACATATTTTATACCTCCCGCTAGCAATAGCTACAGCTTGGTTTTTTTGTTTTTTTTTTGTGTTTACCAATTGTTTGAAAAGTTGCAATTTTCTAATGACTTGTTTGTAAATGTATGTATGTATATTAGGGCATGGATAAAAAATGTATGTAAATGATTATTACAATATTTCTGTGGGAATATTCATGCGCACATATTTGTGGGTTGATTTATATTCGAATCAATATACATATTCGTACTTAAAATTAATGCATGTGCTAGATTTAGAGATTACGTACAATTTCCTAAGCTAAGCTTAAGTAATCTACTTTAGAATGAATTTTTTATCGTTTGCACGGAAAACCCCTTAAAACTCTTAATGTGGAATTACTACTGATTCACAAAAATATATACTAAAATACTTAATATACTTAAAATCAAAAGATAATTTGTTTTTGTGGTTCATTTGGGATTTATGTGTGTATTAGTTCTAAAGCAATCTCATTGGATGGCGTGTCGGAGGACTAACAGTAATATAGAATTCTCACTGATTCACTAAAAATGTGATACCGTAAAGTAAAACGATAGAAGAAGATAGTAAAAAGATGAGTTTTTTTTATAGTGAATTTAGTATTACACAAAATATATGTATGACTACGAAAATTATTTTATTATGTAATGTTTCGATTTGCATTATTTACAAATTATTGAAATTTTGTGTAAATTGTAAGCCCATATTGCCAATATTTGTACATAAATGTATACAATCAAACGCAACTCAATCAAAGATAATAATCGACAATATTGCGTGTGAAATTACGTAGGACAAGGGAAGTATGATGATGATCATATTAACTTTTATTTTGCAACGATATAGATTTTGCACTTCAATTTCCACCTTTTACAATTGATATTGACATATTTACATATCAAATTCAATATTTAAAAAAATATATGGGTTCCACTTATTATTCTGGTCGAAAAAGTAATAGAACACCTATGGTATGGCACGACACACTCCAGTATTACACAAACATTTTTTTGCAATTTTCTACCAGAGATTTTTTGCAAAGTTCAACATTGCATCTAAAGTGTTGGGATTATTCTGGACCTCGTGCATAAGAGTTATTTTTTGAAATATACATTTATACATTTTTATACCCTGCATAATGCAATATGCATGGTATATTCATTTCGGTCAGATGTTTGTGTCCACTTGAAGGAATCTCCGGAGATATAGACATGGATATATATTCGTGATCAGCGTCGATTAAATTTTCGATTTAACGATGTCCGTCCGTCCGTCCGTCCGTCCGTCCGTCTGTCTGTCACCTGGCTGGTTCGCACGATAACTTGAGTAAATATTGAGCTATTTCGATGAAATTTGGCATAAGTAATCTATGATCCAAGAGTACGGAGGGGATTGATATTGGGCATGATCGGTAAATAACCACGCCCACACCAAGCATTCAAAGCGACTAACCTCGAAATTTTCAAAATCTTTAACTTGCTATAACTCACACAATATACCACTTGGGACAACAATATTTTGCACATAGAGTTATATTATACTACTATATAACCTCACCAAAAGTGGATGAGCCACGCCTACTTTCTAGCGTAGCTCCCATACAAAGTGTCTGTACTTCTTTTAAATTGAAACTGCTGTAACTTCTACAATCTTCTGTCTAGAATAACCATAATTGACACTTAGATTAACACGGTAGTCGGAAATAATATGGAAGAAAATCAGTGTGCCACGCCCACTCCTTTTTGGGTCTCCCATACAAAGTTGCGGAAAGAAAAAAAAATGTTACCGGTTATAACTTGCAAACTATTCAGCGTAGAATAACGAGATTTAAGGTGTGGATTAGTATTGTACGAGCAACTAGGCTCACAGAAAATGGGTGCACCACGCCCACTGTTTATCGTAACCCCATACAAATTTTAAATTGAAACAGCTGTAACTTAGGCAATCTTATGTCTACAATAACCATAATTGACACTTAAATTAATATCGTAGTCGGAAATAATCTGACGAAAAATCAGCGTACCACGCCCACTTCTTATTGGGACTCCCATACAAAGTTGAGGAAATTAAACAAAAATGTTAACCACCATAACTTAGAAACTATTCAACGTAGGACACCAAATTTAAGGTGTGGATTAACATTGAAAAATTAATTGGATTTACTAGAAAGTGGTAAGCCACGCCCACTTTTTATATAGCTCCCATACTAAGCCTCGGAATTATCTTAAAATCCTTTTACTTCGTCAAAGTCAACCATATTTCGGGTGTAAATTAGTAGTATATGCAAAAATTGTTTCTCGAAAAGTGGAAATAAAAGAAAAGTTGGATATTCGAGTAAACTTTTTATATATAAATCTACATATGCAGGGTATAGTTTGGTCGGCCCCAGCCGACTGTAAGGAGATTTTTATACCCTGCATAATGCAATATGCATGGTATATTCATTTCGGTCAGATGTTTGTGTCCACTTGAAGGAATCTCCGGAGATATAGACATAGATATATATTCGTGATCAGCGTCGATTAAATTTTCGATTTAACGATGTCCGTCCGTCCGTCCGTCCGTCCGTCTGTCTGTCACCTGGCTGGTTCGCACGATAACTTGAGTAAATATTGAGCTATTTCGATGAAATTTGGCATAAGTAATCTATGATCCAAGGGTACGGAGGGGATTGATATTGGGCATGATCGGTCAATAACCACGCCCACACCAAGCATTCAAAGCGACTAACCTCGAAATTTTCAAAATCTTTAACTTGCTATAACTCACATAATCGCCAAAAGTAGTTGAGCCACGCCTACTTTTTAGCGTAGCTCTCATACAAAGTGTCTGTACTTCTTTTAAATTGAAACAGCTGTAACTTCTACAATCTTCTGTCCAGAATAACCATAATTGACACTGAGATTAACATGGTAGTCGGAAATAATATGGCAGAAAATCATTGTGACACGCCCACTGCTTTTTGGGTCTCCCATACAAAGTTGCGGAAATTAAAAAAAATGTTACCGGTTATAACTTGCAAACTATCCAGCGTAGAATAACGAGATTTAAGGTGTTGATTAGTATTGTACGAGCAACTAGGCTCACAGAAAATGGGAGCACCACGCGCCCCCATACAAATTTTAAATTGAAACAGCTGTAACTTCGGCAATCTTCTGCCTAAAATAACCATAATTGACACTTAGATTAATATCGTAGTCGGTAAAAATCTGGCAGAAAATCAGTGTGCCACGCCCACTCCTTCATGAGTTTCCCATACAAAGTCGAGGGAATTAAACTAAAACTTTTAAGCTCCATAACTTACAAACCATTCAGCGTAGAATAACGAGATTTAAGGTATGGATTAGTATTGCACGAGCAACTAGGCTCATAGGAAATGGCCACTGGACATGCCCACTGTTTATCGTAGCCCCCATATAAATTTTAAATTGAAACAGCTGTAACTTCGGCAATCTTCTGTCTAGAATAACCATAATTGACAGTGAAATTAATATCGTAGTCGGAAATAATCTGGCAGAAAATCATTGTGCCACGCTCACTTCTTATTGGGGCTCCCATACAAAGTTGAGGAAATTAAACAAAAATTTTAACCGCCATAACTTACAAACTATTCGGCGTAGAACAACCAGATTGAAAGTGTGGATTAGTATTGTAAGAGCAAATATATTCACAAGAAATGATCCAGCCACGTCCATTGTTTACAGTGGCTCCCATACAGGATGACTGAATTTCTTTTAAATTGAGGAGCTGCAGCTTCTGCAATCTTCTGTCTAGAACAATCATAATTAATACTTAGGTTAATATGGTAGTTGGTCATAATCTGGCAAAAAATCAACATGCCACGCCCACTTTTTAATGGGGCTACCATACAAAGTTGAACTATTCAACGTAGGACAAACAAATTTAAGGTGTGGATTAATATTGAAAATTTAATTGGATTTACAAGAAAGAGGTAAGCCACGCCAACTTTTTATATAGCTCCCATGCTAAGTCTCGGAATTATCTTAAAAACCTTCTTTAAATTATCCCTTTTAGAACTCTCATGACATACAAAGTACTTCGTCAATGTCAACCATATTTCGGGTGTAAATTAGTAGTATATGCAAAAATTGTTTTTCATAAAGTGTAAATAAAAGAAAAAGGTGGATATTCGAGTAAACTTTTTATATATAAATCGACATATGCAGGGTATAATTTGGTCGGCCCCAGCCGACTGTAAGGAAATTTTTTATTTATATTTTGTTTTATATGGATTTATCCGTAAATTCACTTTGGCCAACAAAAGGGTTTAATACCTTATTTAGGTAATAGTTTCAGATGGCGAAAGATAGAACAAAGTATTAAAAGATGAGCTATTTTTACAACTTTACAATTATTGCCATTATTAATTTCTTTAACAAATTTTTGTAATTATAGGTAATTACACTGTCGCAGTTGAAACATTTACCAACGTTCTAGAAAATTCTATCGCTACTGAGTTGATCGATACCTACCAGAGGGCTGTATCATGTCAAATTTTCGAGAAAAACGATTTTTACCTCTTCTCAACTTTTTCACCAAATAAAATTGAAAAAATTTGTATACTTCACGCAGTATAGTGAAAGAGGAGATTCGTGGCAGTTGGGCAAAAATCCTACTTTACAATTATACTGAAGAAAAAATGACTGAAAATAAATTTTAATATCTATCCTTGAATACATTGAAAAAAAAAATTATTATCACAAAAAAAAAAAAATTCATGTTAATAGCTGCCATTTTTTTTTTCTCCAAACCAAACATTTTAATTTTGCTTGATTATTAGTTCGGTGTAAAACAAAAGTGTAAGAAAGCCACTTTATAAAAAATTATATAAAAGTTAAAAATTATATAATTTCCATTATGTAATTCCATTTTGAATGAAACAAAAAAGTTCAAATTCTGTTTTGACCACCTTCGATTTGGTTTAAATTTTGCACATTGTTAGAGAGAAAAAAGGCAAAAAGCAATAGCATTTTTTTTGGAGAAAATAGTTGGTTTTTCTTCAAGGATATTCAAAATAAATTTTTGAACTTATATTCTGTAAATTGTTTTTTTCAGAAAAATTTTAAATTGGGATTATTGCTCAACTATCTTCTCTTTTCTTTTTCGTTTGATACCCATATCATTATACTGCGAAAAGTTGAAAATATTTTGGTTTTTTTTTGTAAAAAAAATGTGGGAAGTGATGAAAACTAATTTCTCGATTGATGTCATACAAATCTCTGGTGGGTACCGATCAGCTCATTAGACTTGCCCCTACCAGACAGAATTTACTAGAACGTTGATAAAAATTTCGTACCAACAATTAGAACAGTGATATTTAACACTTGATGAAACACTTCTCATAATCGAATTGGGAATCGAGCGCACGACCTTATGCACAAACGACCATTCATTCCGTTAACCACTGAGCTTCAGTATACAATTTTATGTCGGTGTATCGACATAAAAAGAGTCCTGAGCGAGTAAATACAAATGTAGTCGAGAAAGCATTGCTGAGTAGCATGCGGACGAAGGCAATATACTAACTGAAAATTTGGCATCGTCTTATCATGTATCGTTAATATCGTATGCGTAAAAACGAGTAAAGGCGTTTGTTACTCATTGCTTGTCTTCTTTTCCACACGAAAACTTTGTGCTTTGACTCACAAGTGCATAAACGAATAAAGGAGTTTCTAAATAAATCTCGGCATCGTAAACATGAGTATTTGTACTCGACTAGTACGATACAGTAGTTAACTCAACTATGTACATATATGATACTTACTAAGCTTGTTTTTCAAATTCATATGAGTGATCTTTATTGAAGACAACGATTCCTTTAGTAAGGCTTGTATTTCAGATATTTGTATTAAACCTACCTAATTTTCATATGAAAGTCCATAGATACCACTTAATAATATCATTCAATATAGCTTCATTGAAATGTGTGAATCAATTTAATATTGAATAAAATACTATCCTCTACAAACGCGGCAGAGGTTTCTCGAATCGTTGTTACTAGGGTACATAAAATTGTTCAAAAAATGTTGAATCATTTGCAAATGCTGTTGAAGTGATGTTCAATTATTAAATGTCAAAACAAACTAACTGATTTCACGGCATAGCTAAACAAATAGAATACAAAAATGCGTGGTACTTCACGAAAATCTCCATATATGAAATTAAATATTCGCTAATGAGGTAATCTGATAATTGTAATGACGAAAAGAAAATTCTATTCCGACACCGCTTACGATTACATAACAAAGATCAATTGATTTGGAACGCATTATATAACGGATTGAAATTATATGTATGTAATATATCAAGTGTATACAAATATTAAAACATATTTACATACATACATAAAAGATATGTATGAGTTTATGCTTTTATATTTGATGAATTGCGTTATTATTAAATTGAACGTATGCGTATGATTTAACAGTCATCTGCACCTGGATAATATGAATAGAACTGAACACAATAAACGTTCATCCACAGAGGTGTCTATAGCAAATTCAAATACATATGTGTGCTGGTACGTATGATTGTTGCAAGTGTAATCCTTTAATTTAAATATTTGCGTTATGTTTCAAACATGCATTCAAAATAAATGTAAATACGTAATACAAATACTGAATGCGAAACAAAAACAACAAAGTTTAATAAAATAAAATCATAAAAAAAAAAATAGAAATGAAAATTAAAGTCAAAAAGGCAAATGATAAATTATACACACTGAAATACATATAAACTTTTACATTCACTTATACAAATAAAGAAATATGAATGTTGAAAAACCACACCCAATATAAACGCATACATACACAAATACACATCCGTACAACGGCAGAAGAAGCCTTTCAAAAGACCAGGAAAATATAACGTTGTTGGTGTTGCTGTTGTTGACGATAATGATTTTGATGGTGATGTTCCAAAAGAAGACGAAGAAGCAGAATCAAAAGTATGAAGGGAAAAAGAGGAAGAAGAAGAAGAAGAAGAAGTAAAGGCAGCACAAGTAGTAGCAGTTGAAAAGCAGAAAATATGTTGATTGTGTGTACAAAGCGACAGCCTTTGTGATATTCCGTCGTCGTTCAACACTTTGTATATAATAACCATGTATATACAAATATATATTTAGGTATAACTTATCTACCTATATACAAAAGTATTCACTTACACACATATACACACATAAATGCATACAAACAGCTACTGTTGTATACAATTTATATTTATTTATTTATTTCTATTTGTATTTATGTTTGTATGTATATTATGTTTGGTTTGAGCATATAAATATGTATATATGCATACATTCACCATATAAACACTTGCATATATACCATATCTACATATATTTATTTTGTTGTTGTTATTTTTTTCGCTTTAACTTTTGAATTTATTTATTTTTTATTTTATTTGCTCTTTGCCGGTGTATTTATGGTGTTATTTATGCTATTGCTCTATGTAGTTATGTACGTATGTAGTTGTTTGATGGAGATTACAAAAAAAAAACCAAAATTTTCAATGTACACTGGCAAGTTGCAAGCGGCTATTGTTGTTAGTATTATTATTATAGCTATTGTAGATGTTGTTACCTTTTTGAAACGTGCATACATGCTCGTACATAACTTGTACGTAATCTCAAAAGCATCATAGAAATTGTATTATATTCATGCATATACGTTCATATATATATGTATGTATGTATGTAGGTTTATATCAGTACACCCTACAATCGAGACGGAAAGGATATTTTCATATATACCTCCATGTGCAAGTACATTAGAGCTGTTCATCTTTTTATTTGATTATTGTATTTTATGCGTGCCATAAAGGTTTTAGAAAAGGTGAAGGTGAAATGGTACTATAAAACGAAAAGAATTTGTAAATGAACAAATAACATCAACAATTTGTTACTTAGAAACAAACAATATGTTCTTTCTAACTTACTCTAGCCTCTATTTTTTGCATTTACAGGATTTTATATCTTGATTTTAGTTCTTGACAACTTCTAGTGAAACTCACTCCATAATGTATCCGAGTACATTTTAATTTGTAAATAAAAATGGGAGTTAAATGGTTAAAATACTTTGTTTGCTTAAATATTTCAAATACTATAAGCCTTTATACTTTTTTGGACATAATCAGTTTTTGCTTTAGAAATATAAACCTACGCATAATTTTTTACAGAAATATGTTTCAATGTTTATGTTTCAATTAAACCGCTCCTGGAGTTGGAAGTTGGTGTTAGCTAACCGCAAATCCGTTAAACAATAAACATACAATAAACGTAACAAACTTGAGAGGCATGTCTAGTAGGACTCTTTCCGATGCAATTTGTGCAATTCGTATGCAATTCCTTCAAAACCAAAACGTAAGCAACAATGGACACGCGAATATTCAAGAATATATACATTGATAGGTCATCAACCTATCTGTGGTACAAGCTGTAGAATACCGGCTAAGGCAATCATAGTAAAACAGTTCCAGTACGAAAATTTCATACTTCATAAGGTTGAAGAGATTCTAGAGTCGTAAAAGGGCTTTGCGTACAAAAGATCTTATAAGAATGAAGTGCCCGTAACACCTGTGGTTAGCTCTCAAGCTATATGTACCTTAATAGTCTTCAATCTGGTTTTGTGTGCTTCACTCGATGAACAAGGAATTTGTCCTTGTTTATTGAAACAAACCCTGATTGGATTTTCCAGGGAGTTAGGAGGGCAAACAGAAATAAATTGCAATTTGGAAAATATGGTGCAATTTTCGTGAAGGTTTAAGAACATTTCTTGGAAAAACTTATGAAAATTCATATTCAGAGTGCAGTGAAGAAATGGTTTTGTAAGAAACTACTGGCGGTGGAAGCGCAATTGTTCATGATTTGATTAACCTTCATTGACTCAATTATCCTCGATGAAAGAATTAAAAGCGAGGAAAGATTAAAAAAAAAGATAAAAAATTATTGTCAAAAAAAAAAAAATAAATAAATAAAAAATAAAACAATGTCTTAATAAATGGCTTTGTTTCCATTGAAAAATATTTAGAAAATAGGTTATCCGTAAAGCCTCCAGTCTGAAACACCATGAATAATCGTATTTCTAGAGTGTAGTGGAGGTTTGAGAAACTTTACTTTGCATTCAGTTGAATATTTATCAATTGAAAAATATATAAAAATGTGCCATCCAAACTCGCAAATTCGGGTTTTTGTTGTTTTCATCCTGTAAAAATTGTAATACCAATTTAGATGAAAACTCGAACATAAATGAATTCTTGATGGCTTTTGTGTATTTATTATTCAGTAAGATTTTATGCACAACCCATAAATTTTACGCATATTTAAAGGCCTTCCAAAGTCTTTTTTTTCAGTGTTAGGTATACGAGTATATGTTCATACAATTGACATTTCACCAGCAACATCAATCCTCATCAGGTGAAAAGTGATATTTAGCTTGTTTTTATCTACCCTGAAAAAATTTATTTATGTCTTCTTTGACGTCAATTTTACATTTCTACAAGTTATTCTATGGTTCTTATACTTTTTTTGTACAGATCTATTGTATTGTACATAAAAGTACATGTCTATGCACTTCAGTAAGTGCAAATAATTCTTAACAAAAAAGGCGTGGTGTATCTATGTACTTATGTAGATAGAATGATGACTTTTGTCATTCATAATTTTAAAACACAAAAACAATATATTTGTCGATCATTGTACTTAGGATGGATCACAATGTCATAGCATGTGAATGAAAATGTTGATGATGAATTTGCCAATGTGTGAAGGGTTGTGGATCGTGCAAGCATGCAACTACTGGCAATTACTACGTTATACCGCAGCTTGAACCAGTATTAAAGGAATAAATAACGAAAAGGTGATTAAATCGGAAGGTCTTATATTTGTAGGAAAAAAAAATGAACAAAGAAATGCTCGAATTAAAGGTAGTGCACTAATTTTTGAGTTATTGTAAGAATAATTTTGTAATTCTCCTTAAATATCCATTTTTTTTGGAATTTATTCAACTCAAAATAGTGTTCCATACATACAATTTCAAGGTTTTCGAATTACCATTTTCCTACGATATATATAACCTTGCAGCTAGCCCACAAGACCTTGAAACGGAATTAACTTCTGTAGCATAGCTCTGCTCTATATACGATCTATATATGTAGCTTGGAAGATGAGTAAAGTTTAAAGAACAGAGAATTCAATGGAGGAAATCAACGTATTGTCACTGTAAGTTAGATTGTTTATGTTAGGGTAGCTAAAGCCAGACAAGTCATTTCACATAGATACCACGTAGCTCTCTTCCAGTACTGTTGTGCCTGTTAAATATGGACAGTATTTGAAGGGGTCTACTTATATTAGCCGGTTCCGAACGGCAGAACCCTTGTGACATTTCATTTTTTGAGCTTTGCCACAGACCTCTTTTTGTGGAAAGTCAATTGTCAATTGCTTGCCGACAGATGGGCACCGGTCGTTGACACAGTCGGGGACACTCACTACAGAAGATGCGGAAACTTTGGTGAGAAAGGAGTACTTTCTGGCAGAGGATATTCTTGATGAACTCTCAAACTGCTGAGCAATCAACACGAAGAATATACTGGGATATCTAAACTCCACGGGTTTAGTTTATTGACAAACTACAATTAGATGAAGGCAGTGGTTTTAAAATGCGTTTTAACACTTATGCTGTAGATCTGTAGCCATCGTAACCTGAACATATATTATACAGAAAATGAAAATGCATCTTTTTTAATTTTTATGCAGTTTACAGAAACCAAACAAAAGAAAGCACCTTATCGCGCGAATGTAAGAAAAAATATTCAACAAGTGCAAGGCTTTATCAGGTGCGTTCTATTGCCTTTAATAAATTTATACAATTATAATAAGTGCAAAAAAGAATTCACAATTCAACAAATCGCGGTACAAACAATTTATTCTATACAAACAGACGTTGACAGCTGAATTAATATAAAACACAGACTGTCCATATATATAATATAACATAACATAGTACCTATGTACATCAGAAGTAGCAGGAATACATAAGTATAAATAAATATATTGGATATTGCAATATGTGCAGATCCATAAAGGTGCTGTCACATATTGTGAATGTAACAGCAACAGCTGTCAGTTCATAGCAAAGCATTTCCTTTCAGTTTCAACTTTATTTTTATTTTTCAATTTCATTTTATCACAGAACTTGTTCTTTGTGATATGTTATTTTCTTCAAGACTACGAGTAATATATCGGTAGGTACTAGTAGAATTAATCATTATTACTGATGGTTGATAAAATAATATGTAGATAATAACTTGATTTCTTAAAGATGAAGGAATAAGACAAAAACAAAACCAATGCATCTTGTAGATATTCACACCCATAAGGCAAGCATATACAAATAGACATATATTGTATATATTATTTAGCACTAAATGCTCCCGAAAACCATGACCAAGTTTTTCTTTGAATTTTGTTGTTTAATGCCGCGGCGCCTTTTTATACCTATCCTTATAACTGTTAGCGTATAAATATGCTCGAATGGTTATAACACATTGATAAGACCACACAGCTTCTAATTGTAACACAGATGAAATTTTATGATACCGACAAGTATATACAGGTATGCCCGAATCATTGCTGCAATACATAAAGTATAGTACAATGTAAAATAACATAGTTACTCATGCAAAAGGCGCTAACTAAAATGTCAACAAATGCATTATGTGATCGATTAAGAGAAGAGCTATATAAATTTTTACAAATACGTAGAGGGCGGATTGATAATGAAGCTACCTAAGTAGGAAAAAATCATTTTTTTTCAAAAACCATTTATTTCTCAACATAGTCTTCGACATACTTAGTAAGATGATATTCCAACTTTTTATACCATCTGAATAATACGATTTCGGGAACCCCTCAAAATTCGCGTTAGTTTTGGTAATCACTTCTTCGTCTGAGCTGAATCTTTTACCTGCGAGCCATTTTTTCAAGTTTGGAAGCAGGAAAAAGTCACTAGGTGCTAAATCTGGACTATAAGGTGGATGATCAACCAATTTGAAGTGTATTTCACGTAATTTTAGCATCGTATCTAATGCTGTGTGAACCGGTGCGTTGTCTTGAAGAAAGAGCACTTTTTTCTTCTTTAAATGTGGTCGTTTTTTCTTGATTGCATCATTCAATTGATCCAATAATGCACGATAATACTTCCCTGTGATTGTGGATCCTTTTTCAAGATAATCGATAAGCAATATTCCGAGTGCATTCCAAAATACAGTGGCCATAATCTTGCCAGCCGATTTCACTGCCTTCGCCTTCTTCGGAGCACTTCCACCAGCTTCCACTTGATTTTTGGTTTCAGGTGTGTAGTGGTGGAAACACGTTTCATCAACAGTTATTAATCGATGCCAAAAATCAACAAGATTACGCTTTATCATGTGCAAACACCGCTGTGAAGTGGTCTCTCGAACTCGTTTTTGTTCGATACTGAGCAAACGCGGCACCCATTTTGCCGATAGCTTTTTCATATGCAAATGTTCATGCAAAATGTTGAACACACGTTCATATGAGATGTTTACCATTTCAACAATCTCAAGCAACTTGACTCGGCGATCATTCATAACGATATCGAGGATTTTCGTGATATTTTCTTCAGTAACCACATCTTTTGGCCTTCCTGTTGATGGTATTGTTGCAGTGCTTGTTCGGCCGCGTTTAAATTCATCAATCCAATATTTTACCATGTAATCTGACGGAGCAGACTCACCGTAATGTTTACCGAGCTTTTCTTTTGTCTCTTTCGCCGTTTTCCCTTTCAAATAATAGTGTTGAATCACTGCACGAAATTCCCTTTTTACCATTTTTCAAGAAACACAAAAGTTGGTTACTTCAAACGACTACAACAAATAAACTAATCGATGAATTTGGGTGAAATTTTAACAGCTGACGTTTGACAGATCGCAATTTCAAAAAAAAAAAAGTTTTTGTGTTTGTGCTGCCTTTTTCGTACTTAGGTAGCTTCTTTATCAATCCGCCGTACGTACTTGTACATATTCATACGTACATATACGTAATACAAATATCGGCGTTAAAGAAAGAAATTACTTGTGCCATTTATATTGTTCCTCGTAAAATTTCCAAATTTTTTCTGATTGACACTTCGTCATTGTATACGCTGCAAAAAATTTCAAAAACATGCATTCTGTAGAAAATATATGTATAGTTAGTTTTTTCTAGGATGATTTATTATTGACTTAAGGGGGACTTACACCTTGTCAGCCAATTTTGGAGCTAGTTTTTGACAATTTATTGTAAAGAAACTAGAAAAGATTTTCATTTGAATTTTTTTTTATTTATTAGTAGGACAATAGAATACCGCACATGATTTTTTTTCCATAGTCATGTTGACTTACAAGACCTTGAGATGACATTAACAGCCCGCGCCTCAAAAGTGAAAGGTCAAACGGTGTACATGATTAGATCGACCCTAGTTATCTGAAATCAAAAATCCAAGAAGACTTTCAATTATTGTTACATTAGTGAGGTCCCGATCGTTAACTTTTTCAAAATTTAGATTTTTCACAAAATGGCGGGTATTTTTTTCACAAAATTCATTTTCGTACTATGTTTTTTGTCTTATATAAAACTGTCAAAATGCAGTAAATCGAAATTTTTTAAAAATGAACGATTGGGACCTTGCTAAGTGTTTTCTGAAAAAAAAAAAATTAATCCGATTCGTTGATTTGTTCTCTCGTAATCGTGTACACCAGTTTGAAAAATTAAAGTTTCGGAAAACCGCGTTCAAAGTTTCAGAACAGTACAACACGTGAATCATGAGACTTACGATTAATCTGGATTAATCTAAAATGCCTGGTCCATAAATCGAATCCTTTTACAGGCTGATTTATAAGACCCTTTAGATCAGAAAAATGTAAAAAAAAAATTGATTTTTTGAAAGTGACAAGGTGTAAGTCCCCCTTAAAAACGGTTATTATGATAGTATAAATTTATTGGGGAACCGGTAATAAATGTGATAAATGTAATAATATAGACTACTATTCAGGTTTTTTAGAAAAACGTATACGAGGACACTCTGGGAAGAATTGCGCCTAGCGCTATTTATTTGTCGATATCGACAAAAAGTATTTGCTGTAGAATATTAAATCCTTTAGATGATATTTGTTAAATTTCTAATCGATCCGTCAATTTTTCCTTTGTTTCCAAGCTATTTGGATTTGAGGTGTTGGGGATTTTTTTGTAATGGAAAATCGGAAAATTATAAATGCGATTATCTAAATATTATAAAAAAAAGAAAAGAAACCAAATGTACAAAGTGTAAACTCAGTTTGCAAAATACTATGTTGGAAAATGTATTGACGATTTGAAATGAGTTCGTAAGACCACAAACACTGTCACTCCTTCCGGACATCTAAATGAGGTGGTTACTGAACAAATGATCGACTATGATATCGCATTGGACGATCCGTAAATGGAAGTGCGTGAGTTAGTAGAGATAAAACAGATATTCTATTGCTCGATGGTTTTAATTTTTCATAAAGATTTGAATATGAAGAATTTAGCTGCAAAATGGGCGCCGCCTTTCCTAGTTTTACCAAACCATCAGTTGAAACAGCTGCATTTGCTCACAAGTCATTAGTTGAGATGGCAAGAAATCAATGAAATATAGTGCAAATCGCTTTCTCATCTATTCACCAGATTTAGTTTTCAGCTATTACTATATGTTGCAAAATTTGAAAAGATGGCTCTCAGGAAAACGATTTTAGTTGAGTTGAATAAAGTAGCCATGACTATGAAATTTATCCATGGTTTTTTATTGCTTGGCGCAACACTTTTCAAACAATACTTCAAATAAATCTTTTCAAAACCGTCTTCACAACGATGATAGAACATAAATATCGAAGGTATTTGGAATTTCACGAAATATCATCAAAATTGGCAGAAAAATCATGTTTAAATGCTTTTCAAGAATACAATAATATACTAATGTAAGTTTTCATGTCATGTTCAATATGTTATAAAATATTATAAATTGTTTCAAATTGTAGATGTCAGTAAATATATGCTACTGAGGAAGTTTGTAAAACACCAACGAAACGTCTGGCGTACTTATGGAATAAAACTATTTTTATTTTGCATCTAAACAATCTTTTTGACCACGACAACATGCTAGCAACACACATAAAGCTGCACAAATTGAGGCAAAAAGTCTAATTATCTCACTTTTATTGTCAAACATTGGCAACATTCCACAATCTATATTTCACATCTTAGCATTTTTAAATCAACTTTCATGGTGGCCATTTATTGGAAGAAAAATCTGATTTGAAGAGCTTTTTTGAAAACCCTCCATCTGATGAATGGGTATCGGCAAATATTGATCAAGCAAAAAGTAATACAATATTTTGGAGCGGTCATATTGAAAGGTACCATTTTAAAGATAATTTTTTGCAAAAAAAAAGTACACATTTTGCATTAACTGTTGAAAATGCAGTTCTCTAATTAGGAAATTCGTGGAATTTTAAAGATTTACATTGATAGAGGCAGGAACAAGTAATGCAGCTTATAGACAAGATGCTTTATCGATCCATGCTGAATAACGTTGATCAAACGATTTCGTTCTGGAAGTTTGAATGTCAAAGATACACCTTTGTCTAGCATCCAATCACGCGAAAAATATAAAAAATTCTTACGAATTCTGTTCCGATGAAAATTCACTGGAACCACATTGCTTAGAAAATGTTTTCAAATAATTTACGTATGCTTAAATTGATAGAAAAATTTGCTCGATTGCATTTGGTTCGAAAATGGGCAACCTTTGAATGTTGCTGAATATGAGAAATGGGTCATATATGATAAAGTACAGCATAAAAGGGTGTGAAAGAGGCGATCGAAAGCGTTAAAAGAACAAGAATTGACGAATAAGAAGGCAGTGATCTCTTGCTGGTGGGACTGGAAGAGTGTTATATATTACCAGTTGCTCTAGCTTGGTCACATTATCGATTCGGAGCTCCACTGTGACCAACTAATGAGATTTGGTGAAGCAATCAAGCAAAAATCAGCAAGACCTTTGGCGACATGAGCAAAACCTAAGGAGCTTGGTTTGGAAGTTTTGGCTCCTCCACCAAATATCCCTGACGTTGCATCTTCAGACTACCATATATTCCTATCGTTTTTTTACTTAACCAATATTTTAATATAAAATAAAACAAACTTTATTTTTAGTTGATAACGACTGCGACATTTTTGGCGAGGCATCCCAATCTTATTATCGCATTATCAGCGATTTATAATTTTTCTTGGAAACATATATCGATCTGCTTACTTTTACGTGATTATGGTTTTTCATTAGTTTCATTCTTTAGATACTATACCTTACACATACCTTAACTTACCTTAGTTATTGATGAGAAATGTTGCTCAGAAAGACGTTGTTTTTTTCTCAATATTTTAATCCATTAGGAAGTGTGTAGGTACCTAGTAAATCCATGGATATGGAAGGAGAATGGGGGTTGTTATGGTTTATAGCATATATCATATATTTCGATGATTATTATTGGGAAGAATTTTATGTCAGGCGTTGCACCTGTATCTCATCTAGTGGAAACAGAAAAAGAGAAAGAGAGAAAGAGTTATAAAAGAAAAAACATGATGCAATCAAAATTTATTTGTCGAAAATTTGAAAAACCACAACCCTCTTTAAATATTATATTATTGTTCGTCCGTAGCAAAAACACAGTTGGGCTGTATAATTATGGAAATTCTCAAAAGTACAAGTAAACGTTAATTTTTGTTCGATTTTGTTTTGTTAGCGTTGCTAATAGAGTTCATTTTTAACCTATAATTTTGGCAATAATTTCATGACCAAATTTCATATGTATGAGAATCCACCATTAAACGGATACTTTATATGTATTTTTTTCTGGTCATTTCGTTTAAATATTTCAATTTAAGTAGCACGTTTTTTAAGTTTACCCGTTGCCTGCCTCTTAACTGATATGGCTATTGTATGTACAATATATATGTTAAGAGTGTACAGTCTGACCATTAAATACCCGCAATTTTAGCTTAAAGAGGAATTAGAAATTACATTATAATAATTCAAAAAAATATATATATATGATTTTATTCATATTACGAGTAGTTATTTATATTGATTTTTTATATAAACTTATTTATTAATATATTTATATTATATAGTATTATTATTATTAATATTATATTATGTTATATATTTATATTATGTTTTATACTATTTTTATTTATATTAATTATTACTCAGTACAGAGTTTTAGCATGGATTTTTGACATTGAATTTTGAGATGTAGTTCAGCACCTGTTTTAGGAATAGAAAGTAGTCACACCAAGACAAATTAAGTAAATACAGAGGGTAGTCGATGAGTGGAATCTGGCCTTTCATCAAAAATTTATTAATATTAATAAAACCAATTGGTTATTCGAGCAATTCTCGACCACAAAGTATGTAAAACTCCCAAATGATATTTCTCAAAATTTTTGGTTAGCAAAAAGTTAAAGCCCTGATTCTGGACTTTTTACGAATAAAAAAAAAAAAACAAAAAATAAAGGAAATATTAATGTTTCTAATGCTACCAAGATTTGGTAGATGGTGCTATAAATAGAAGCTAACTTAAAATTGAGGTTATTTAATTGGTAGACTGTAGGTATATATTGTATAAGAAGCTATTGGTAATCATCGCTATGCACTCGTTAGGAAGTTTTATCGTTTTCGTTTATTTTTGTTCTTCTTATTTTTAAAATACAATTTTATCAATATGTATTGCTTAAAGAATTTTTTAACATACAATGGCTATACATAATTCAGAAAAACAAACAAAGCCAAATATCCAGAAAGCTAAGTAAAAATAAAGTAATATGAAAATGTTCGCAGATATTGTTTGTACGTACTCGTGTATACTATATGTGTGTATGTTGACTCCTTAAAGATGGCAGAAGCTTATACTTATATTTTATTTTTATGCTGCTGTTGCTACTGTTGTTTTATCCTTTTTTGTAGTAGCCAGTTGGTATCTGCTTTTGGAAATCAGCTAAAAAATAAATGCAATATATGTTTATATGAATATATGCGAATGTTGATACGAGTACCTATAAGTATATGGTTAGTGTGTATGTATTTTTTATTGTACATTTACCTCTGCTTCTTTTGTTTTTGTTTTTTGTATGAATACTATACATGCAGTGGCCATAACATCATCGGATATGAATGTGCGTACATATATATTTGTGTGCATGTGTGTGTGTGTGTGTGTATTTAATCGTATAAATGTACATTTTGTACAAAATGGTCAATTCATTTTTTTCGGTTTTTGTTGGTTGTTTGTTAAATTGTTTTTATGTAGGTACTCGTATACTTAGGTAGTATGTATGTACAATATGTGTACAGTAAAGCACTATCAATGGGTGAATGCTTGAATGTTTGTTTAAATCGATCGATGGATGGATGGATGGATGGATGGATGGATGGATGGTTGGTTGAATGTTTGGTTGAATGTTTGGTTATTTCGACGGGTTGAATGGATGGATGGATGCATCGACCGATGGATGAATTTAAACTTGATGGATTACTACACGTTTCTGGTTTCATACGTAACTATGAACCAATATTGACAACAAACAATAAAATAACCATCTTGCGACAACCATTGGCAGATGAGTCGTTTCGGGTTAGTTACTTTTAATGGTTGCTATATGATAATATGTGCGTACGTATTTACAAATGAGTATTTTGATTAGTTTGTCTTGTTCAAAATAGTGATTTGTGACATAGACGGATTTATGTTGTTTGTAGTACTTATGTACGAGTTAGTACGAATACATATTTAAGCGCAAACGCAAACACGCACAATGATTGTGATATAAAATTGCAAATGTGACTCCAATCAGTTAGAAGCACATTGCAAATATTTATGTATTATTATTTATACAATCCGCATCATCATCAACGTTGTCATCACTAGCATCACAATTGTAATAATAAACATGATTTTTTGTTGTTGATTTTTTTTTAATAAATTATACCAATCATAATAGTGGTTGTGGTTCCATAATTTTGTGGTATATTTTTTTCAGATGTAAATTTATGTATACATATAAGCATATTATGTATGCGAAAAATCATACAGCAGATAGATAAAAAATAACAAACAATAAAAGCATCCTACAATTGATAACAACAACTATTACTACTATATATGGCGGTGGTACAGCATTTTCAAATATTGCAACTATGATACTAAACATATTGATTGAACTAATGTATTGTGTGTAGGTACATTAGTCTGGTACATGTACATATCTAAGGAAAAAACTTAAGTTTATCCGATTACAAATTGTAAATGCCAGAAATTTCATTTTGATCTGAATGGGCGTCATATCAAAACTGGTGTAATTTCAACCACAAATGCTGAACTCGAATTCTATTGGCCCTGAACATAAGTAGGGTCACCGAGTGTGTGAGTGCATTTACTCAGAGCAAAATATTTTGAGTTGAAACAGGTATTCGCAAGGATGCCTTCAAACTGTGTTTCCTTTTTGGTAGGAATTTTTGTAAAATTTTTTGAATTGATGGTATTCCTTGAGTTTTGCAAATTTTGCCGATCTATTGCGACAATGCAAGTTTGTCATTTTGGAGCCCAGAAAAAATAATATCCAATTTATATGCAATTCAGGTGTTCTTGGTATTAATTGTATTTTATTTTGTGAAGTGAAGTGAAATTTAAGTTTTCTGGATGGTTTTGCAAGGAATCATATATAATTGCTTCGGAATGGCGAAGCCAGATCTTTACGAAATCAGCACATTACTTGTTGAACTAATCACAAATTCAACTTACTGGAATTAAATACAAAATACAATGAGAATACAATGATAAGGATCCGTAATACTGTTGATGAACCTCGTAAACTATACAGAGAACACGATTTGAGGATATACACATGGAATGAATAATAAACTAACGAACCAAATAGAAGGCAGTGGTAGTTGGCGGAAGACATTCTTCCAGTGTCATCGATCCGTGTTGCCACATCAGCTCAGATCGTTAATTTGTCGCATGTGTGCCACAAAAAACATCTAAGGATTTGAGACATGAGGCATTAAAATCCAGAACCTGGAGAATCTTATATCCTTCCTTGGAATTTCCACTTGGAATCACCGAGTATGTGGCCAAATTTGGAGCAAGTTTAACCGTCCAAATCCTCTATATTTGGACAATTCTCGTATAGTAGCGAAGCAAATTGAAAAAAATTATTTTAAAGTTAAACTTTTTTATTTTTCATACAGATTTTGGGATGCTGAATCCGAATGTGTAATTTGTTATTCTGAAACTTTCTTTATAAAAATTACAATTCAGACAACGAACCCTTTTTGTTACTGAAATGTTTCCACGGTGTTGCCCCCTTTTGGGGTAAAGTTGATGGCACACAACCTTTGTTTCTTCCGTAAAAATGATTAAGAAAAACCTAATGTTGTGGAGTTTCTTTTTTGCTATAGGCATACACGTATGAAATAACAGTGCTAGAAGATATCATGTTAGATGATGCATGCGTACTCAAGAACTCATTAAAGAGATCACCGTTTATGTGGGAAACCGTTTAATTGGTTCAAACTACCCTGCGATACTTTGGTTAAAGTAAAAATAGAGTTTCAAAATGAACCAAATAATTCACATTTAGTCTAAAAGTAAACTTGTAACACTGAAAATAGGAAGATAGGAACCAATCTAATGTATATATAAATATAAAATACATAAGGATATCTATATCTATCATCATTTGAGTTGATGAAAATATGCTGTCTTCTATCGACTTAACGTTATTTTGCGCCATAGTGCGATTCTTCTTCATTGCTACGTGTACACGCAGAAGAAATATAAAATGTGGCTGTTGATAATGCTGCTTATTCTGATGTTAGTATTGTGTAATAAAATACATATGGTTGTATATGCATACATATACATATGTATGAGAAACAATATCCTTGTGTATGTATATGCACATACATAAATGTACTTGAATGTATGCAAAAAAATATACAATATTTTAGCTCCATACAGTGTGGCATACACAATGAAAACATTAACAATGCGAATTGTGAATGCGAATAATGTTTGGTGCGGCTGCTTTTACCTGCCACTACAATGTTCTGATGGTGCTCCTGCTGTTGCTGCTGCTGTTGAAATGTTTATGCTTATATGCAGTAGCATCTTATAGTTTTGCCTGCTATACACCACTAACTTACACACATACACATTTATACACGCATATACTTACTTACCGTCAAACATAATCTGACAAACGGACAAACGAACAGGAAATAAGATCTGCTTACATTCGCTTGTTTTGCACCACCGTCGCCATTCTTAGGCTCCTGTTGCTGCAGATACTTTTAATGTTGTGGCTGTTGTTGTTGTTGTTGTTGTTGATATCAGCAGCAAAAATAAACCAAATAATAATACAAAAGTAAAAATTATAAAAAAAATTGTAACTACAAATGGCACTATAGAAGAAAAACAAAACCAAAAAACAAAAAATAATACCAACAACAATAATACTAACATCGTACACTTTCACAAGAATCGCGCAGCAAGAAGCAACATTTTTACAACTGAGATTTTTCTGAAGATGTTGCTGTGTTGATGATAAAGATGATGTTGACAAGAAGGACGTGGAGAAGAACAAGGCGGAAGAAGCAAAAACGAATGACTGATGCCACGGCCACTGCTGCATAATTCATGTGGATATTCTACTTCTGCTGCTGCTGCTTTTGCTCAATATTTCGTTCAGCAACGTTGTTACGATGTCAGGCGCCTATTCGCAACTGCTCGGGAGCGCCCTTTTACAATGCATAACTATTTGTATATTTTTAGCTTAGCTTTACACCGCAATTAGGTATATCTTATCGAAAATTTTACAATTATTTTATTATATTTATTTATTTATTTAATATATATGCATAATTGAAATCAGTATTAGGATACATACAACAGACCAGAAGAATAATAATTAACATAATTAAAATACTTTCAATGATTTTGTATGCAACTTTTTTCTTGCTCCTTACTTTTTTTTCTATTTGCCTGTTTCACGATTAGAGATAGTCAAATAACCAATTTAGAAGGCATATACTCAGAAGGCGTATTACAGTGGTTCTAAAATTAGAAATTTTCTGCCATAATTGTGGCCTATTTTTGTGAACGTCATAAAAATAAATAAATAAGTAGCATTTATAGGGTCCTAAGGGCGCTTTGGCCGCGCTTCTCTTCTAGCATTAAAGTGTATATTTTTGTACAGTATTAAAGGGACCTAATTATATTAGCCAGTTCCGAAAGGCAGAACCTTTGTGACATCGTTTTTCGGAACTTTGTCACAGAGCTCTTTTAGAAGCTTTTTACTGCCGGAAGAATTGCCAATTGCTTGCCGAGGGATGGGTACCGTTCGAAAGAAAATTTTTTTCGATATTACAGCTGTGCTTCAGCCGAGGATTAAACCCCCGACCTACAGATCAGATCACACTAACCTCTGAGCTACGGCATGCATAATTAATAGCAATTGTAATTATTAGTATACCCACAACCTGGAGATCAGAAGGCCAACGCACTAACCTTTGAGCTACGGCACCTATAGTTCATAACAAATTAAAGTTTTAATAATAAATAAAATAAAATAAAATAAAAATAATAATTGATAGTAATTGCAATTATTAGTAATATCTAGTATATTTAAACGAGTTGTACAACATTATAATATATAAGTTGTTTCAGAGTAAAATATTACATTTAGCGGTGCATTAATGTCGAAAATATATTGCAATGATGTCGACTTTTTTTATAAAAAAATATATTTTTACAATTATGTAGAGCCCGCAGTTTATCCAAATTTTAATTAGATATTATTGCAAATATTTATGGAATAAATATGAAATGTGTGTAAATATTTTTTCGATATTAATCCTTTAATTCATACAAAATTATAATTAATTTATACAAAAATTACAACGTTTAATGCTTATCAGCATTCAATCATGAACGAATAAAATGGCAAACTATTGTAGAGGGTGTACGAACTAAATACAAATGGAATATATTATTATAATTTTTTAGATATTTAACTTCAATTAATTATTAAGTGAGGAAAAAGAAATCCATATTGTTTAAGGATAATATGGTTCGGATTGTCCGATTTGGGTCAAATATAAAACGCTTTGTTTTATGAATTGTTTCTATTTTAAAGGTATATTCATAAATATACTCTCCATTACAAGCCCAGGTCCTTATCAGCGAAAAACAGGTCTCATTAATTTTCACAATCTTCTCCTGAGGCGGCTATCATATCATTGCGGGAGTTCTGTAATAATAGAAAAATATGGTAATAATTCCATACCAAGTCCGAGCTATAATATGAATGCATACAAACTTACCAATCAAACTCCCGGAATATTGGCAAACTACTGTAGACGTGTGTAACCTAACGTTTTCCTAATGGAAAACAATATCTTCCCTTTGGTGGTAAATTCTGGTCATTCCTGATTAAGCATTAGACATTTGATTATATGGAAATAGTTTATAATAGACTTTCTACTATAAGATCTGATTTGACCACCATTTTTGAATAATATTGTCATATGTGGTGACCCATTTCCAGTCATCGTTGGTTTAAGAAATCGATTTTCGATATATTTGACTAGATAGAAATTAGATTTCTTGTGGCATCCAAGCATCAAGTTTTTTGTTTTTTTAATCCAGCTTTAGGTAGATATTTTCAACTGTTTTGTGGTCGATCTTTAGCTCTTGGGCGATGTTACGATCAATTATATCTACATTTTCGTAGGATGGGTCACCTGTGAATCTCAAATATTGAATATATCGCAACCTTGAATTATTGAATATTATTGCAACCATTTGGAAGACCAAAACTGTTGAAAACTTGAAAACTGTTTACAAAAGTTTGCCTTATGAAGTACACATTTTCGCCCATTTCGATGTAAATACGGTCCTGACTATCTGACTATCGACTGTTTTGGGTGTTACGTACGTTTTTACTGCAATGTTGTTGTTTTTGTTGTGGGCAATCGTGTTGCTGCTGCTGTGCAGGTTAGTACTTGTATATGTACATGTGTATATAGTAGGTACATTATCGTTTGTGGAGGTGCTTCGCAGAATTTTCCCATTCAATGAGCAGATACTCAACTCTATAGTACCTACAACAACATCAACGAGGTATAACAAAAATATTTGCGAATAGTAAACACACTCCATATGGACAAACTTGCATATGTACGTGTTCTAGGTACATACATATGTACAATACAAACACTTTTACATATATTGTACTATACTTGAATATACTAAATTCAACACACGAAAAATATGTATGAATGTTGGTATGTATGTATAAATAAAAAGTCAACAACAACGACAGCCAAACATAACGTAACATTTTTAACACGCCCTCAACACTGGAAGCACACCTTAAATACTATTCTCCTTACTTTGCACACACACACAGACGTAACATACATACATATTGGAATACATACATTCGTGCTTACATTGCAAACCAACCAGTAAGTGCATATTTGTTAGAACAGGTACAACACTAGTAAATGCCATACCATATATGTATCTATGAAATAAAAGCAAGTGAGAGAGCGAGCATACACGAGTCCCCAGCAGAGTACAGAACCACTACAAACAACATTTCAAAAACAAGAAGAAGCCTTTTGCTACTAGCAATCGGCTAGTCGCCATTATGTATGCAGTGCCGTTATGCACGAGTAAAAGAGATAAATAGTTTGTGGTGCCACTACAATAGCTGCTCTGCTATCTTGTGTTGTATGTGAATATATTCATCCACATATGACTGTGTGTGTGTGTGCATGTGTTATTTTACTTATGGTGGCTGTGTTGGTGTATTGTGATTTCGTTTTGTTATAGGCGTATACCCGCTATGCGCCAACAGCATTCAACATTCGGCACTCGCATCGAAACGAGACGTAACGCGCATGTCCGCCGTAGCAAATATCATCAACATTAATATTATCATAATTATATTTTCACACAGTAATCCGTTGTTGCAACCGTCGCTGTCATCGATGTTTAACGTTGTTTTGAATTCGCGTCGTTCATCGCTGGTTTATTCGTTTGAACGCTGTTCAGCATCCGTGTGTGTTACAAATCGGTTACAATTTCAATTGAAAAATTCACAACAACTCTGCTGTATTTTTGCAAAACTAACGACGACTGTATGAGTACTCGTATATATGTACATTTGTATCACCAGCACTAATGCCAATACTCGTGCGTGTTTTTTGTAAATTGGTATTTGTGTGTAAGTGCAAGTGAGTTAGTGTATGTGCTTGTGTGTGTGCATAAACCGTGTTTTTCAGTGCTTTAAATATATTGAAATGTATATATATGTATGTGTATAGCGCGTATACATTTCTAGACGCACTTTAAATTACGTTTCTTTTATTGCTACTGAATTTTTTTTCGGTGTGGCGCTTTTTTAATGCTTCGTTTATATATGTTGTATATATCTATGTGTATGTAGATACTCATTGGTACATATGTGTTTGTTGTTTGACTTTTGTATACATTAAGTGTTTTTATTTTTTTGCCAATTCACTCTATAGCAATGTAGGTACCTACTTCATCTTGCTAGTACTTGAGCGATTTGTGAAAATTATTTATTATTGCGTTACGTTACGTTACGGTAACTACATGTTAGTGCTTATGGTGGTGGTAGCAATGGAGCATTTCTAATTTTTTTTTTCGAATATAATATTCGATAGAAAACTTTAATCCAAAACTCAAAGTTATTTCCATTTTGATACCAATCGAACAATATAACAACAATCAAAACAACGCAAAATATGCAGAAGCATGCATATCTACATAATTACTGATACGACGATTACGTTTATTATTAAACACGACAGTTGTTTATTTTGTAAATTTTTCGAATAAAAAAAATTACATTTCTATAGTTAGTTTTGAAATTACTTTTATATTCCTATGAGTTTTCGACTTCTATAAAATTTCGATAAGAAGTTTGTCATAAATATTAAAATTTTCCAAAAAATTAAAATCTGATGGAAATACTAAAACAATTTCATGTATCATACTGTTTGTTTTTAAATGTTAGAAAATTGCTCCTTGAAATTCTACTTTAAAAATTTATTTTCATAAAATTTTGCGGTAACAATATGCGATAATATATGGAAAAATCAATTTTTTCCATATTTTTAATAAAATTTTCTTCAATTCAAACTACGTTAAAATAAAATTATCTACATAAACTACGTATCACTAACGTTATCGCTATCGGTGCATCACTATGATAGTAACAACAAAACAACAACAACAAAAAGAACATACCACAGCACATTGTACCGCCTCCAAAAATGTGCGTTCTTTTGATGAGGTTGTTTCTGCAACTGCGACAGTAGCGTTAGCAGCACGATTCCTCAATATCACGTGTTACGCAGCCGCGGTGGCAGCAACAATCGATTTCGGCGCCTTCAATTCAGTTCAGTTCAGTTTGTGTCAACGACAGTTCAAAGTGTTTGCACTGACTGAACATACATATTGCATATAAAGTACTTTATATATATATATATATATATATATATATATATATATATATGTATATATACATTTACATGTACATACATATATATATATATTTGTATGTGTATGTATATTCTCACATACAAGATTTTTTGTTTTTGTATTTCATCACCACAATTTACTTTATAAATGTGGGCGCATTTTTCCTTAGTTTGAGCACTTTTTACACCGTTTTTTAGTGAGAGGTATGTTTGTGTGCGCTTTTCCCACTTCAAAGGTAGCAAATACAGATGAAAAAAAAAAACAAAATTATATACGTACCTATGTGTGTATGTGTAGTTATGTAGGTACTATATGTATATGTATATATGCCCATTTGGCGTCAACGGAAGTAATATTTTTTGCTTCGCGGACTCTCCTCAAGTAATTCCTTGGCGTTGTCGTTATCGTCCGGTGCGTTATGTTGTTATTGTTGTTGATTTCTTGTATTATGTCGCCTCTCGTACACGGATAACTTAGAGTTGCAAAGTTGCTCTAGTGCTTACGAATTCAATTCAGCCCATAGTCAGCTAGAGTCAAAATTGCAGTGTCACAGAGTGAATGTCTATCGTCGCAATCATACCTAACTGGTAACTGATGACTGGTGGCTTTTTTCAAATTGTTCCCGTACGTCGGTAATAGTGAGCGGTGTGTACGTGTGCACGGCATTAGCAATATCGCTAACATTTCTGTGTGACCGATGCTTACAAATGTAGAGTCTAAAACAAGACTCCAGATGTGTTAATGTGCTAGTTGTGCGAGATTGTTATCAGCAGCAAAAATCTGTTTTTGTTGTTGTTGCTGTTGTTGTTTGGACAGCTTCTTCTTGCTCGTGTATCGTGTTACGTGAAGGGAAAATGAAAAAGAAACCTCTTTTTCTGTCTGTCTGCCTTTGGTCGTAAATTAATGTGTCATAAATTTAATGTGGTATTGTCAACCATCCGGCAGGCAACACAGCAACAACAACAACATTTAGCATGTCGTTTCACATTCCTTCTACCGTCGCTACTGCTAATAAAACGGGCTACTTGTGTCCATCGTATCCAAAAATAAAAGAAGAAATTCCATTGCTTGGTGGCACTCATGCGTTAATGTGTTCTACGAGTATAACTAATACATACCTACATATGAGTGCATACTTTTGTATGGTAGTATGTTGCTCATTCTAAGAGTCAAAATACCTGCCGCACAAACATAAATTCTTAGTTTAATCAGTTGGCCATCCAGTCAGTTATTTAGTCATTTAGTCAGTGAACACGTGTTCCCGGCGTTTATGCGTACGTACAAAGACATTGTCGTAATGTGCGGTGGTTGTGGTGGTCGAAACATCAATTAAAGTCAGTTATCTAGCCATCGTCGTAGCTGTCATCGTATTGTGTACCCTAAAGTTCCTTAAACTATTGTTTTTATTATACAAGCGCATCATAAATTCTATTCAAACGTCTTCTTAAGAACCTAGATATAGGTATGAGTATTTATATACTATTAATTTCACAAGAGTGTCACTAACAAGAAAGGTTAAAAAGATTCTTTAAAAAAAATTGATATACTACAAAGGATTAGAGTAAAGATCAATTGTCACACTCTGTATTCTATCTACATTTGCGGATATTGCCACTGCCAACGCGTCGTGCTCTTGTTGTGCTTTTATTAATTAAGTTGTAGCCCATTTGCTGTTGATTTCTAAGCATTCACAAATACACAAATGTAAACAAACATATACTACGTACGGTTCGAAACTTCGAATCCGCTCAAATAAAGGTGTTTCACTTCTTTATATATATCGTATTTTTTGCAATTATAGTGACACAGTGAATTCAAACATAAGAAATAAAGAAATCACAATATCAAGCAACAAATAAAATTCACAAGGGATAAATAAAAGAAAAAAAAAAAGAATAAAATAACACAAAATAAAATAATAATGCTTTGAGTGTTTAACTATGTAAATCTGAAAGTGTTGTGAAGCAAAAAATTAAAAACAAAAAAAAAAAAGCTTACATAGATATATAGCAGCCAAACTTAATGGGAATACAATAAAATTTAAGCAATCTACAATAAAGGCAATTATAACATCTAGATGAATATGCAAAATAGTATAAGGAATACGCACATATATACAAAATATAACGCCTAACGTCATATTGAACTAACGACGATAGCAGTAAAAGGCAAAATATCACAATTTAATAATTGTCACTTCGTTCGATCGTTGCTCTTCAATATCATTGTTGTCTTCACGCCAAGAATCGTTAGAGGCATTACTTGTCTCATTCGAAAAGACGCACATGGGCGTCTGCACCGAAGAGCGCCCTGTGATGCATTGGGTATGTACACCAGTAGGTATAATTGAAACTAAATACTATGTATATTTATAGATGTATGTCCGGCAAAAATTAGTAGCAGCGAACGTTTATTTCATTAATTTTACGAGTGTTCGTTTTGGAGTTGCTTAGTGAAAAAAGTTATCTCTCAATCGAAAAATTATCAATAACTTAATTTTATGTTCAATTCTACATTTTTAAAGCTATCAAAATCATCAGGAGTATTTCATGAAATTCAAAAATTGTTTAAACTGCTTTGGAGATGAATATACATATATTTTATTAAATTTTTTTCATTCTTATTTGGAATTTTTTTCATTTTATAGATTCTTACAAAAATGTGACACTATGTGCGACCAAAGATAACAGATAAAATGACGTACATAACTCGTTCGTAATTTAACTTAAGCTGTTATTAATTATTGCCACAAATATAATGGTTTACTTACTTATTATATCGGCGTCCAACCGAATAAACCAATTCTTAGTTGAAGAGATTTCTTCCACCCATTTGATACATCAGAGCCAGAGCAGTCACATGACATGCATTTAACGGTTAGACCCTTTGTAGTCATAACAAATGTAAAATGGGTCTAAAGATCAAACAAAAGGTTTTAGTTTCGAAAATTTTTAAGACTTGTACACCAAATTGATGAATTCATTATGATTTGGAAAGGATGTTTATGTTTTATTTTTGTTTTTTTTCTTATTGCTCTGCACATAAACATAAAGCAAAATTTAGCGTCTATAGTTCTATGCGCCCTTGTTTTGTATTTATTGTTCATATTTATTAGTGCTAGCTAAGTACGAATGTCGAATAAAAGAGGCTGTTATTTTAGTATTATATAATCCCGGATAAAGTACAACTTTAATATCGAAAAGATTTTTCTTTCGAATAGTATCTGGCAGTAACAATTTTCCGTAAAAACGTTCTGTTCTGTGGCAAAGCGTAGAAAAAGTGGTATCACAAGAGTTTTGTCGTTCGGAACCGGCTAATATAAGTGGGTCTCTTCTAATACTGTCCTAAAATTAACACGTGCAACAGTACTGGAAGAGAGAAAATAGAAGGCCAAAGGGTCCTTCAACGCTTATAAATGTCACTGATTTATATATTTTTTTTGATGTCCATTGAATTTACTGTAATCACTGTAATACGCGTTCTAACTGTATGCCTCCTATATTGGTATTCGGGACCATTTCGGCAAAAAGTCTGATTTATATCACTCCGCAGCCACCATATTCTTCAGATTTAGCAACGTGATATTTTTTAGTATTCTCTAGACGTACAGATTAGCTTTATAAATAGAAGCTCTCTATAGCAGAGATGCGACACTAGGCTTAAGTGCATGAAATCGTAGAATTAGAAGAATAAGCAATTATGTATTTTTTATTTTATAAAACAATGAATTTTGTTCACTTTTTTGGCAATGTAGTATTTCATGTCTTTCGAAATCATTTCATGGTATTGTCTTCTTCTACAAGGTTTGTCTAGTGAACTGCTAAATATAATTAATTAATTCAACACAAAAACCAGTGTTCTGTGTGATCTTGTGTCATAGAGCAGACCCGTCACAACAAGTATTTATCGTCCATTTGAAGCAATCCATTCATTTACAGCGATCTATTCTGCATTTTAAAATAAAGTTAATATTCCCACGATTTTTTTCATTTAGAATTCTCAAAGTATATCCACTTTTCATCGCAAGTCACCACAAGATGCAGGAACGACTTTCTTGTTTGTTTAGCAAGCAAGATTTCGCATGTCTTTTGGCGTCGCTCCATCTGCCTATCGTTCAATTCATGGGGTACCCATTTTCCAAGTTTTTGAACCTTCCCCATGGCTCGTAAACGTATGGAAATGGCTTGTTGAGTAACATCTAACTGTTCGGTAAGCATTTTTTGCGATTGGGTGTCGGCCTCATCCAAAAGAGCCTGCAAATCATGGTCCTCAACTTTTCTGGGTCTATTTTCACGCTTCTTGTTACTCAAGTCAAAATGGCCTAATTTGAACCGACGAAACTAGTCTCTGCAAGTGGTTTCCGATAGCGCACTGCCACCATAGGCCTCCACAAGCATTCGATGCGATTCAGCAGCAGATTTCTTCAAATTGAAGCAAAAAAGTGGAAACTAGACATGATTATACGAGGAAAAATGTATGTTGTTGTATGAAATCACTGATGATGTTTACTAATTGATGTAAACAGATGTCGAACTCATAAAAAAAGGATGCAAAGTCGATAATAGCTCAATATGCTCACTAACGCCATCTACGAGCAAACAGCGGATTTAAGCTTGTACACCTGGTAATTTCGGTTCTTTCTCGCTTGTAGGAAATGAAAATAAATGAATATCTATTTTTTATTTTTTATTGATTTTTCCATATTTTTTAAGACGAATTTTACAAACACTTTCCCAAAATATGTAATAAAATAAGGCGGTATGTAATATAGCACAATACTTAATTGGTTTTATATTGTTTTGGGTAGGATTTGTTTGTTCAATATTTTTTACATTTCTTTACATAAATATACCGATGGCAAACTAACATATTGTTTGGTGATAACACATGTTTGAACAAAAAATGTGCTTAACACATCGATATATGTTATAACATACGAGTATATTTAAATATTGATTGATTCAAATAACTGTTTAAGTTGAGTTAAGAAAGATTTGAATTAAGAGCACCATAATGACCACACATCCATGATCATATTTATTACAACAAATTTTCATAAAGTTCGTATTTTGGAGAAAATAGCGAATAATTTTAAAAAATTGAAATTAATTTAAATACAATTTTATCTAATACAATCATTTATACGTGTAAATTGTAGGTAAATTTACAAATCTTGCAATTTTTGTTATGAAATAATGTAAATTTTCACAAAAAAAATAGAGCTCTCTCTACTTAGAGCAACAGTATATGAGAAAAAAAATATGGTTTGCAATATTAAAAGTTATTATTATGCGCTAGAAACATTTTGAAGTTTTATAAATGCTTTGCAATGTAATTCATTGTCGTAATATTATAACGAATTTTGCAATTCGAGAATCGTTAACATTTAAATTTTATATTGTTCGCAATCACAGATTATAATATCAGTTTCTTTTACATATATTTCATGTATTAAAGAAAGTGTACTAGAAATAACAATCAGTCTAGCGTAACTTGGAAATCCGATTATTATTTTTTTTATTGCAAGCATCTGAAATATGCTTTGATCTAATGTTGCAAGTAAGCATTTTCCTTTGTAATTTTTTGAATACAAATGGAATGGAAGTTGAAGTGGAAGTCATGGATTTTTGACGACAAGCGTGAAAGTTCGACCATTTGAATTTTTTTCTTTATCAAACATACTTTCATAAATATGAATCCATTTGAATTCTTCAGCAAAAAATAACTGTTAAACCAGCTTTATAGATTTCTATTTTCAGTAGTTTACGCATCTTGGACCCAAAATTCAAAGGTGGGCCGAACTTTCACGCTTCTCCAGTACCATATATTAAATTGGTTTTTTATTTGGAAGGTGGAATGTTCGATTCTATCATCATTATTATTTTTTTAAATTTTAATTTTATATACTCCCTTATTCGAAGCAATATTGTTTATTTTTTAAACAAGCAAAGTTAAAAAAATCAATATTATTTCCTCATAAAAGAAGGCACTCTTTTATTTCCATAAAAATTTAAAAAGATATTCATTAAATTTTAAAATCTTAAGGGAGAGTTTTAAAGTCTCAACGTGGAAAATTTATACAATGTATAATTTGTATAAATTGTTCTGGAACAAACTATGAAAATCAATTTACTGGCTATTAAAATAATTGCTTTTATATTCCGTATACATTTCCGAGTCAACAATGTAACCAGAGTGCTACAATGCGTCATGGAAAGTAAACATCTGAAGGAAAAACCTTAGATTTTCATTGTTTTTCCTCGTGAAAAAACGTTAGTGCTCATTTGTCATACCAATATTTGTAGGAAGTGGATATAAGTGACCACTCCAAAGAACTCATTTAGGCCAACAAATACCTATTGTGATATTACGCCATATCGACCACCTATCCTGTACAACTTAACCAATTTGAGCTCATGTAAGATTTTTTTTATGATAATCCATTCTCTCTCTATCTCTCTATCTTATCTCTCTATCTATTTATTTATATTTGTGATATATCAGAGAAATCGACAGGTGCACATAAAACGTAGTTTCTGTAGCTTCTGCAGAAGTTGTGTGTTGACATTCCAATCCAATTCTTTAGACATAGATGCCAAGAGTAACCAACTATTAGCCCAAGGTAGTCACAAAATATACTGCTCAGACATCTTGACAAGAGATGTGCACCAGTGGACCACGGTATTTAATGTTTGTATGTCTAATCCCAAAGCCTGTCTACTGCAGAGTATTACACATTTATAGTTTTCAGCTCACAGGAAATTTTCTATTTGTACTTGCTTTATTGTACGTATTGCATGTATGTATTGTATGTATGTGCATTTTTGTAAACGACAGCAAACAAATAATAAGCGAAAAATAAAAACAGACATAATTTTCGCTTTTTACAATCCTATAATAAAGCCATTTTGGTAACTTAATAAGAATGCATATAATAAACTCGGCTATTTCCAACCATGAATTTTGCGCTGATATTGATGCATGACCTTTTTTTTTCTTTCATTCAAATGTGAAAAAATATCGTTCCATAATTTTGAACGTTAATTTGAACGGCACCTACTTCCTTGCTTTTGAATCATTTCTAGTGTGTTTATATATTTGGAAATGGTTTTTTCAACTTCTAATGATTCTGCTAGCTTAGCTTGCATTTTTTCATAAAACTACTTCAGTACAACTCCACATAAAAAACCTTTTTTTATCACGCAATTTACATTGGTACAGAATGACATATGGTAGTATCAGTGTTTTCCATAATAAAGTGTTTCCTCTGTGTATTATTCTCAATCAAGTTCCTATCTATAAGAGATTCTTAAACATCGATAACGCCTGGTATTGATTGCACCACGGTGAAGCTCAAAATTTTAAATTTCCATTCTTAACGACCAATTTGTTTTACAAATACTTTTAGATATAAAAATAAATAAGACTGCCTCTCCTTTAATGGCACTCTTTGTTTTACATTTTGCTCATATATATGTAGGACATACCGACATTTTCTATCGTAAACTAAAATATTTATTAATTTTTCAAAGTATTCTCCATTTAATTGAAAACTTTTGTTCATTGTCCCAAACTATTTCTTATAATAATTCCTTCAATCTTCTGAGGGCACCTCAGAAAAGAGCTTTTTGTACTTTTCAACTACTTCTTCAGCCATACTAAACTGCATCCAACAGAATCTATCATTGATAATTGGAAAAAGGCAAATATATTTATGTCATTTTCATCCTTAATAAACCGTCGTTTGATACTTCAGAACAGAAAAAATTAAAATCACTTCATCCAAGAGCCATAGATTGAATCATTTAATAGTTCTTTTGCATTATATTGGGTGATATAATACGAATTGGCGCTAATCTGATTGTGTTACAGCTTTCAAGGATGCCAAACATTTAAGGCATTACATTTCCTGTGAAGTCAGATTTATAATTCGTCATTCATGTTGAATGTTATATTAGTTTGAAAATGTGTAAAACTTCTGAAGAAAAACGTTATATGATGCTTTTTTACTATAAAGAAGGCAAAACGAAGCTAAAATATGCAGCAAATTTTGTACGGTTTACGGTGAGAATGCTTTAACGGAATGTATGGTCTAACTTTGGCGTTGTCAAAGATGCATCACGCTCTGGGCGACCAGTTACTAAAAAGTCGACGAAATTTTGCGACTGGTGGAGCATGCGGTGTAGCATGTAAACTGTTTTGACATAGCGGAGGCACTACACATAAACCACATAACAGTTTGGAATCAATTCAAAAATACTGGCTGTTCGATATTTCGGTTCCACCCGAATTACATAACTTATGTGACTATTACAACAGAAAATCGGTTTAGGCTGCATCTAGCATGTTTCGCCAGCCAATTCTTTCCTCCGCTAGCTGGGGTCAGTTAGAAATTCCAAGCGCTGACAGATTTTCTAATACTTGATCTTTCCACCGGAGGTTTGGTCTGCCTTTTCTGCGTCGTCCACCAGCGGGTTCCGAATATGACACCTTCGTAGCAGGAGCATGCTTTTCCACTCGCTCGCTGAATTTTGATGAACTTTACTATATCGGTTTAGGTATATAGCTCACACAGTTCATGGTTGTACTAACGCAAATAGGTCCAAAAATCTTGCGTAGGACTTTTCTCTTGAAAACTCCGCGCATTCTCTCATCTGAGGTAGAAATTGTGCAAGCTTCGGCGCCATATGTAAGTACAGGCATATTGAGAGACTTGTAGAGTGTGGTTTTTTTTAGTTTCTCGATGGAGGGCTCGACTTCTCAATTGTTTCTTAGCCCAAAGTAGCATATATTAGCAAGAGTAATTCTTCGCAATATCTCCAGGCTGGTGTTAATGTTGGTTCCAAGATAGATAAAGTGCTTCACTACTTCAAAAGCGTAGTTTTAAACAGTGATGTGTTGCCCAAGACGACGGGACTCTTTGTTTGTTGACACTCCATAACAAGATATAAGAAGTCGCACGATAACGAATTACTTTGTCTGAAACTCCGTTCGGTACTAAACGGTGGGGAGAGGTCCTTCCCATCTGAATTAACGTAGAAAATTTGCTTGACCAAATAATCTTTAGTGAATTGCAGATGCAACGCAACAAAATCTAACCATATATGAAGCGAATCATCAGTGGTGATGAAGAATGGAATGGGTTACGTATAAGAAATTAGTCAAAAAAATCTCCTTACAGTCGGTTGGGGCCGACCAAATTATACCCTGCATATGTAGAGATATATATATATATATATAAAGTTTACTCGAATATCCATCTTTTTCTTTTATTTCCACTTTTTGAAAAACAGTTTTTGCATATACTACTAATTTACACCCGAAATATGTTTGACTTTGACGAAGTACTTTGTATGTTATGAGAGTTCTAAAAGGGATAATTTAAAGGAGGTTTTTAAGATAATTCCGAGACTTAGTATGGGAGCTATATAAAAAGTTGACGTGGCTTACCTCTTTCTTGCAAATCCAATTAATTTTTCAATATTAATCCACACCTTAAATTTTTTTGTCCTACGTTGAATAGTTCGTAAGTTATAGCGGTTTAAATTTTTTAAAATTTTCGCAACTTTGTATGGTAGCCCCATTAAGAAGTGGGCGTGACATGTTGATTTTTCGCCAGATTATGTACAACTACCATATTAATTATGATTGTTTTAGACAGAAGATTGCCGAAGTTACGGCTGTGTCAATTTAAAAGAATTTCAGTCATTTTGTATGGGGGCTACAATAAACAGTGGGCGTGGCGCGATCATTTCCTGTGAGCCTAGTTGCTCGTACAATACTAATCCACACCTCAAATCTCGTTATTCTACACTGAATAGTTTGCAAGTTATAACCGGTAGCATTTTTGTTTAATTTCCACAACTTTGTATGGGAGACCCAAAAAGGAGTGGGCGTGGCACACTGATTTTGTGCCATATTATTTCCGACTACCATGTTAATCTAAGTGTCAATTATGGTTACTGTAGACAGAAGATTGCCGAAGTTACGGCTGTTTCAATTTAAAAGAAGTACATACACTTTTTATGAGAGCTACGCTAAAAAGTAGGCGTGGCTCACCCATTGTGCCATATATCGTTGTCCCAAGTTGTATATTATGTGAGTTATAGCAAGTTAAACATTTTGAAAATTCCGAGGTTAGTCGCTTTGAATGCTTGGTGTGGGCGTGGCTATTGACCGATCATGCCCAATATCAATCCCCTCCGTACTCTTGGATCATAGGTTACTTGTACCAAATTTTGTCGAAATATCTCAATATTTACTCAAGTTATCGTGCGAAGCAGCCAGGTGACAGACAGACGGACGGACGGACATCGTTAAATCGAAAATTTAAGCGACGCTGATCACGAATATATATCTATGTCTATATCTCCGGAGATTCCTTCAAGTGGACACAAACATCTGACCGAAATGAATATACCTTGCATATTGCATTATGCAGGGTATAAAAATCATGTTCAAAGGCCGGTGGTCCGCCAAAATCCAAACCTGGATTGACGGCAAACAAGATGATGCTGATTGTATAGTGAGATTGGAAGGGAATTACCACAGCATAAATGCTTATGATGACCAGCCAAATATTGGCAGCACGTGGATGGGAAATTTTGATGCACCTATCTTATAGCACACACTTTGCGCCATCTGATTACCATTTTCTTCGGTCTCTGCAAAGATTTCTTGACAAAAAAAAATTGGCGAACAGAAGAGCCTCCTCAAATCAATTGATAACATTTTTCGCCGATAAACCATAGAAGTTCTATACAGATGGAATAATGAAACTGCCAAAAAAATGGCAAAAGGTTAGAGATATTAACGCCACACAGAGCTTATTTAACGGGAGGTGTCATTTAAAATTTTAAAAAATAACGCAGCTGTTTTGTGAAAAGAGCGGATAATTTTATTTTAATCAAAGTACAAACTCTGAGGTTAGTAATGGAAAGCAATATCGGCCAAATGTCCGCCGCGACTCTTCTTATATATGATAATTATTTTGATGTAAATATTTATCACATAATTGCGGCATTATCTTGAGAATAACATTTCTAATATTATCTTTGAGTGCTTCAATATATGCTGGTCATTTGCGTAGCCTTTACCTTTGACATATCCGCAAAGAAAATAGTATTATCTAATAGTATTAAGTCAAAGTCTCCATTTCAAGAAATCATACGTCCAGGAAATTGTTCATTATAGAATCGTTGTTTTACCATGCTTTATGGCATTTTAGGCAAAAAAAAAATCAGTCAACATCATTCGGTAACGTCTCTTGTTGAAATACCGTGTATATACTTGATTAAAATTGGTTTCCAATATAGAAAAATTTCGTTCAAAACTTTATCTAAAAACCGATAATACTTTTTATGCCACCTAATACCACTCATTGGTTTTTTTTCTGATGTTAACATGAGGTATCATATGAGAACAATTTTGTTTACATTCAAATAGTTATGCGCAATTTTTTGTATGGTTGAAATTTCACTGCTTGCAAGGATGCATTAATAAAATTTAATGTTGCCCGATTATATTCTAAAATTTTTGTGTATTTGACAGTAATCTTTTCTTCAGTAAAATCTATTTTCGGACGACCTTCGCGGGAAGTGTCCTTTAGAAAACTGCTTCTCTCTAAGAATTCCAAGTACCATACTTTTGCTGTTAGAGATGTTAAAGATGGATGAAGCTTGATTGCCGAAACAACAATAAATTTCTTCCTTGCAATCTACGTTTGGAATTGTAAAATATTATCATTTTGAATTTTCTTCTTACTAAATTTATTTTTTCATTAACACAAGAACTTTCATTACTTATAAACATTGAATGGTTCTTTTAAAACAATTATGTATGTTTGACTGGAAAATATAATATTTTCCAAATATGTTTAGCAAGTAGCTAAACTGGACCTAGCATTTTGGGATTAGACTTTACTTTAGATGCCATTTTTCAGTACATTTCGGTGCCCCATGGATATGATATACTTACATATTATGCCATACATACTATACATATATTCCAATCGTGTGTAGTGCAATTACAATTATTACAATAGCATACCATGAAGGCAGCATTTTCAGAAGGCTGCAACGTCAATTATTTACATATTTACTTTGTTGCAAAGCAGAAAAATTACGCCATATAATCAATTTTCATGCAGCGTGATTCAAGATATGGAAGCTATATTTTAGGCCCAATATCATGTACCCAATGATTAGAGTTACAGCATTTTAGTCAGTGATGAACAATTATTTATGTATGTACATATATACCATGCATACGTATAATTTACAAAAACCAAAAAATAGCAACAACAATATAATAATAAAGTAGAAGAAAAAAACAAAAAATAGAAATAATGATTGAGCAAAGGAATGGGGCATGGCATTGCATGCAATCCCACCATCACCGCCTTACCTTATGAATTACAAAATACGAATTACGAAATTACAACTATGAAAACTCACGCATACACACACACACACACATACACACATCACCAGAAAGGATTGCATCGAATTTACATTGTATTGTATTGCATTGGTGCAGGAAGTTGTTTTGGAGCTAGCACAGCAGATATAAAGCAACAACAATGTCGTGTTTTGAATTTTTTGAAATAGAGCCAAATGTAAAATTCATTTGTGCCATTCATTCGATCAAATGTTTTGAATGTTGTCGTTGTCGTCATCATCATCGCCGTCGTCGTCGACCCATATGTTGTTGATGTTAAGAATCAACAGCACATGAGATATGTTTTTCTTATGGTGTGACGCTGGGATGGCCTCTCCGTTTACACTACAAATGTTCTTATATTTATAGTATATATGTACTCATGCATGTATCTATCTATATGTACATAATTGTACTTGAGACCTGTGAAGATGCGGCTATGTTCCATTTTGATAGACAAGCTAGAAGGAAACGTGTATGTGTTCGTTAAGAAATCATCGGCCAACCAAAAGAGGCCGTCAGACAGCATGCAACGTTACATGTCTGGCGGAGCATCACCATCATTCACCAGATATGTATGCAATTTATGTAGTATTGTGCATATATGTTTCAACATATTTATATAGGTATGTATAAGGTTAATGTTCTCCAATTTAGAAAGATTAAAGATGAAAATCATTGAGCAACTGCTGTCATTCTCGAAACATATTGTAACGTTGCGTTTGCCAAATTTTGTTCAGTTTGACTATTCTTTCTTTCTTTCTTTCGATGATGATCCTAATTAGCTACATGATCGCATTCATATTTATATGAACAATATACAATCACATTATTAGTGTCAAATTATTTTGTGCCAAAAGGCATAGAATTGCTTTAAAAAGTGACCCAATATCTTTATTTTTCCTGAGAAATGTTGAAATTTTAAACAGAATTTGTTGTAAAAATGATCTGGCATATGAATAGTGATGATGCAACACGTTACGACAAGTTTCTACTCCTCAAAAACCCTGTTCAGTTTTTCTTACTGTGATAAATTATAATGATGCCTTTTTGGACGGGTTTTCATCTGCCTCATAGCTTTTTGCGCTTTCAAAATGGGCTTAAAAGGTTATAAAAAATACCCCACAACTTTTTGCTATATAAACTTCAGCTCAGATCTCCATTTATATTATTTTGACGTTTTATTTTATATCTTCTTTAAAACATTCTAAGTATACTTAGTTTTACTTGTAAAGAGAGACTATAATTTTAATATACTAAATGAATATAGCTAGAATGATGAAATTTAAGTGGTTGTAGCATATTTAAATCCTCAACAATATTTTTTTGTAAGCAATTTATTCTCAATGAAACGTTTCAAAACGATATGTTCACACTTTTTCATTTGAAAATATTGCCAGGAAAAATGTTGATAAAAATTTGGCGGCGAGTAGCGCATTATGGTATGTCTTTTTATTCAGTACACCGAGTAGATGTTACTAATTGCCTCCAAAATACAATCGTTGGAGGAATTGGAGCCAACGGTCCATAATTTTTGACGTGAGTTCAGTAATTGGGCACTTGAAGAGTTGAAAGTCGATCCATTATTTTAACGTCAAATTGTATTCTGTGATAAGTCTAACTTTTAGCTTAATGGATTTATGAATATTTACAAATTTCTGGCTTTTACTGTGGCAGCGGAATTATTGGTAATAGAAGTTTTCTGAGCCTCCTAATTAATGCTTGAAAATAGCGTCCAAGGGCAAAGGCCAAGATGTGAGAATGGTAAAATCAACATTGTCCCATAATATTGAAAGTATTTATATCTCAATCTTGTACGAAAAATAATGCCCAACATTAAACATGACCATCGAAATGAAACACATATACAAAAATTGATTGTTTTCTACAAAAACACTTGAAAGTGGGGCTGTGCGATTAATTGCTTGTTCAAACATTTTGATTAGGTACAATGTTTGCTAAAAAATTTGATTAACCAAAAAGGAATTATTCGAATAATCATAATTTTGAATATTCAAAAATTAAAAGTATTTGATTGACTAGAATAAAATTATTCGATTAAAATATTCAAAATATTTACAATATAATACAATATTTTTTACAATACAAACATAAAATTAAAAACTTTGAAATTGTTATTTCCAAATCAAATTTTAAATACAAAGAAAAAATAAAAATATGTTTTGTTTAATCATAATTCTGATTAATCGAATAATTGATTAATCAAATATTTTGGATCAATCAAAATTTTTGAAGAAACGGCTAATTCCACAACTATTGTTGAAACTCCCTCAAGAGTTTTGAACGTTTTTCTTTATGTTTTTAGGAAAATTTAATCAATGTCGCTCACATTTATGAACGTATTAATTCTTATTTTTAGACCCGATTATTTGTTCCCAATATAATTAGGCACAAGTACAAAATAATCTCGAAAAATATTTTCTAGTCTACTTCTATTTTATTTTGTTATGCAATTTGTATGCTTTTTTCCAGACAATTTCATAGCCACGACGCAATTGAAAATAGCAATTTCCCATCGACCTCGCGAAATTTCCTTGTTTGACAAATCCTCGAAAATTGTGTCTAAATATATACGTGTGTTCTCAACGTAATAGCTTAAAATGTTTATAATTAAAGGTGCTATTTGTAAAGTAGTGCCGGCTTAAATACATACTAAACTGAATAACTGAAGGGGAACAGTATCGTATCATAAGTGTTATCATGCGCGATCAGAATTCTTTTGTTTTCCATCTGCGTGTACATGTGTTAATTTTTATATTCTCGTATATATAAACAATTTCTTACATTACACTTTTAATTAAAATACAGGTTTTATAAACTTTCCATTTGTTTTTTCCACTTTTCATATTTACAGCAGCAGAGCGCAAGATTTCTTGGACCAGGTGCAAAGGAAAAAAGTCCAACACCACCTGTAGTACATCAAGGGAGCAGTCATTGTGACGGTGCTACAGGTGTAATTAATAATCGCCTCCTATATCGATCATGCTCCTCATGCCCAAATATATGTGATCACAGTACAAAACCCATTGGTGGCATCACATCATACAGTGAGTCATTTAAGAGGTTCGTTACAAACATCCAACCTATGGAAAATTATTATTGCATTAATCTCTTGGTCATATGAAGAATATGCTACATAATTGTATATATTTTTGTTGTTTTTTATTTTGACGCCTAGCTATGAATCGGTTGATAGTACATCATTTGAGTCCTCCATTAAATACTCGATTAGTAGAAGTCGTACCGATTGTACGGAAATAAGTGGTGACGATAACAACTCGGGTATCTCATTGAAAACAGAACCGAATGGATCACCCAGCAGCCCAGAGTCTACAAGTGAAACAAATATACCCCGCGGCCCTGAAGATTGTGCTGGATGTGGTCGATTTATACAAGTAAGTTTTATCTATAAACTTGAAAATATAAGCAAGTAAATACCATTCTACAGTATGCACTTCATGTTGCAAATATTTTTATTACAAATTCTTTGAATGTACATGCATTTAATTGCAGGATCGTTTCTACCTCTCTGCAGTCGATAAGCGGTGGCATGTTAATTGTCTACAGTGTTATGCATGTCGACAGCCATTAGATCGAGAATCAACATGTTACTCACGAGACGGCAATATCTACTGCAAAAACGATTATTACAAGTAAGCTTTAGCTCTTCTTCTACGTTGTTTGAGTCTCTCACTCATTGTTTTCTTGATATTACATTAATAATTTATTATATACAAGTTTTCCTATCCAATATGTTTTCTATATATATCTACCTACACAATCATATGGCACAAACAAATTAAATACATACGTAATATAGCAGAGCTACAATGCATCTGTATAGAATGTACTTACGTATTATGTATACCATATGTATGCATACCACCTCTGTTGCATGCAGAACTTTCAAAATATTTATCGATAATGTATTTTCATGTAAGAGACAATATCAATGAATTCGTTGACAGTTTTGTGGCCACCGTTGGTTATTTGGCTGACTATATCTACTAGATGGTTGGCTAGTAGTTTGTAAATAAATAATAGTAGCAATAAGCCATTTGCCAATCTACAAATTCTATATATGCATATGTACCTATGCATAACCCGTTTATTTTAATCTTCAATAATGTCTTCACTTAATGGTGTTGAGTGATGAGTTTAGCTCGAAGCTACTGGAATTGGTTGCAATATGTATTTATGCACATATAAATAGATACTGGTACCGGCAGCTTTGTTCCGTAAGAGAATATTTTTTTTTAGCTAGAAGAACACTTGCTACCATTTATTGATATCTATACATACACCATACAAGGAGACAAGCTTGCAAATTGAACAATTTTAGATCAAATACTTAACTAAATTCTGGCTGTGGCCTTGGTGGTAAGGTCCGCCGAAGACCTTTAGTAATAAACAAATTAAATTGCTTAATTCCTTAAAGTCACACTTTGAATCTAATTGTATTGCTATGTTTTTTAAATTACCCACAAATAGTGTACCATCACAATATAAAATTGTATTCTTGAAGACAAAATTGATTGGTGAAAAATATCAAAGTTTGCAGAGATGTGCCCTTTGAAGTTATTATTTAGATGGTTTTAGTAGTGAAACGAAATTATTAAAGACTGCATATTATTGAAAACAACAAAAACGTTTTTATTTAATATTTCACTATACTCGAACTGGTGCTTGTCATGACATTGTGCTATAAATAGAAACTTCCAATACAATAAAATCTTGTTCGACGCCCAGTAATGATGTTGCATCTGTCAGCTACTGCAGATTGTCTCTACGGCTGTCATTTACAGCTATGCCATTCATATTTAAGGTATTTATCTGCAATTAAGAAGTCTATCATGGAAATGCTTTAATAGGACGTTACCCAAATTTGTACATGATTAACTTCTTGACATCATAAGATTCCGTCGGGATTTTCGAAAAACCACTTTGAAAAAGTGTACACTTGAAATAAAAACTATCCGGCTATTCTCGGAAATGCACTACGAACCGGCCACAACGACCAAGGGTAAATAGTCATAAATGGAATAGCGTGTTGAAAGAGTGAATGATTCAATAAAGTTGTAGGCGAATAAAGAATCTGCACGATTGTTGCCAAAATTGTCAATATTACTCAACATAGATTCCTTTGAACTCAATAAACTTAGTCCAGTGTTATGGTGACTTTTCGATGCCTTGAGCAACATCTCAAAATATGCGTATATTTCGGCGATGGCTTCTTTATTTGACCCAAATCTTACCATTTTATACAATTATTGACTTGTTAGTTGTTACATTGTTTTGTAAAAAATATTTATGAAAGGAAAACGTTTTACGATTACAAGCAAGCTTTGTGCTTTCATAAGTGGTGTTATAAGAAGCGTCCATGTAATAGCTACAAAAATTGGAGTGCAATCATGACAACATCCTATGTGAGAGACCACAACGTTGGAAATTCTTCCTAATAAGGAGAGCATTGGTATTCCAATAGCAGCTTATACAAAAGACTAATTCCAGATGGAATTGGCCAAAATAGGACAACAGGACTACTACACTTCAACACACATATTGTGAGCATCCTTATAGGTGGCTTTACATGGCATTATCTAGATCAGGCTTAGTAGCTAGTTGGCAACAATTGACCACCTGACCGCGTTGAAGAGGAACTGGAAACCATGTTGCAACTTTTGTGTGAGTGTTCAGCCCACACACGCTGCAGCAAGATACATTTTCGCAGCTGGAAGATTTATATCACTTTCACGTAGTCCGCTGTGGTTTAAGGGATGATAGGCAGGCCTAATAGAGTGCTTCACGCCAGCGGATATCCACTTAAACCTAACTTAACTAAATATATATATATATATATATATATATATATATATATATATATATATATATATATATATATATATATATATATATATATATATATATATATATATATATATATATATATATATATATATATATATATATATATATATATATAATTAAATATGTGGCACTTTTAGGCCCCGAAGTGCCCTTTGGCCTAGTTTCCCTTCCAGTAGTGTTAAGCGTGTTTAAATGTTGAACTGTATTAGAAAGGAGCTACTTAAATCAGTCGGTTTTGAATGGCAGAACCCGTGATATATGATAAACTTACTCTATTTGAAACATAGTAATTGTTAGGTTCAAAATTCAGAAAACCCCCGGGATTGAAAATGGCGTAAACTTTTGAGAAAAAGTGTTACAGTGAAATAAAATGTGGGAAAATATAAAATGATAATATTTCATAAATATTTTATCTACAGAAATATTATTGAATTCTCCTTCGAACAATATGTAATTTAATCAATTGCATTAAATATATTAATGGATACTATGCTTGAATATTTATTCAATGGTTAAATGATAAAGGTACTCCCTCTATGCCGGAAGGGACTTGAAAGGCCTTAGGTCAATTGCAATTCGTATCAACTCTGTCTTGTAAACTTATGGAGTTGTCGATTAAAATATGGGTAATATGTATTCACAGTGCATTTGTTTAACAAAATATTTATCAATACAAGAACATGACAGCACTGCGATTATGACATAGTTTATAAAAATTAATTTTGGACACGGAATCGGACCTGCTGGCATATAACAGCATGTTATTGTAACCAATAATATTTTGGGTGTAATTTGCTTGTTCGCTGAAGAGCTTAAAGAAAATAGGTTTTCAATCGTTTTTAGCAGCATATCTAAAATAGGATCCGTATTTAGCATATCAAAATCTATTTGTGCTCCAATTTTTGTCCTAGCTGCAAAAATTGTTCCGCTATGTTTCATCGTTAAACAGCAAAAGAACCTACTTGCTTACTTATGTGGCCATAACAACCGAATATCGATCTAGGCCGAAAAGAACATGCTTCGCCAGCCATCTCTGTTCTTCGCTAGTTGGCGCCAGTTAGAAATTCCAAGCGCCGTCAGGTTCTCCAGTATTTGGTCTTTCCACAGGAGGTTTGGTCTTCCTCTTCTGCGTCGTCCTCCAGCGGGTTCCGAATATAACACCTTCTTAGCTGGAGCGTGTTCTTCCATTCGCTCGACATGACCTAGCCAGCGCAGCCGCTGGATTTTGATGCGCTTTACTATGTCAATATCGGCATACAGCTCATACAGCTCATGGTTGTACCTTATTCGGTACTCGCCACCAACGCAAATAGGTCCAAAGATCTTGCGTAGGACTTTTCTCTCGAAAACTCCAAGCATTCGCTCATTCGAGGTGGAAATTGTCCAGGCTTCAGCGCCATATGTTAGGACAGGCATGATGAGAGACTTGTAGAGTGCAGTTTTCGTTCTTCAAGAGAGAGGGCTCGAATTCTCAATTGCTTACTGCAAAAGAACCTAAGCTTCTCATAAAATAATGGGTGAAAATCTATAGGGAGTAAGTGCAAAATATCTTTTCTTTTTTACAATATTTTTATACCCTGCATAATGCAATATGCATGGTATATTCATTTCGGTCAGATGTTTGTGTCCACTTGAAGGAATCTCCAGAGATAGAGACATGGATATATATTCGTGATCAGCGTCGATTAAATTTTCGATTTAACGATGTCCGTCCGTCCGTCCGTTTGTCTGTCACCTGGCTGGTTCGCACGATAACTTGAGTAAATATTGAGCTATTTCGATGAAATTTGGCATAAGTAATCTATGATCCAAGGGTACGGAGGGGATTGATATTGGGCATGATCGGTCAATAACCACGCCCACACCAAGCATTCAAAGCGACTAACCTCTAAATTTTCAAAATCTTTAACTTGCTATAACTCACACAATATATCACTTGGGACAACAATATTTTGCACATAGAGTTATATTATACTACTATATAACCTCACCAAAAGTGGATGAGCCACGCCTACTTTCTAGCGTAGCTCCAATACAAAGTGTCTGTACTTCTTTTAAATTGAAACTGCTGTAACTTCTACAATCTTCTGTCTAGAATAACGATAATTGACACTTAGATTAACACGGTAGTCGAAAATAATATGGCAGAAAATCAATGTGCCACACCCACTCCTTTTTGAGTCTCCCATACAAAGTTGCGGAAATTAAAAAAATGTTACCGGTTATACCTTGCAAACTATTCAGCGTAGAATAACGAGATTAAAGGTGTGGATTAGTATTGTACGAGCAACTAGGCTCACAGAAAATGGGCTCACCACGCCCACTGTTTATCGTAGCCCCCATACAAATTTTAAATTGAAACAGCTGTAACTTCGGCAATCTTCTGTCTAGAATAACCATAATTGACACTTAAATTAATATCGTAGTCGGCAAAAATCTGGCAGAAAATCAGTGTGCTACGCCCACTCCTTCATGGGTCTCCCATACAAAGTCGAGTGAATTAAACTAAAATGTTAACCACCATAACTTAGAAACTATTCAACGTAGGACACCAAATTTAAGGTGTGGATTAACATTGAAAAATTAATTGGATTTACTAGAAAGTGGTAAGCCACGCCCACTTTTTATATAGCTCCCATACTAAGCCTCGGAATTATCTTAAAGTCCTTTTACTTCGTCAAAGTCAACCATATTTCGGGTGTAAATTAGTAGTATATGCAAAAATTGTTTCTCGAAAAGTGGAAATAAAAGAAAAGTTGGATATTCGAGTAAACTTTTTATATATAAATCTACATATGCAGGGTATAGTTTGGTCGGCCCCAGCCGACTGTAAGGAGATTTTTCATGTTTCATTTTACTTTTAATACTTCGCTGAAGAAATATGTATAAATTGAACGATTTGCGAGTGTAGTTGCTGTAAACAGCAGATCAGCTGATAGCTAATTAGATTTCATTCATAGAATTACTAAGTGGCGTGAATGCATTAGAAAGCCCGATTCTGATCGAAGAGCGGAAATGTGAGATTTTATCGAATTTAAAAGTTCATAGACAATTTATTAGATAATGATTGAAAATGTAAATTAGATATACGAGTATATAAATATAAATAAACATCCTTTCATCGTAGAAAAGAATGATAAATGTGTGTCTAACATTTCCGATTTTATATCCAACCTTACTCTCATTTAAATCTTCGAAGAATATATGTATACATATCTAAATACAAGTAACATTTGTATATATGTATGCAGCTAGTTGCAAAGTAGATACTTGTGTGTGCATTAATGCGATTACGTTTGTACGAGTTTGAGGTTATTGTTTTTATTTTTACCTTTTTTGCTGCTGTTGGTTTTATGTGTATTTATTGTTTTAATTATTGCCCATACGTACAGACACTTGAACAAATATAAATACATACATGCATAAAATCAAGCAAAAAGGTAAAGTATACCTTGCTTAGTGTGTGTGTGTAGTTGGTGGAAGTAGTGGTTGGTTGCATTGGTGCAACAGTTGTTGCTGCACTTACCAAACATTTCTAGTTGCTGTAACTTTTACCGCTTGTCAAGTTCATACACATTCACACATATATGTTGGTATATAATTCGCATTCTTCTTTCTCTTGAGCTTAACAGAAGTAAGTAGAATTTAAAACAAATTTTTGTTATTGTTTTTTTTGCTTGATTTTTATTACCACTAAAATTCATGTCAAGACAACGACAAGAAAATGATTCTTTTGCACGCAATACAAAATACACATATAAATAGGAGTATACATATGGATGTGTATGTACTATATGTATATAAATATTTGTATATGCATATATATGTATGTACACGTTGTAGCTATTTCGATTCTTTTGCTGCTGCTGCTGCTGCTGCTGCTGCTGCTGCTGCTGCTGCTGCTGTGTTGGTGTATTATTCCGTTGCTATTTCATGGCAATAATATTATTATTATTGTTGTTGTTGATTTTTATGCATAAATTAATGCATGACTGTTATCATCGGTTCTAAAGCCAATCAGAGCGAAACGCAGACATTGCATATGTGTGGTTGTATATATTATATGTAGGTACATACGAACGCTGGAGATGGGTGGCTGGCTGACTGGCTGGCTGTTTGAGTTGGTGATGATAGTGTCTTACTTGTACTGTATATTCTGTCTGCGTGTAAGTATGTGTATGTTCGAGTATGTACTGTGTTACTTTTGATATTCATCATGATCACTATCATCATCATCATCATCATCATCATCATCATCATCATTATATACAGCTTAAAGCAATTGTTGAGATATATTTGCTGTTGTATTTTGTATTTGAAGTTGTTAGATCAACTTCAACAATAGTAACCAACAACAATAATTTACAATTACATCATAACTGGCAATGATTTAAACAACAACAACAACAACAACAATAACAACAAGAACGATGGCTTTAAGTCTGTCGTGCAATTTCACACAAACCTATCACAACAACAACAACAGCAATATGCTCACAACGGCAAGTAATGAATTAAGAATTTCTTTTTAAAGGCAGACCTAAAACAACAAGAATAAATAACAAAATGACATGGGCTACTGAACTCACATGTTGTATGAAAATATTTTGTTGTTTGTATGTCGTCTTCATCATTATGATATTTTCAGACGAAGCGAAATACCGACTATATATACTTGTATGTAGTACGTAAGCAAGTATAGTTAGGAGCAAAAACTTTTTCATAAATGTGCAATCAAAAATTATCTTATATTCATCGCATATTCTATTGCAAATTTTTATTACTATGATCGCTGTTGTTGTTGTTGTTGTTGTTGTTGCTACTGCTGTTGTTAGTGTACAACAAAACATGGAAAAGTTTTTAATTGTGCATGTGCTTTTCCTGTTTTCTTCAATATGGAGATTTTGTGATATCTTATTTAACAATTTTTTATAACCTTTTTGTTTTTGGGTTTGTTTGTTTTGCTAAATTTTTATTTATATTGTTTATTAGACTGGTGCTGCATTCCGTGAGAAACATTCCAATTTCTTTGACTGGCGAGTGAATTATAAAAAAGCTTTTGATTTGATCTAAATATGGCATAACGTTAAAAGGGCTCATAAGCTTCGACAAGCGGAAAATATTTGTAGAGTAGTACATTCTGTCAAGAAAGTACCAGAGTAGGTTATTTAAAGAGCCCGCTTAAAGGGATTGTAAAAAATTGTTTGTGGCTCAGTTGGCACAACTGTTCTCTATAGTGAAGCTCAGTTTGGGTTTGATCCAATCATCAAGACATTTGTTAAACGTTGGGTTTTTTTACAATACCTTTCAATACATTTAAGCATGCTTTTAAAATGTCCAATTCTCGGTACTCATTTGACAGAATGTGTAGAAAAATGCTTTTAATTATTGCAAATTAAAATTGTATGATTTTTAAATTTTGAATTTGGATCCATTGGTTACGAATTTGTAATTTACTTACCTTCATTCAATCCACGGCTCAGCCAACTTTAATATAGAAAATATTTTTCTCTCAAACGGTACCCATTCGTCGGGAAATAATTGGTTATTCTTTCGGCAGTAACAATTTGTCATGAAAAAAATGCTTCTTAAAAGAGCGCTGTGACAAAGCTCAGAAAAAGTGATATCACAAAGATTCTACCATTCGAACACTATCCAAATTTAACATGCCCAACAGTCTTGGAAGCAATGCTCGGTGGTATCACAAGGGGACTTTCTGGTCTAAGTATATCCGACCTAACAAAGATACGAGATCCCATCGATTCTCCCATCTCTTTAACCTGTCCAAATAGTATTCGGCGTTTTTCCTTGCAAAAAAAATCTTTACGAAGACGATCCCCTCCTCATTTGGCAAAAATCTCTGTCGTCTGAATGCAATTTTTAGCTTAGGAGGAAATACGTCTTCACTTGGAGCTACATATAAAGAGTAAGAAGGGTGGTTGAGGAGTTCAAATGGTATATCGTCGATTTTCGCCATGGCAACCGTCCATGGTATGAGACGGCGCATTGTTTTTCTTTTGGCTCCCTTTCTGCAATTTCTGCCTTTAGCGGGTCAAGTAGCAGTGGCGTAGTAGGTATCAGAGGGGTATATCACCCCTTGGCCGATGGACTTGTTAAAAAAGAAAAATAACAGGTCGAACAATAGCCGAAAAACTTTGTGTTCAACCAGCAACTTTTCATGTCCCTCGATTTACGAACTACCCCTAAACTACTACTAAATGTACCTCAAAAATGATTATTATTTAAAAACAAATTTTTTTCGAATCGAAACTTAAAGATATAAAGAGCCTTTTATTTTATAACCACACTAATATATATTAATGCAGAATTATAAATCCACTTGCATATACATATTTACAATGCTAGTATAAGTTTATATATCCGTTTGTAAATGCAATCGTTTCACATGCAATACTATATACAAATAGAAATAAAAATAAAATTTTCATGATTATTTCAATGAATTTTAAATTCGTTTGTATACCATATGGTATATACTATAGTACATGTATAGTTGAGGGAATAAGAAGAAGAAAAAATGTTTAGAGAAGATGAATAACGTGCACGTAATAAAATCAAATCATGAACAACAACAGTATAATGGATAGAGCTCATTCTGAAATTTGGTTCTTATTGACTGCATAAGTATGCATCTATCTATCTAATGTACTTGAAGTTAAATTCAACAACAGCAGCAGCAGCAGCAGTAGCAACAACAAGAAGAACGACAACAACAATTGTAGTGTTTTCTCTTAAATGATTCATATGACATTTATTGTGTGTCTCCATATTTTCAAATTATCCAACCGTAACATGTCATGTACGAGCGCATCATTCTATCAGTATGTATGTGTGTGTGTATGTTATGAATAAGGAGTATGCATAACGAAATACCATATCTCAGATCACGGACTAATAGTACCCACTAACTAATCGTAAAATATATGTAGTAGGTATCATATATTGTATATAGGTACAACATATATCAACAATAAACGTACTATCATCAGTCACTGAATACGTATGATGCACAATATTTGCTTTCATAAAGACTGAAGAATTATTATGTATATTGTCGGTCAAAAATTTACCACCACAAGTTAAATCCGACCCCTACAATATTCATATTCATTTTGTTCTTGTTGTTGGATTTATTATTCCTGTTCTTGCTGAAATATTAAAATATATGTTTATTTCTGACGAGTGTGTGTTTGACTGTTGGTGAGTGTGTGATTGCTATGAATTTACGTTATATGTTATCATGTTGTTGTTTTTGTTGTTGTTGTTTTAAATATATTATCAATCAAATGAATGCTGTTAAAAAACGTTTCCAAGTGATTTATGTCCGCAAGCATCGTCGCATATTCTATCCCTTTATATTACGTGTATAAGTATGTACTACATATAAATGTATGCAAAGTTTTAAAAGAATTCATTCATTCATATATGTCGTTGCATTCATTTATTGACAAATATGAAAGGAATATAAATTTGAAAATCACATTTTGTCAACGTCTGTAAAGTTGATTTAAAGCGCATTCAATAATATACTAATAGAAGTAAAAATACAAATACAACATATTACATTATTTTGAATATTTTATTTGCCAATTTCTCTTAAGTTGAGCAGCATATATTGGGACATTTTGCAATGGATTTATATTGCATTCAATTAGAGGCAAATATTTTTGGGGAAATTTGAATTCAAATGGCATTGGTATTTCGAGAGAGCCAAATGTTCTAATTTTTAAGCTGGTAGTACTGTTTTTGTCATCTTTCTGATATTGTCTCCATTTTTTAATTAGTTATGCTTGTCTTTTGTGAACCACCAAATTTGAATTTTGCAATTTTTACAATGTCTAAGTTTATCCAACATAGAAGTTTCATTAAAATTTGTGCGTGGAATGAAATTTCTTCAGCCGAAAGGTTGAGAATGTTGCAAGGCAAGAGGCCTTCAGTGAACAAGCTTTATCGAATAAAATTGAGATAAATTGTTCAAAGAGAGTCGACAACTGACGACCTCCCATACGACCAATCACATCAACAAATGAACAACACGCCAAACATATCAAAGAATTGATGTTCGAAAAATTTCGATTGACAATTAAAGATCTTATTGATATTGTTGGAATATCAGAAGGATTAGTGGAGACCATTTTGAAATACCATTTGTACCTGAGAAAAGTCAAAACTTGATTGGTTCAAAAAAAGTTCAGTTCTTTGGAAAAATAGCGTCATGTTGAAGTGTGTGAAACAATGCTTTCTAACTATATGGACAAAATTAAGGGAGAAGGACTTGGATTTATGATTATAACCCGAAAATAACCTATCAATCAAGCGAATATTCCTTTAAAATCATCATAATGTTGACAGTTTTCTTCAATTATCGTGGTGTCGTGCATTATGTCACTAAGGAACAATATTTGAGTGTTATGAATCGTTTGCGTGAAGCTATTCGCCTCAAAAGGCCAGATTTGTGGTAAGACAACTCTTGGTTTTTGCGCCACGATAATGCGCCATCTCAAAGATGCAAGCTAAATCGAAGAATGTATTGAAGACTATCCCGGAAATTGAATATAACAACTGTAACTGTAACTATAATTCGCAATAAAGTTACAACGCCTATTTTGTTAAAAGATTGCATATTTTTATAACGCTGTCTGAATAAATACACTTATTTTTATTCATCTACATATAAATTGACTAAATAAGGTGTAGAAGAGTATAATAAAAACGTAACCATTCATCGCATTCAGTATTGGTGTTAATCACATCAACGTCATCGTCAGTCAACACACAAAAACACACGCACACACCGAAATACTCATTCATACTTATATATATCAAATAAAACATTAAAAATTATACAGAAATAAGACTTTTACGACTTTTTAAACAATTTTCATTCTGAGAAATGTTTTTTTTATAACCTACATATACACCCATATAAACCTACATATATATGAACATACATTTACTCGTAAATAACTATGCTACCATATAGATGTTTTATTATACAATACTTGATTATATTTTGCACTCACAATTTTTAGTATATTTATGTACAATATCATATCAAAAAGTTCGTATATTGTGAGAATTATTATTTCATTATAGAAATTTGGTTGGGGTTATATTACAATCATTTCAAGGTACCTGCCATGGGGGAGAATTTAAATTTTTTAGCATAGACGTAGAAATTGTATTTTTTTTTTGGTTAATAGCTTCTCTAAGTATTTCTCATCTACTCGTATTCATTATTTAATTACGGCGTTTGAATTTAGAATCAACAATCAGTAGACATATTTTTACTATGTGGTCTTATGAATCATCAACATGCACTTCTGAAAATTTTCATTTCATTCATTAGTAATATAAAATAAAATATATATACTCGTATAATAAAAACAAATATAAATTTTCCTCCATATACATATATCTAGAATTTTTCGAAGGTTAAACATTAATTTCACTGCTTTATATGTGTAGAGTTTAGTAGACATATTGATTCAGAATTCATTCTATTTAAATTTACATTATTAAATTTCATCAGAAATATGTCTAAGCGAAAATGTATACAGTACAAGTTTCAGTATTACATCCATATTTTGTAGCCTGAAAATACTTTGCATATCATCTGAGAGAATAAAAATAATTGTTTTACAATATCTTTAAAGTAAATCAAATGTACATTATTATGCGGCTCGAAATAGAGACATTATGTGGAAGGAATATACTACAGTCGACTCCCTGGTTTTGACAAAATTTTTAACTACTAAAATATAGAGCCGACACTGAAAATAATAGCTCTCTTTTAGTAGAAAATTAAAGCACCATTGTTCTCGGGAACAGCTTGTACTTCTGATAGTTGATTTGAGTTCAGCGTGGTTTAACATTTCATCAAGAATAAATTTTTTTTTTTTTTTTTTTTTTTTTTTTAGCTTATTTTTTTTTATTGAATCTTTCTTAAATATAAGAAACTAACAATAAGTATTAAAATCTTACAAACTAAATAAAACTATGTGATATCCCCTACGTTCCATCACAATTTGGTGAGTCGCGAGATGTAGCAATTTTACAGCATATTCAGTGTGTCTTTTCTTTTTAATCGACGATGCCCCTTGCTCAGCAACAATTGCCTAGCAAGGGGATTCGGATGATTGTGTAATTTTTGAATGTAGCTTCTGCAGGACATTGCAACTTCCTCAGAAATTGTGGATACATTTAAATCTCGATGGATGTTAACGTTCCTCATATACCAAGGCGCGTTTACAATAATTCGCAGACACTTGGATTGTATTCGCTGCAATTTTTCGATATTAGAGGGAGATGCGGTGCCCCAAAACTGAATACCATAAGTCCAGATTGGTTTCAGGATTGCTTTATATAATAGCACTTTGTATTCAAGATTCAACTTTGATCTTTTGTGTAACAGCCACCATAACTGATTCATTTTAAGCTTGATCTGAGTTTTCTTTGCCTCTATGTGATTTTTCCATGTCAGCCTTCTGTCGAGGTGAATACCCAAGTACTTTGTTGAGGAACATTGTGGAACTGATTGGCCATTAATTTTAAGTGGGGGACATGTATCTAGCCTTAGCGTGAAGGTTACATGTACGCTCTTTGATTCATTGACTTTTATACGCCATTTTGCTAGCCAGATTTCGAGAGAATCGACATGAGTCTGCAGGAGTTTAGTAGCTTCTATGGGGTTAGAGCGAGAGCACAATATTGCCGTATCATCAGCAAAGGTCGATATGAATGTATAGTTATTGTTGGGCATATCTGAAGTGTATAAGAGATACAGTAAGGGACCCAAAACGCTTCCTTGAGGAACGCCAGCGTGAATATCCAATGGATTTGTTGTGTAATCCTTGTGATGTACGAGAAATTGTCTTTTCGTGAGGTAGCTACTAAGCAATGAGGAGACATTTGCAGGCAGTAATAGTTTGAGTTTGTAAATAAGGCCATCGTGCCATACTTTATCGAAAGCTTGAGTGATATCAAGAAAGACAGCTGAGCAATACTTTTTTTCTTCAAAAGTGTTCCTTATCAGAGTTACAATGCGGTGGACTTGTTCTATTGTGCCGTGCTGTTTTCTAAATCCAAACTGATGTTGAGGAATCAGTTGGTTGAGATTAATAAATGGAGTTATATTCATGACAAGTAGCTTTTCGAATACTTTAGAAAGTAGAGGCAGGAGGCTGATAGGTCTGTACGATGCAACTTTTGTAGGGTCTTTTCCTGGTTTTGCTATCATAATAATTTTTGAAGTTTTCCAGCATTTGGGATAGTGTTTAATACGAAGGATAGCATTGAAAATGTGCATCAGATGAATTACTGAAGCCGGAGGTAGCTCTTTTATCATTTTACCGGTAATTTTATCTGGACCAGGTGATTTTTTTGGGTTTAAATCTTTATAAATTGCTTTGAATATGTCCTTTTTTTTAATTTTGAGCGTTATTGAGCAAGGTTGAGAAGTTAATATTGGTAATGAGGACTGTGAAGAGGGTGGATTGGGTGTAAACACACTTTTTAGGTGGTTTGCAAAAGCCAAACCCTTCTCACAGTTGCTTCTAGCCCAATTACCGTCACTCAAACGGATGGGGGAATCAGTGAGAATTGGCCGATTTGATTTTTTTGCTGATTTCCACAAAGAGTAGTCTGACGCTTCACCAGGTGTTAATTTCGCTATGTGCTCTTCTAACTCTTTGTTGTTTTTATTTTTTAAGGCTTGCTTTAACTTTCGAGTGCAGTGCTGTAGCTGTGTTTTCAGATTCGGTGATCTGAATTCTTGCCATTGTCTTCGGAGTCTTCTTTTCTGTCTTACTAGCAATTCAATATCGGCTGGTGTGTATGGGCTATAGTTTGATTGCTTGCATACCTTTGTGCAGGTGGCTGAGCTGAGAGCTAATGAGAGCAGCTGGTTGAATTTTTCGAGTGCTGAGTCTACATCGTGTCCATTTCTTAATACAGTACTCAGAGGAAGATGGGAATTTATATATTTCTTGAATTTTAACCAGTCTATTTTCTTTCTAACGCAATTGCTTTGGGGGCTTGGTGATTTTATAGATATTACCGTGGGTGAGTGGTCAGATGATAGATCATAATTACACTCTGTGGAGATATTTTCCATCTGCAAACCTTTGGCGACTCCAAAGTCTATGAGATCGGGTATTTTCCTCTTGTCCGTCGGCCAATATGTCGGTTGACCATTTGAAATAACATCGTAGCCGTGGTTAGTGATGATTGAACATAGTCTTTTGCCTTTTGGAGTTATTAATCGGGAGCCCCAGTGAGTGTGTTTGGCGTTGAAATCGCCAGCAACCAAGAATTTGCTACCAAGAGTTGAGAAGAATTCTTTATATTGCTGTTCGGTAATACTGTATCTTGGGGGACAGTATATCGCAGATATTACTAGCTTAGAGATGTATTCTTCCAGACATATAGATGTTGCTTGCAAGTAAACGCTACTAAAATCTTCAAGAACATGATGTTTTATTCTGCTTTTTATCAATATGGCAGTTCCTCCGCGTGCCTTACCATGCGGATGATTTGTGGTGTACAGTTTGTAATATGGTATTTGGTAGCAATTTTTGTCAGTGAAATGGGTCTCAGATATCATCATTATGTCGATTTGGCTGGATTCAAGGAATTGAATTAGCTCCAAACGGTGGTGGCTTAAGCCGTTGGCGTTCCAGTGGCATATCTTGAGACAACTCATGGTCTGGATAGCAATGTTTGGAGTAACATCGATTGATTTTTCATCATTTCTTGCATCATTGTTTGCATTGAGTTCATGAATTGGTTCATATTCTGAATCAATGTTTGAAGCAAATGTTCAAGGGTACTTGGTTGTTGGGTGGGCAGTGAGTGTTTCTGCTCATTATTTACATTGCTTTGTTGGTGTGGGTTTTGTTTTAACACGCTAGCGTATGAATTGGTTTGATTCTTGTTTGGGATTGCAGAGAAGAATTGTGTTGCATCAATATTTTGTCTCTTACTTGAGTTGGCTATCTGAATTTGCTCAACTGGTTTTAGAGGTTGATTGCTAGCGGAGAAATTTAGCTTTAGGGTTGTATATACTGGGCAACCTCTATAATTTGCGGTGTGATTACCTCCACAATTGCTGCATTTTTTCATGCTAGCATCGCCTTTAGATTTTGGGCATATGTTTGATTTATGGAGATCTCCACAAATCACACAAACAGCTGGCAGGGTACAATATGTCTTAGTATGTCCATATTCTTGGCAGAATATGGAGAATAAATAATAACGATTAATTTTTTTAAAGGCTTTTGTTTCAAATTGGCAACTTGTTTTCCATCTTTAGGTTCTGTTTCAGCAAAAATTGTCGCTGCTTGACAGTACTTTTCAGAGCTTTTGCATAGAGAAGCTTTTAGAAGCTTTTTTGTGGCAAATTGTTACTCTCGGAAGAATTGCCAAGCCTAAGCCGGGGATTGAATTCACGATCTACAGATCAGAAGGCCAACGCACTAACTACTGAGCTACGGCACCCAATAGCAAATCAATGACTTTAGATCATCTCCTTTGGTAATATGTGAAGACGGCTAGTCTATGTCAAAAATTCAGAGTCGATGAATGTCTTAGTGAATATATTGCAAATATATGTATGTTTCCAGTTGCTCAAAAAAGTGGTTGCATATTTCACATTCTAGATTGAGATTTAACAAAATGTTTATGTTTGCCGAAATCATATTTGAATACTATTCGCATAAAATTTAATTTCGAATAAAGTCAATCCTCAATGTCAATCAATCACGTTTTTTATGTGTTTTATATCATTTTAAATTTCTGTACCTCTAAAGAACACCTTCTATTTAAGGGAGATAACATTTACTGAATCTATAGTGATACTAAAATAAGTATTTGAAAATAAATTATTGTCGCTTCATCTACAATGACAGCTACACTTCCCTCGTTGATGAATAAGTGCCTATAAATATTAATATTTTTGCATTTCTATTTGTGACTTTTTTTTTGTTTTAAAGGCAAACAATGACAAATGCAGCTATGTAGGTGTAAACACAAAAAATAAAAAACACGTTCTCATCTATTTACAAATAAATCATAAATTGAAAAGTTGCACTACTCGTATAACTTCCATTGCTGCAGGTACTTTTGTACATATTTATTCATATGCTTATGTAGATACAATACTTAGTATGCAAATGTTGGCGTGACAATTTATTTTCTTGTGCTTAAGCAATATACAATAAATTATTAGACAACCTTATTTGATGCTGTATAGACATCTTTAGTTGTAGTAGTCAAAGTGGCATATGCAGGATCGGAACAAGGCATCCTATTCGAGTGTTATTTTACGTCCCCATCACCCCATTCATGTCAGTTCGTTATTGAAATAACGTTATTTGAACTAATATAGAATTAGCAATGATTCACAATCAATTGTTTATTAGGAGCAACCAATCAAACAGATTTATTTCCATTTTTATTTTTTACTTAATGAATTTCATACAAATACCCGTTTTATAATTTTCCAATGTTGAAATTATATTATTCATCGTGTCTTTGTGTCTTGGAATATTTTATGAGATCAGTACCTCAAGTGATTAACACAAAACCATGTCAACGGTAATCGATCAGCACCTTTTTCCTGAGAATACTTCAAAAAACCCTTAATCCGACCCTGGGCATTTATAAGTATTGTATTAATGTATAAAGTAATATAGTCATATAGAAGTTAGTTCATAAGAAAAATGCTTGTGGATAACTAAAACGCTTTGTTATGCTTGGCTGGTTTTGATTAAATTAACAACATAAACGCATTCACAATTTGAAGAGAGTCTGAGAATAAGAATAAAGAATAGTCCAAACTAACGTTTTCCAACACGAATCAGTAATATATATATTTTTTAAACCATTTGACTGAGTTCTAAATTTATTGGCAAGCATTGTAATAAAAAAAAAACTGTTCATAGTTTTTATTTAAATTTTCTGTTGGTTTTTGGTATATTTATTATTGTTATTTCTTTCTCTTTTTTTTAATTGAGAAAATTTAACTAATTCATTATATTTGAATCATAAGCTAACAAAATCCTATAAGTTTTTGAGTTTTTTATTTTTATTTGTTGAGTAAGAAGTATATGATAAATAAGGTTTTGACAAAATCCAACTGAAAGTGTCAATTTCGTATGTTATCAAGGAAATTATGTTTCTTATTTTCTTACGAGATTTTGGATATTTTAGTATAATCAGCCATTTGCAATTCTCTATGAAAAGGTTGATATATCACGCGCTCGTACATATTCAAGTTGTAAATGCGAAACGCTCTATAATATTGTACATAAAAGTACTACAATAACATAAGCAGTGTGTCAATTAAGCATTGAGGGGTGGATGTCCATATGCGAAACAATGTCTAATTTTTAAAGCAACAAGACACACACTAATGCCGGCTACAATAGCAATGAAGCAAAAATCACAAAATCAAGTAATCTGATAGATCATATGTACCTACATATTGTAATACTAATCAGTTGTATACATACATTAGAAAAATGACAACCATACACTGTTTTCTATATAGTGGCTTGCACGTGCTGTACGAAAAAAAAACAAACAAACAAATAAACAACTTCATTTCGAAGAGCATTCATTATTATTTTATACGATTATGTTCGTTTGGTCATTTGACTGCTATTGAAGCACTAAATGCTGCATATGATCGTAACTCCCCTTTACAAGATACTCGTTTTTATTGGTATTAAATTGCATTTAAGTATAAATAGCATAAAACTTGACTATATGTTTGTTCATATACTATGTGTACATACGTGGAAACATACATGCAAATAGTTAAATACATTATTATTGCTACCTTTCAAGTAGATATATGTTATTTTGTTATGAATGAAATAATAATTGTAATAATATTGTATCATTGTAGTTAGTTATTATTAGTAAATATATGTAAAAGTCATTGGCATATTCATTGCCATCTTAATAAATAAGTATATTTACATTTCTATTAATATTAGCGATGAGAAGTATTAAGTGCTTGTGAAATTCGCATTCGGTTTCGATACTTTTAAGAATGTGGTATTTTTGAACAAAATCGACTACTTTTTTGTACTCTCCCAATTTCGGAGAATACGTTGTTGCTTCTGTTCCTATTTGAATGGCACCGATATCAAAGGTGCGAATATTTTAATAGAAATATAATTTAATAGAATTCAAGGGTGAGAAATTTCTCACCCTTGAATTTTCTCAACATTATTGATATTAAAAATAAATAAATTTCCACATTATTACAAACATTTTTCAACATTAATTCATTCGAGAATAATTCACGTACTCGATGTTGAGGACTGAAGATAAATATCGATTAGATACCGAGTACAAATATGGATTAGACATTAAGTATAAATATCGATTTTATACTGAGTATTTAGAGCTTACTTACTATTGAGTACTCAGAATTGATGTTTTCTACAATCTGAATACTCTTTTGAGAATCGAGTATACACCACCTTAAGTGTTCATTCTGCACGATACTAATTAATATTATGATTCTATGTATGCAAGTATATAATTGTATAGGTGATCAGTGTGAATACATTTTGCTAACATCCTGCATTTATAATACCGTATGATATTACTATGATGATGGGCTATTATTATTGCTCACGCTATTACCATCATGAGGTCATGGGTATTTGCAATAAGTATGTAGGGGATTATGAGATAAGTTGGCGAGATTTATAAATACAATATATTTATTTTGTAAAAAGGTTAAAGCAATAAAGATCTGATTGTAGTAGAGTGAAAAAAAAATATTAATAAAAAATATACTACATAGAGCAAGATGAAAGATAAGCAAAAAAGTATTATCAAAAAGAATTAAAATTCCTATTACAATTGATAAAAAAAACGTTTTTTTTTTGGTTTTTATGTTTCTCCCTTTCACTTTTTATATAAATGCCGTTCAATATTAATAAAGTGATTCTACATAAAATCCAATGCTATTTTATCTTAATGAAATTATGAAAACTATCAAAATAGGTCGAAGCAGACTTTTGAATTTAGCGGCCCATTCTTTGAAATTCGCTCAATCAAGTGATAGTTTCACGAGCTATGTTTTTAGGCTAAATTATTTCTTTCTAATTTTTTCACGTAGTGGACAGACAGAGGCCGAGTTTTGGGAACGGTGTCAAATCGACAAACTGGCATGCCCTTGGTCTGTCCTCCAGCAGCGATGGTTTCTGTGTGTAGCGAACACACAGTATTAGCTCATATTGGATGAATATATTAGTATGAATTATAGTGGACATATGTAAATCGGTCTATCTTATTCCTTAAAAACTTCTCAGATGAACAATGATGCGTGCCATAATGTGAACAAAGTGCTCAGTAAGTTTGATGCACAGAACTTGAATTTTTGGAAATAAATTTCCGCGATTTGTAAACGTAGTTTTGGTCTAAGTGAATGCATGGCAATTGCCAGAGTATTTGAATAGAAATGTCAAAGATATCTATTTACTTGGGTAGATGGTTTGACAGATATACGTATCGAAAATTTTATACCAGTAAAAAAAATAAGTATCCGTTATTATGTCAACTTTGTTATATATTACAGCTCACTAATATTACATTAGCGTATTGATGAGCCATGCCAACTTAACCCATAATACCTTAGTATGTACAAGGTGTACTATTAAACAGTTAATGTATGTGTCATGGTCGCTTCTAGGTTATTTTATACTGAAGAAAAATCTATTGAACAATTGATATTGAAAATATTTTAATTTATTATTATTTAATAGTTTGTATTAAACAGTTAATAGTTTTCGTATCCTGAAATTGTTGAAAATTGTATATGCCACAGTGAACACACCTTCATTTATATGTAGCATCTAACTTCAATCGTGAATAGGGAATAAAGTGATCGGTTTAAGGAATCAAATACTACAATACAATAATAACAAAAACATCCATGAATCCCATGAAATAAATTGTGTACAATTGAGCGATTTTTGTTGCATATATGCTTCGGTGTTCATTAAAAATTAAGTACCCAACAATTTCATATCGAATACTTACTTTCACCACCTTTCTAACTGACGACGTCATATGGATATATAAAAATTTGTATACTTTAGTGCAACAACAATAAAAAAACCATAATAATAATCATAATACGTAATCATACAATAACAATAATAATATCAGAAGCGAACATTTTCACAATTAACATGTTACATTTATGTATTCTCGTACATATCATACGCAAGCTATGATGCAGATAAGCAGTAGCAGTAGAATACTCCTCAGAGAGATCGACATACATACACACTTGTAAGTTGGTACATACTTATGTGTGTGAATGTGTGTGGGAATTTTGTTACAAGTATTTTATCATAAATGCTGCTAGCAGGAGCATTCACTACTGGCAGCAGTACAAGTACTAACAAAAGCAGCAGCAGGAGTATCATTTCAGAACATCAGGCGAGTGTGAGTATGCGAGCACGCCATCGAGTGTACACACTCACATATTCGCCTCACTCCTCTCGTATTTATATGTAGGTACCAACAAATGTATGTAAATTGTACATATCAAATTTCGAGCTCTCGAAAAACATAATCATATATTAAAAGATGTCACTTTGACATTTCGCCTGCTCTTTTACGTAGCAATAATCATAATTCATTTTTTCGTTCGCCCGAACCCATGGAGGGACGGTGCAGGGATGGTTAGATGTACATATATGTATGTATGTGTGTTTGTATGTGTGGTATGTGGCAAAGTAGTTGACAGTTACTGTATATTTGTGGTTTTTATATCTCATGTTGTATGAACGTACATATGTATCAACCATCCGTCGTACGCGTCGCATATCTGCATGCAAGTGTTGCGCGTTCTTGTCGATGTTACAAACAAACATACACACGAATTTTGCTTCATGTGTGTTTGTGTGTGTATTCATGTTTCATATTATTTATAGCTTTCATGGGTTATAAAAGAGCTCAAGTATTTTTCAACAAGATCTCTCCAACAACAAGATGTGAATTTTTAGATTGTAAAGACAAGACAAGAGTAGCATCAGACAAGAATCTCTCAGTGTCACATCCCAAATCATTTCACTGAGTGTTCATGTATAGTATATCATTCGCTGTATAGTAAATATGTGTGTTTGTATCGCTTTGCATGCGTGTGATTTTGAAGGAATTCCCCTACTGTTGGTTTCTAGTACATACTTAATATACCTACAGTATATGTACATACAAGTAAGTAGTATACAAATATTATTATTGTTGTTGTTGTCTTTCGGTTTGTTGATCTCGATTTTTTGCGGTTGTCAAACATGTATGATATGTGCGATGATAAATTTTAATGAAATTGTTTTATTTATCTTAGTGAAAGAGAAAGCCAACCAAGGATACACATGAGAGGGAACGCGCAAATACATACATACAACATATGTATAGTATTACGAGCGCAACACCGTACCGAATACAATCTGTTTGCGCCATTTTTATGATTAATTATCATTTGATATTTAGAAGGCATACGACATGTGACTTACATGCAAAATAATAATAGGAAGCTCGTCGTTGTTGTCTGCTAAATGTATAAAATTAGTCAAAACAAAATAATACACACACACACGCACATGAAATACACATATTAATTATACACAATTCCTATAGAAATACGAATTTAAATAAATACATTTGCAAAATCTGAAGTCAAGTACTAGGAAAATCATTTTTTATAGATTTATCGATATTGTCTGCACTTCAGTAAATTCTTGAGTTAGAATATGTTCATATTTTAATTACACCCTGCATAAGTGCATGGTATATGGTATTCATTTCGATCAGATGTTTGTAACCACTGAAGGCAGCTCCGGAGTTATAGAAAAATGTATATATTCGTCCCCTAAAAGGTCGAACTAACCATTTAACTTGAGCAAGTATTGACCTATTTGGACGAAATTTGGAATGAGCAACCCATGGTCATGATCGGTCAACTGCCATGCCCACACTAAGCAATCAAATTGACTTACCTTTTAATTTTTAAACTATTTAACTTGCCATAACTGATATTATATACCATTTAGGACAACAATACTTGGCTACGTAGCAAGATTTACATATTTTATATTGCTACATAATCTTGACATAAATAGTTGAGCCGCACCTACTGTTTATAGTAGCTTCCATATAAAGTGCTTGAATTTCTTTTAAATTTAAACCGCTGTAATTTTGGCAATCTTCTGTCTAGAACAACCATATTTGACACATAGATTAATATTTTAGCTAGAAATAAGTTGGCAACTATTGGGTTGTCTAGTATGAATTGTAAGATTGTAAAAATCTTAACTTTAAGCCCACATAACTTTTTGATAAAAATATTGAAAAACTTTTTTTTTTATTTTGATTTCATTGCGACAGTGCAAAATAGCGAAAATTGTGTTTTGATGAAGTATGAGTTCCATCGAGGAACACACTTCCGTTCTGGTGACTTCGATCTCACCAATGAACCACGCGCACGACCTAAAACGAAGGTGGAAAACGACGTGCTGAAAGCCACAATCGAATCGAATCCGGCCCAAAATGCACACGATTTATTGTTGATGCTTGAGGTGTCCAAGCAAACAATACTAACCCATTTGACAAGGTGAAAAAGCTGGAGAAGTGGGTACCACTCGAATTGAACGATAACCAAAAACGCTTTCGCCCCGAAGCTTGCCTTTCGTTCCTTGCTCCCAAAAAAAGCGAACTATTTTTGAATCGAATTGTTACGTGTGATGAGAAACCCCAACTGTCTTGCACGATAATGCGCGACCACACAATGCATTGTGTGGTCGTTCTACAGAAGTTGGATTTAGAAACTCTCAGTTACCCACCATATTCACCCGACCTTACACCCACAAATCACAATTTCTTTCGTTATTTGGACAACTTCCTGGTAGGAAAAAAATTTAATTCCGTAGAGAAGAGATTAATATGGTAGTTGGAAATAATCTGACATGAAATCAGCAAGATATACCCACTTCTTAATGGGGCTCCCATGCAAAGTCGCGGATATTAAAAAAAAAAACTTAAACCGCAATATACGAACAACATGTTTAAGGTGTGGAAATATTATTGTGAAATATATAAGTGAGTAACAGATGAAAATGTTATATCTACAGAGTATTTTTTATGGACTATAAAGATTTTAAGGTTACATTCTGAGAGACTTAAATATCAGGGTCCAATTTGAACACCCTGAACGCCTTATAAAAACCAAAAATTTTGGTTTTTATAAGGCGTTTTAGCTACTAATGTAGAAAACGTAAAAATTCTAGTATTAAAAAATTAGTAGTATTAAAATGCGTCCAATAATGTGGCAACTATCTTCATGTTCATTTTTTTCATCTTTGGGGGTGATTCAACAAGATATTTCAAGAGACATAGAAAGGCGATTTTGCATGTCTGAAATGCTGCTGCAGCGGTGCAAAGGGAATTCTCTTTGCATGCGTTCTATTGGAACGGAATCCATGCGCTTCTTTAAAGATGGGAAAAAGTTGAGATTTCCGAAAGAAAATGGTTTGAATAAAATATATATTATAGAAATTTAAAAAAAAAATAAGGCCTCAAAGGAAAAAGGTACAATACCTTAAGATATTAAGGCTTAGGAAAGAAAATATAATATACGTCTAAATTGCCTCCAGTTATAACATGTTTTTACTCTACAGACGGTTGTGACCTTGATTTTTCAGCAGGCATAAAGCATTGGAATGCTTCTCAAGCTTGCCTAAATAACTTTAGCTGATGGCCTTATGAAGAAGTATCTTATAGTCCAGCTTGAGAGTGGACTGTCTGTTTAAGAGTCAATTCATTCAGTGCAAACTTGATTTAGCTTACTTTGGCACATATGTGCTTTGTTCATATGGCTGGGGTATAGGCTTGGACGTGGTTTTTATAGGGGCAAGATCACTTCCATACAGTGAATGTGGAGAATATAAGATGATAATTTTTTTTTGCTGATTCCATATTCTTGTTAAGAGCATTTGAGACACAATTAAGTCAAATTTGAGATCGGAGCACGCAGTGTTTACGCCCGAAGATAGCAACTGATTGTGACTGATAATACTTACAGTAAAATGAAAAAGAGCTGAACTAGATTTTACTAAATTTCATATTAAACGTTCGATAATTCTTAAACTAATTATGGGTTGATTGATCTTTGTGTGGATGATTCTTTATGATCCTTTTTCAACACTATGGGATTCCGTGTAATATTATATTTTCGTAAAGGTTCAATGAACTTACTAGTTGAATGCCTGTATATTTATTTTGATGATAAGAAATTCAATATAAGAATATTGCTGGTACGTATTGAAAATATTTAGAAAATACAGTAGCCACATACGAGTATATGTATCTACTCGCATAAAAAGATATATAGCAATACGCATACTTACTAACTATATAATCAAATAGAATCAAATTATCAGTTTAAAATGCCGTTGGCGTTATATTTTGTATACTCCATACATAAGTGAACACAATCCAGCCTTGATCTCAGTGCGCACCCTACCAATGATAATATACACGCATGCATAAAAATATATAAATATCACCAACCATATATCACCAAGTTAATTACTAAAATCAGTTTTGAAGATAAAAAATATAATCACAATCAAAAAACTATTGCCATATTATTATTATGATACTAACTGATGTGTGATATTAGCGAATAACAGCACGAACGAGTAGAAAACATCTTCATTGAGTATTGATGATGACATATTCGTGTTAAATATCAATAAACATTTGATATTCATTATAGATGTGTTATTGTAAATTTGTTATTGAGTCGGCGTGCGAGCATATATCATTTTCTTCTGAGAGCATTGATTTCATCTCCTACAACTTATTATTTTTGGATAATAATATAGTCGTAAGGTATATTAAGGACTTCTTTTTTTGGGGAAGGAATTTTGCTACTGTTTTATGTGTTATTGTACTCAAAATGAATATATTGAAAATAAATGAAAATAGTTATGCCAGAAATATAGTACCAGTAAGTGATACTAAAAACCCACATCAGTTATTTGAAAATAATTCATTAGTATCCAAAATCGTTTCGCAGATTTGTTAGGGATATAATTATACAGTAGCCCAAATTGCATACAGAGAATGTTAGAATGAGCTAAGAAGTGATTAAATTTTTCAAGTTAATAACAAAATGCGAAATAATCTGAAGATACATTTATGTCAAAATGATCTGGACATCTTGGACCATCGATAAAGAAAATTTCCATGATTTCAATGTGATTACAGCATCCCTAAATTGAACTTGGCTCATAACTATGAAATATCATTGCCAAGTTTATAAAATGGGGAACAATAAATATCAAAATTCTTAGGAGCTTATAGTGATGGCTCCTAAGGGTAAGATCGAAGTTGATAGTATTGAACTAAAGAAATCTATCTACTCCGTCTTCCAGTCTGAAGTGCAGGCAATAGAGCTGTGTCACAGAGAGTGTATAGGTATAAATAGTGAATTACACTAAATGCGAATAAATTAACATCTAAACTTAACTGGGAGTGTTCAGGGCAACTAGTAACACTGAGACTCTGGAACTCACATCCTTTCCTGAGAGCTCACATCCTTTCCGTATCTGGATATATTGAAAAAAAATAGCAGACAAACTCACCAGAAAAGGATAAGCCTTAGGTTTATCATGAAGTTATTACAAACAAGCTATGTGTTTGAAAAATATCAACATTACTAAACGGAATTGGAAGGTAACAGTTACACTAACATCTTCCTACCAAAAATGTTGTATTAAAGGACTATAAAAATAACATTGCTTAGTTGATACCATATAAGATTGGTTACCGCTCTCCTCAAAAAGAATATCTGGTACTTTTAGGCCCTGAAGGGCCATTCGACCTAGCTTCTCTTCCAGTACTGTTGTACGTATTAAATTTTAAAAGGACCTACTGATATTAGCCGATTTCGAATGGCAAAAATTTTGTGACATCACTTTTTCTGAGCTTTGTCACAGAGCTCTTCCAGAAGCTTTTTTCATGGCAAATTGATAATGCTGGAAAAATTGCTAATTGCTTTGCTAGCAGGTGGGTAATGTTCGAAAGAAAATTTTTTGTCGATATAAGAGTTGTACTTCAGCCGAGTATTGAATCCACGACATAAAGATCTGATGTCCAATGCACTAACCACTGAGCTACGGCACCCATCAACGGCCTTCTTTACAAGACATTATGAGTCAATAAAATATATCTCTAACCAGTAAGAGCATCTGGAGATGCTGCAAAGAAGCAGATTAGGCATATCGAGAATCAAAAGATATTGTAAATATTCACCCAAAGAGAATGTCAAGAACTTAAAATTATGGCTGATAATTCAGATCAAAGGTTTGACCAAAGATGATTAAGAGCATGGTCCCATCGCTGAACGACAATATAATCTACCACCAAGCTACTTCATAAAATTGCCATTTATAAACTGTGTAAATATGGAAATTTTATTCAAAATAAACTTCCATATCGATTCATTTTATAACAAACAATGTTTTATCAATTAATAACGAAAACAGTGTGTGAGTCTGTGATTAATTTGAAATAAAAGGGTCTTATACAAGTGGCTTCCTGGCTGTAAACTTCTGATATATCTGTTACATATGGGGGCAAATATATCAAATGCAATATTTATACACAATAGCGTATAGGGGTCTGCATGCAATGCATACTAGGTAGTGTATGACAGTGTAGGTATACGTACTTCTTGTACATAAATACAAAACATAAATGCATACACTTATATATACATATGCAACGTACACATGTATGTAGTTATTTGTATAAAGTGTGAAGATGGCATAATATAAATACATACATGGCCAACATTGTTACTAGTGGCTGTTGTTATTCAACCATAGCCTACGCTTAAATCGACAGCCAACAAGTATAAGAATTCATTCGTGCAAAATACTCATATGAACGAATGAATACACTCCATACCATATGTAAGTATGTGTATGTACAATTTGTCTTTACAGAATATGATTCTTTTGACGTTGTCACAACGTGATAACGCCAGTTCATCAAAAATTGTCGGTAATACTGATGATGCTGATGATGATGATGGTGGTACTCTTCAAACATGACAACATCGTCGTGACTTTTCTCTTGATGTGTGAATGTGTACGATTTGAAAAAAAAAAAATGTGAGGGAATATTTTCAATAATACTGAATCACATGCAATGCAATCTACTCGTATCGATGTACATATGTATACATAAATACAAGTATGTATATATCCATCGAGCAAGGTAAACTTAATAAAGTTTGCATTGCTGAATAGTTAAAAAATATGATTAAGTGAAAACTTTGTTAAGGTTAATATACACATCTCTGCAAAAGTAGGCTCCGAATATATTGTACTCTAATTTTTTTTGCTAATTTATTTGCTATGTTATTGAAGATAAGGAAATAATTCAGTTGTGCGAATTTGTATTAAATTCGATTCATCTTTATAATAAATAAATAAAATATTTGGCACTACAGACTCTTCATTACATTTTTTTCAAGAATTCTTATTTAACCTATCTGGATACCTTTTCGTCTCTCAGTTTACGTGTTATGTATGGATTCGGTCTCAGAATTTTTTCACCCAATCATCCGAATCAAAAGGAACATCACCTTTCTTCTCAAGTTTTACCACACAACTTATTTAAAAGCATTTTCATTCACTGGATATTTCTATTGTCGAAAGAATTGCCAATTTAATGCCGACGGGCATCATTTGAAGAACAAATGATGCGGGTTTTCTCTAAACAACTTAACTTTATTTTCATAGAGCATCATTTTTGATGATATGTATGGTAACTTCTGTTGCTCCTGTCACAAAGCGTTATGACTGACTGTTTAATTTGTGTTCCAAATGCTAAATAAAAAATATTAATAAATATTTGGATTTCTGATTTGAGTTTAAATATTTGTTTAAATGATTTTTCTTCAGTAGAGAATTAGGAACTTATTTGAAGCATGAAAGTAAGGTTAAGGTGGGGCAATACATTTAACGAAAAAAATTGTCTATTTTTATAATTTGATTTCGCAAAATAGATAGGCTTGCTTTAAACTTTCAAAAATATTTGAATTGCTTCACCAAAAGGTAACAAAATACTGTAACCTTTTCTACCAATAATACAGTATCAAAATGGCGACAACTCCAGGGTCGACTACAATGAATCTGAAATGGGTAAAAAAAATTGTCGGTGAATCTAAAATTGTTATTGTATACGAAAACGAAGAATTGAGTTTCATGTAAAAAATGTAAATAATTTTGCACTAAAAAAAGTATTTTTCCTGGAATATTTTAATTTAAATTTAGGGTTTTTTACGTAGAAGGTGGCAGTTCTTTGAAATTTTTTACGTTGTGTGAAATGAAAAAATTTTAATTTATTTCCATTGCAGCTTGAACGTTTTTCGAAGTTAAAGACCTTTCTTTTAACATCGAAATTAAATATGAACTACATGGAACATGTAATACTAAAACATTAATGAAAAAAAAATTAGGAAGACTGCAATGCATGTTTTGTTCCCATTCTACCTATCTCTTTCTGTCTGTCTTACTCTTACTCACAGTATTTATGAGAACCTTCAATTGTATCTAATGTCTTTATAATTACTTACTTTTTCAAATAAACTTGAAAAAAAAATATAATAAACAATAATTACAATTATTTAGTGTCACCATCGCAACGTGTAAATGGAAAATGTATTAATAGTGAAGAAATGAATATAACATTTGTCTCCATTTGTTGTTCCTTTTGAAAATACAAATATTACACCATTCCTCGTTGGGTTGTTATATATGTAGGTACTTTTGTATGTATGTATGAAGAACAGTAGTACCAACATATATACGAGTCCATGCATATACAATATAAGTATCCATCATTGAGTTATCGCTGATAAGTCGACATATTATATAAAAATAACATACATACTCTTATAAGTAGACAGCTCATGATGAAGACAGCTTCTCTGTGTATGGTATCTAAATGTTATTTACACTGACGACTATGACAACAACGAAAAACAACAACAAAACCAAGTCTTTTGATGTTTCTTACAAAAGTTGGCACTGTTTTGTTTTCATTATTTTATTTCATTTATTTATTTATTTATTTATTTTTCGTTTTTTTTTTTCTTTTTTTTTTCGTTTTGGATGTTCTTTCTGAGTACGCAACTCATAAATAATTTTGCAATTTTCTCGCAATTTTGTTGTTGTTGTTTGTTTTTATTAAATAAAGAAAATCCACTTTACCATTCACCACATTTAATTGTGTTGGTGTACATACATATATATGTACAATATATAGTAGAAGAAGTACCTACTCGTACTTTTTCTATAAATCACTTACAACATCAGACATCAATTGTACAGACGAATCGTACATTCATATATGTATGCACTATAGGTAGATATGGACAAGTGTTCTTGCCTATGTGTATATGTACATATATGTATAGTATGTACATGAATGTAGCAAAATGATGAAATTCGATGTTATACAATTAAGGACATTTGTTGTTTTTGCTCAAAATGTTGAGAATATTTGTAATTTCAAGTGTTGAATCGTACTGCGGGGTAATGAAATGGAGCTCCTCTCAAACGAAAATAAAATAACTTGCTTTATGTTTTCGTAACTGGGGAACAGAATCGTCAAGAGAGCAAAGTTGCATGCTTTTTGCACACTAGAAATTAATAATGATGAAAAATCATTTGAAACATGTATGTTTCTTAATTCCATCGATATCCACTACTACACCATTTAGGTAAATGTGAATGCTGGACTAATTCAATTTGATAACTTATTTGTATATATGCCATTGATTTGTAATTATTTGCGCAGAATCGTTTATTTTTTGTTTGCTTTATGTTTTCTTCCATTTTGATGATTTGCGCCATTTTGAGTGTCTACAGAAAGCAAATACAAAATGACTGACTATGAGCTGACGTATGCTATGGGATTGCGGTAATATTTTAGAAAGCCGATTTAAGTAATATTAGGTATTTAAATCGAAAGAGTACAAGGCAATATTAATCTGTAGTAATTTAGCTTCCAACGTCGACAAGAAAACAATTATGTTTGATTTACGAAATTAATATCTTTTGGCCCAAATTTATTTGTGACGTACGGTGGCAATATATAGGTATTATATTTATAAAAATATTTCGCAAGTGTGTTGAATTTTATAAACTTAATTCATTCTAGACTTAACTAACAAAAAAAAGTTATGTAATTTTCGACATCGAAATCTGACCATAAAACACTATGTTAATATGATACTTAGTACGTTGATCTTCTAACCATTAGGGTATCGGTTCGAAAAATAAGTAGAATTTTATCAAGAAATTTTTTAAACAGTTTATAATTGAAGTAAATCACAAATAAATTATGCAAATGACCTGAATTACTGGTTGATGATTTAGTGCTATTTAGTACTTGAGTACTTTTAGCACAAAAAATCTTTTAGTTCGCATCATATACTTTGACTTTTGAGTCAACCCTTCCTAATAATTATAGTAAATCAGTAATATTTCGCTTCTATTTGCGCTGTGTCTCTTCCGTGTCTGGAGATTCAGCTTTAGTACACTTTTTTAGCAACTTTCACGGCGAACATTATATTTATATTTGTTGCTAGTGTTGCTGCCTTATTCGCTTTGGCCAAGTGCTTGATGTATTTCAAAGAAAATAATCCAATCATATTATAAGATTTAGGTTGCCAGGCAATCTTTTATTTAACTTTTTTGTAATAAAAAATGTAATAATGATATTTACTATCAGTAGTTCTAGTGGAATGGCGGTGAAATATTAATATTCATATATTATTCGACACTCATACTTAGCTAGCAACGATAAATAATTGGCAAAACAACAACAAAGGTGCTAGACTTAGCGCATAGAATTGTAGACGCCAAATATACTTAGCATGCTCGTTAAGACACTGTTGTCCGTTTCATATTGAATTGGAATTGAGAATACTCACTTTACATCAGCCAATTCATATATAGTCCGCAAATCATCCAAAACAGTCACAGTGAGTTATGGAATATTAATATTATTTGCTTTTTTATATGATGGATTTTAGTGATTTTTGATGGATTTTTTCAGAAGCGCTCATAGGTTTTTTCGGCTTTGATTTTATGGTAAATTCTTGAAACGCCTTAAAAAATATGGTACAAAATGATATAATTTACCTAGGACGACCCTGATTTAATGATGAAGCCTTGAAACGCCTTAATAAATATCCTACAAGTACTGCCAAATTAAAGAAATCGCTGCTGAAAAAATAGCACAGTACCACAATCATGCAATTCTATTGTAGATTTTTTACTAACTCATAATATTTTCAAATTTTTCTTATAAAAATATTGGTTTAAAGCATTAAAAAAATATATTATTTACGAATTTAGTTAATTAGAAAGAAATAGTTAACGCAAGATAAGATTCTTCTCAGAGTAGAGAAAAAATGTAAACCTGACTTTCTTCCTTTCAAAGATATTTTGGATAAATTGGTTTCTTTGACTTCTGATAGATTTTTTTACATTTAATATTTACAACAAATTGCCGCAAAGTAGGACTTTTAACTGCAAAACAGTTATTCCTTGTTGCCAATGAGTTGTGAAAAAAGCCACTGTAAAACAAAGAACACATACTGATTTTCTCAAAGACAAATTTACCAACTTGTCGCACAATACTCTACGTATATTATATATTGCATAATCAACATGTATACATAATTTTAATATGAGAAAAAAAATTGTAAATTTTTAATTGCAGTTTTTTTGGAACAAGGCGATGTTCGCGATGTCTGGCATCAATAAGTTCAACAGAATTGGTGATGCGAGCACGAAATCTTGTGTTTCATGTCAGCTGTTTCTGCTGTGCCGTTTGCCGTATGCCATTGACAAAAGGTGACCAATATGGTATCATAGATGCGGTGATATATTGCAGGTAACGCTTGTCACCTTAATATAATATTTGGATTAAATGTAGAATTTTGAATTTAATTTGATTATTTTTCTGACGCCATATAGAACGCATTACAGTATTGCACGTGAAGCTGACGCTGAAACGCAAAGTCATGTCGTGAATGTCACGGGTCGAGGCGGTATCGTTGGCGGCAACAGTGTCAACAGTGTTGTCAGTGGTAGTGGTGGTGGTGGTGGTAGTAGCGTTGGTTCCATTGCCGTCGGTAGCAACATAAATTCCGCAGCTGCCGCAGCCGCCGCTGTTGCTGCTGCTGCTGCGGCTGCTGGTGGCACATATCCATATGCGACGCAATATTGTTCACCACAAACAAACGACTCATCCAGCCCCCACTCAAATCCCAATCGTATTGTTCCTAGTGGCATATTTTTGCCAGTTTCACATGTTATCTCAGGACTAACACAACCACCACGACAAAAGGGTAGACCTCGAAAAAGAAAGCCTAAGGACATTGAAGCACTCACTGTCAATATGGGTAATTAATGAAAAATTTATTTATAATATGCATCTACATGTACGTAGTTTAAATAAAAAAAAATTAAGTTTATTTTATTGTTTTGTATAATTTTTTAAAATTTATACTCCATATAATAGTCCAAGTTGAAAATACTGTGAAAATAAGAACAGTACAGAGAGTTCCATATCATTTAAAATGTGGTTTCTTTTCCTATGTGGCCCAATGTAGCATTTAGCTAGTTATCTGCATCTCTCTTATGCCTCTTGTGACCTTCATTAATGAAGATACAAAACTTCAAGCACAGCACAGAGCAGCACAATACAGAAGAAAATCATTTGCAGGATCATAAAAAATTATGAAGATGATTATGCTCGTTAAGGAATTATCTTAAATTCGATGTGCTGTATTAGTATTCTTGTTCTTGTTCTTGTTCATATTGTTGTAGTACTCTGTCTTGCTTTTTGGTTTTTTGGTTTTTGTGAGCAAATGATACCTACTGTTTTTGTTTTTGCCTTATGGCTTATACAAGTGCGTATCTGAAAAACAGGGGGATACCAGCACAGTGGTGATGTAGAATTGGCGCCAAAGATACCGCTGGCAGTTCGTCCATCAGGAATCCATCCATCCATCCTGCCAGACAACAGAAAATCTAAAAGCACTAAAATCACTTCCATTAAATATGCATATACACCAATTGAAGCAAATGTATGTATGTATTTGTAAAATCGTAAAATACGAATAGAGGACTAAATAAGAGAACATAAACTTTAGTTGCCAGCCTTCTATTTAGCTGCTTTTTTTGTTTAGAGTTTCTTAAAAGAAGGAAACTAGTTGCATCAGTAGAGTGAATTTTAATGGCGCCATATATGAATGTATGTATGTAATCAGACTCGCAGCTTGTACACACAGAAAAATTCTCAAATTATGGTTTCGTTAACGAAAAGAAAAATATGAAAAAAAGAGTATTGCAATTGATTAGAAATGCATAAATGGCTAAAACTACATATTTCATCAAAATCATATATAGTAATATCATTTTAGGTGCAATTGAATAAAATTGGCCATTCAAGATATCAATCTTTAACATGTAACTCATCAATAATTATTGAAAAATCATTGATCCCACAATATGAACTTTCATTTCATAAATGCATTTGTCTGTAGATATGTGAGCACATATATTTATAATACATATTTAACAGTTTCATAAATCAAATCCATTTGAAATACCAATATTTATTTCATGGCAACATGTTATTCGCTATAATGGTAAATTCCCACTGTGCATTTGTATACATGCACCCCATCAGGTATTTTTTATACATATTTATCAGTTATTTTGTGCAGTGCATTTTATGGTGGTAGCAACTACACATTCCATGGAAAAGCTGCTCGTTGGTGCTCAAACATATATAGGCAGACAAATAGACAGGTTAGATCGTGATTTAATCATTTTTACGACTTTTCGTATTAGTTAGTATGGATATACGATATAGTACGACCATATAAAGCGTTATTGATGTGATATGATATTGTATTTTGTGTTATTGCCTAACATATATAATTTATACACATGCCATGCATCGGCTGTTTCTAAAAACTAAATAATTCACTTCAAAATTAGTACTGTAAAAGCAGTTTTACAATTCTTACCAGTAGTTTTTACTAGAGACGAAATTGTTCTAATTTGTGTTTATCAAAAGAATGTCGTGTTGTAATAGTAGTGGATAATTTTATCCAGTATTTGATTCTATTTTCTGATCACAAATTTTCAACATAATGAGATTAACAAAGTAATAGCAAGATAGACGCGTCCCTTCTGATAGTTACCAATGCAAAACGTCATTGGCTGTTTTCTATACATTTGTACAATAAAAACAATTTCTGTTGGAAACCATAATACCATCACTTTTGCCTTCACAGTCTGACTTTTGTAGACGTACACTTCAATTCACTGCAATATTCGTGGATGGCAAAACTTCGTTAATTTAATGTAAATCAAACTAAATTATTAATATTATAGACTTATTTGATAAACGCATATATTTTTGCTAAAAGAAAACACTTGTGATACAAACTGAGACGCCCTTACCACTCGCTTGGGCCAAACTCATAACCCACATTAGAAACTTCACTTCACTTTTGACATTAGTACACATTAATTATGAAACCAATATGTATATGCGGAATACAACTGTGGGGCTCTGCGACCAAGTCAAACGTTTGAAGTCCAATATTCTGTATATCATCACTAAAGTAGAGTTCGCAAACTATCGATGGCCCTATTAATACTATCGAAAGTTTTACACTATCGTGGTATCCATGCATAGGATGGATGGTATCCATACATAGAGAAATGTATTGAGTTTCTTTTAAAGTGGTACATCAATGGCTGTTCTCTCTCCAAACTCGATTTTGTAATTTGATTACATTGTAATTAAAATATTTACTAAATATCCAAAGAGTTTAAATTAATTTCAATATGTTAAAAAAAAATTGCTTTTTAACAATCTGAACCGAAACATTTCATAACAATACCCTTTACTTGGTACTAAGAACCAATTAATTTTCATATTATCGGTTAGTCAAAATGATATAAGTTAAGGGATACAAAATGTTTTCACAAAACTATTATTAAACTGATTAAATCAAATTTTTAGGAAGGAATTTGGTTAAGGGTATTAAAAAATTCATAATGAGAAGATAATTGTTTCTAAAATATATTATATGTACTATATAAATAATTATAAATGTGACGTTTGGTTTTTTTGTTTTTATTTAATGTTGTTGTTGTAGTTATTTAAAATCAATATACTTTCATGGAGTGCATCAATACTAGTAACTGGTAGATTTTTTTGATTTCTTCTCATTTTCAGACCTCAACACCGAATATCTTGATTTTGGACGTGGATCTCATATGGGCTCGTCATCACGTACGAAACGTATGAGGACATCGTTTAAACATCATCAACTGCGTACAATGAAATCCTATTTTTCCGTCAATCATAATCCAGATGCAAAAGACCTGAAACAATTATCACAAAAAACTGGTTTACCAAAGAGAGTACTACAGGTTCGTAAAAGAACATTTAAAACATTCAAAAATTTGATTGTAATGCAAAAAAAAAAATAAAATAAAAAAAAAAAATGTTACGGGGGATTAAATGTTTATTTAAAATATTTTAAAATAAATGCTATATATATTGTTAATTTCAAGAGTATCCTCGGTTTTTTGTGTATTATGACGCGGTAATATATATGACTTTTTGCCATTTTTTGGGTAACTTAATAATTCCATCGGTGTAGACTGCTGTGGTTTATCGGCGAAAAGCTTGGCCAAGTGATTTTTTCGATCGACCAATTTTTTACCATTAACAGAGTTTTGCAAAGATCGAAAGGAATTGTAGTCAGACGGTGCAAGGTCTTGGCTATACGGTGGATGCATCAAAACTTTCCAACCAAGGTCCGTCAATTTGTTCTGAGTCATCAAAGATGTGTGTGGTCTGGCATTGTCATGATGGAACACAACTCCTTTTCTGTTCGTCAATTCTGGTTACTCTTCCTTGATTGCTTTGTCCAAGCGGTCGCTTTGTAAGCAGTAGAGCTCAGATCAGACAATTCCCTTCTAATTCCACCAAACACCCAACATAACCTTGTTTGTGAAGTGTCACCGGTCGTTGACCATGATCGTTTGCATTGGATATTCTCGCATTAAGTCCATTTTACATCGCCCGTAATCATTTGCTTCAAGAATGGTTCGATTTCAAACCTCTTTCCGGCGTTCACGCACAGCGTTCTCATCGTAAACCGCACAAAATTTTCGACATGTTTTTGTAGCATTTTGATCTTTTTTATAGTAAAAGAGCATCACATTGCGTATTTCTTCAGATATTTCACTCATTTTCAAATCAATATAACTTTATACAACAAAATATTGTGATTTGGTTATTCGAAAAATAAATAGAGCTTGATTTTCAACATTTTAATTTTCCTCCTGAAAGAGCAACAAATCTTTCAAAACAATTTCTATTATAATAAAACAGAATGAGTTGGCACTCGAAAACCTATCTGGTCTACTAAATACAATATATAATCTCGACATCAGTTAAAATCCATTTTCAAAATGCTTTCTGTTGAAAAATCATTTATATAAGCATGGACTCTGATTATCTATTAATAAGTGGTTTGCAATTGAAAATGGATATTTTCTAGAGATTAATTACCATAAATATTTAAGTTCTTTTTGCAGAATGAGGAAATCCTCAGATGCTAATTCAATTGATCAGGTTTGAGAAAATATGGTACATATGAAGTTCCTCTAATAGTTTCTATTTGGATTAGAATATTATTTGAAAGACGATTGACATACTATTGGCAATTAAATAATTAATTTGCATAATTGTTTTTTGTTTCTCTTGTAGGTATGGTTCCAAAATGCCAGAGCGAAATGGCGACGTTTAATGACAAAAGATGGTAGGGTCTTGGAGAAGGGTGACGATTTGGACAGCAGTCCAACATTATTTATTATGGGCGGTGGCGCAAAAGATTCACCACCAAGTACCTTAATCGAAAAGGATTACGAGGAAATGCAGCTGCAGCAATAACCGCAGCGGCATCAGCAGCAGCACCAGCAGCATCAACAACAAGAGGACTAACACTGGATACACACTTATGATGGAGTAGGTTAGCTATCAGCATTAAAAACAATAGGAGGCAGGGCTAACTAATTGTTTTGTAGAAATTTCGCATTTGTACACTGTTGTTCTCGAAGAGGCTAAATAGGCACGTTAGACACAACAGTGAATATTAAAATGAAATGCACTGTCAGGGATAACGAAAAATAATTAAAAAAAAAACACACACACACATTAAAAAATGAAAAAATGAAGAACGAAATAGTTAAAAAAACCCAATATTAGAATGATCATATATTAATATTGTATAAAAGAAATTATATTACAAATCGAAATGTCAATGAAAACAAGAAAAAAAAATCCAAATTAAATGAAATACACATGCTTGAGCGCAGTATTTAATGTATGAGCACAAAAGAAAAGAGAAAAAAAAAATGCAAAAATAAAATACTCATGTATTCATATTTGTGTATGTAGTAGTTAGATGTTATCTAGGTGTGCATGGATGAGCGAGTGTATGTGTGTGAATGTGCGTGAATGTGCAATAGAGAGATAAACAGCTAAGAATGCAGAGAGAGACAGTATGAGCATCTGAATGCATAAACGTATCACTCTGATGTGCCGTATGCGGAACTGATAATTTCAGATCATTTTAAGCAGCAATTGAATTGAATTATTGCTTAAAATATACCTACGAAATTGGTTAAAATTGCTTTAGCGCATGCATGAGTGTATTTTATGAGTAGTCCTGTTCTACTGTATTCGCCATATTGTTATCTTAGAGCGATAATAGTATTGAAGCACAACTCATAATTATATATATATATAAATACATATGTAGTTGTAAAGTTTAATAAAAACGAAATGCCACCAACATTTATTATTGTAAATTTTTATATGTTTTTTATTTATGTACACGGCTTGATTCTGCTACGTAAAAATGACATATGGCGCGCTCAGAATAAAAGCGAATGGTACAGGAATGTACGTTTTTTAACTGTTCACTGGAACATACACTGTTCCATTCGTTTTTCTTCTATGTGTGACATACTAATCTATATAATTTGGAGCACAAAACGATTAATAAACTAAAGAACTGCATATGTATATTTATACATCGTACATACAAACTTAAATGAATACATTAATTCGTTAAATCATAACATAGACATTGTATATAGGTACCTACTTATTAAAAAAAAAAAATATATATATATAAGAAAAATAAAACTAAAAAAAATATATATATATAAAATACATTGCCCACATTATGTCGTGGAAAAAGAAAAAAACTGAAAAATTTTAATTTTTATTTATTTTTATTTTTTTCAATTGTAATGTAATGTATATCCTCTCAAATAATTATGCAAATAATATGAGTATGTAGTAAATAGTAAAATAGTATGGAAGACAAAGCTGCTTATTTAGTATTTTTATTTTACTTGATTTTTTTCGTTTGTTCAATAATTTATTTATAACTTATTTATTATAATTCCTTTATGTTATTATGTATTAAGCGAAAGTAAAATTAAAAAGAAAACAATTTTTTTATAAAATTCAATATTATTGCGTTTTTCTCATTCCGTCGTTGAAATTTTCTTTTCTCCCATACGCCATTTAGTACAGTTCTGAGAAATTCCTTAACGAAATTTTCAATTTTTCTAACATTGTACACCTTTTTTATAAGTTCATATGTTAAAAAAATGTTTAATAGCTTATAATTTATTTCTATATTTCTTTGCTAATAAACCAATTCTATCGAATGGCTACAAGTGTGGGATATGGCTTGTGCTATTGTGAATAAATGCTAAATAAATGAATTATTTTTATTTTATGCATTTAACATCACCTTGAAGTTTCATCTCAAGAGTATATTTTGCTTCTACATTTGTTTTGTTAATAAACCAATTCGATCCAATGGGTATAAATGTAGGATGCTGACCTGTGTTATCGTGAATATGCTAAATAATCGAATTTATTGCATACCTGTTTGAAACATTATGAGAATGGAACACTTTTATATTTATTTTATGCATTTAATACTTAATTTTTAGAGGCCACGATATACATTTTTCTTAAAATGTTGCAAGCGAAATAAATTTCAATATTATATAAATTAAATCTAAGCTAGATTTAATATTAACTTCACCATCAATCATTCGTTTGAAACAGTCAAAAAATGGCGTATGTGGAACAAAATAATATTGAAGTAATGATATGTCAAATTAATTTAAAAATTAAGAGGATTGAGGAAATCCTTTCTGAATTTACTTTTTTTCTCTAATTTAATGTAAATGCAAAACTGTACAGTGTATTTTCAGTGTGGAGAATTAATAGATGAAATTTATACATTACTTTTTTTTGGGTTAAAAAAATTTTTTTTTATCCGTAATTAGGTATTTACATACATATACATTCTTTCAAACATTTACCGGGAATTGGTCATTTAAAAAGCCCGCTAAAAGGGATTGTCAATTTTTTTTGTGGCTCAGTTGGCACAACTGTTCTCCATTTTATCGGTTTTCTGAAGTGTGTTGTTCGATTTTCGTAATGAAGAAACTTTTCAAACAAGGAATTATCACCAACTGAATTCAACTGAAGTTATCGCGGTGTCGTGCACTCGGAATTGTTGCCAGACGGTCAAACGGTAAATAAGAATTGGCCGAAAAAGGCAATTTTTGTGAAAAGCAAACTCATGGAAATTGCACCACGATAACGCGCCATCTGACAAGACTGCTAACCACTGTATTTACCTGATATGACTCCTGCCGACTTTTTTCTCTTTCCAAAACTGAAATTACCACTTCGTGGCACCCGTTTTGCATCGATAGAAGACATAAAAGAAAATTCGCGGTGAGAACTGAGGTCGATTCAAGAAAGTGTTTTTAAAAAATTTGATTTGATGATTGCATTAAACTACTCAAACTCATTGTCAGTATAGAGAACAGTTGTGCCAACTGAGCCACAAAATTGTTTTGACAATCCCTTTAGGAGAACTTTTAAAATGAAATAAGGAACACCCTATTCGATAAAAAGAAAAACACATTTTGCTTCTCAATATCGTATGTATCTTTCAAAAGAACTCATTCAAATTTCCAAACATTTTTTTCTTACATTCATTTGAAAGAAACGCATTTTCGAAAAAAAAGGGAAAAAGTGAATTTGTGAGCTCATTAAACATTATTTTTTAGCGAAAAAACCTCATGCAAATCAAACAAAAGTTTGTAAAGTGTTATGGGGATTCTTCACCTTTGATTGGAACCATGCACCACTGGCTTGATGGACGAAACATAGATTCATCAGAACACACCATTGACCAGGGAACAGAACTTACCGTGGTAAATCGAGCCCGAAGAAGTGCAAGGTGAGTCTGGTAGCCAATAAGGTACAACTAACGAAGAATGAGCAAATGCGTTGGATGATATACGTCGCGCACATAGCTTCTTCATTCCCGAAATTTCATATATTATATTGAACATATTGCGATATTTTTGTGGTCTCAACTAGCTCCTTCACTCTCTCACTTTAGGGTCGTTCAATATAATATAATGGATTTTTCCACATTTTCTGGTATACTGGCGATTTTTAGGCGTCAGGATCGTTCAGTGTAGTCGATGCTTGTACGGCAACAACGGAAGTTGGAAAACCACTAAATTGAATCATCTTCATCAACAGTTAGAGTTCGGGTAATACTTATGCGGAGGTTTAATGATTCTAACTGCTTTAACTTGTAAATGCGTAAACAAAATCGGCTGAAATTTTGACATATGTCTAATGACGGACGAAGCATTTCATTAATGGTTCACATTAGTGCATGTTAATGCTATCTCTTAGGATTATTGCCTATTTCCAGTTTCCAAGCATCAGCCATTTCGGCTCTACTGTAAGATATTTGGATCGAATGAAGAGATCATCGATGAAAGAAATGTCTATTTTAATGTCCTTGTGAAATCGTTGAATGAATAAAGATGAATGTGGAATTTGATAACATATGATAAGCAAAACAAATGTAATTTAAAAATTTTATGATTTAAATATTAAGAGAAATTTAAAGGTGTGACTAAATTCACTACACTGAAGATAATTATATATACAATATGTGTATAAATGCTCTCTTTGAAAATTGCTTTCAAATCCTATGTACGAGTATGAGTTAATTTTAAAATATCACGATAGGTAGTGGCATTTGTCTCAAACTCGAAAAACGATATATTTTATACAATATAAGTAGGAAAGGATAATAATTAAGGATAATAGCGAATAATACTAAAAACTATAAATTTTGTTTGTTCTTCTTTTACTTTTTATTGACTGGCCACATTTTTAGGACCATTTTATCAGTGCGAGGTTAATTCTATTTGTCATTTTTTAGTTTTTCAGTCAAATTTCAACGTAGTTTAAACTAAATTTAAACGCCCAATCTATATGGGTTAAGCCAAGATTAACGTATCAGTTGTTCAGCTATGTCACTGCACTCAGTACATCTTTTCTTGCTGCGGTGTAAAATAAGTTTAAATTTAAACTCTGTTTACGTAAAATTGGTTTAAATCTAGTTTAAACTTAGAGTAATGAGCACATATAATTATTTAGAACTAATTTTTCAATAGTTTCTGTACATCAATTGTAATTAAATAGAAAAAAGCTAATAATAACATAAAAACAAAAATTAATAATAAAGTTAACAGGTATAGTTAGTAGGTTTGTACTTCACAAAAAAATAAAAAATTAAATAAGAATAAAAATACAAGAAGAACATAACACGAAAACAAATAAGAAATTAGTTAAAGCAAAACTTTATTCATTTTTGAAAATTTGTTTAACCTATGTATATTATATAATAAGCGAACAAATAATAAAATACATAAATTCGATTACATTACAAAAAACAATGTAAGCAATTGCTTTCGGCGATGGAAAATTTGGTAAGCCAAATCGAGAGTTGAAATAAATATAGTTTAAATATTATAAAAATGATTTGTATTTCTATTCAAATTGTAATAAAAATTTAAGTATTTTTTATCCAATTACAAAGGTAAAAAGTCATAAGCAGGAATTAAGTGTTTTTTAAATGACTAAACAGCCACACATCTATTTATTTCTAACCATATGTATAGATTATATAAAAAACAAGCGTGCATCCAAGGTATCAAATTATTAACTAAAGGACTACAAGAGATAATATGTATATAGGAAAATTAAAATTTCAAATCATAAATTTCACTTTAAAATTGTTTAAACTTCGTCATATTTGCAATCAACAGAGCGCCCTCTATTGTTTAATACTTTCGAGGATAACTAGTAAGTAAGTACCTCAACCATTTACTTTTATCACATATATGAACCATACGATATACCAAATAATTTACGAGATTCGACCAAATTTCGAACATGAGCAATTTTACGATCATAAGAAGTTAGGGTAACTTTATACAGGGTAGACCAATCCCAAGAGAATTTTTGCAGTCTCCTATTGAAATAAGTGCGAACAACACACAAACATCTGAAATGCATTTGTCTAATTTTTCTTTTCGATTTATTCCAACTTAATTCTAACGATAAAAACTTGCAAATAGTTTTCTAATTGTTAAAGTATTACGAAAAATATAAATTTGAAAGACCACATAAAATCACGTGAAATGAGTAGAAATTTAAGTCACATCCTGTGAAACGCCAATTTTATATTTGAACAATTACACTCAAGCATAATCGGCGGATATACATTTTTCTTCCATTGAAAATGAATTTACTGACTTCAAAGTGGCGACTAATAAACCAGTGGTGTAGTAGGATACAACAAAATACTTCAAACAATAGGAAAATAAACATTTTTTTTTAGGTTACAGCTCGAAACACTGAGTAACTTCAATTTAAGGATATTCCATAGTCAAATCACATCTCAGAGTACATAATGGATTTTGACGCATTCTTTATTGCCGTGAAAGACTTTGGAACGGAAAACGAAACAAACTAGTTTCACGACGACGCTGTTGAATATATTTCGGACTAAATTATTCGCAAATTGATCGATTAGATCAGATCTCCAAAGGACATTTAAAGAAATTCAGCATCATATATGAATTTGAAAATAGAAAAGATACTGCATCTATAACTCATTTGAAAATTAAGGTGAGTTAAAAATTGTTACAATGTCCTTCAAGTAAAAGCTTTTGAAAAAATGTAACTCACGTGTTAGTTTTTCCCCCCCTATTATTAATAATGCTCAGAATAACGAGATGTCCGAGCAGTTCAACATTCACCTTAAATGGGTGCTAGGGTACAGGGGCATACCTGGGAATGAGACCGCGGACGAGTTACACTTTTGCAAACTCCTTCTGGCGACTTGTAAACGAATATCAGATGGGAGTTGGAACACTCGTGTGTAACTACCCGATCAATTTGGTCAGTGCTGACACGCGGTTAATATGCTGTTGGAAATTATTATGGGGGCTTGCCAGATAGGGAGGCATGCAATTAGGATAGACATTACAGCACCTGACTACTGTCGAAACTGCGGCAATGAGGAGCAATCGGAATCCATAACTCACCTCCTGTGTGAGAATCCGGCTAAAGCAAGCCGCAAAATGGTTCTAATGGACAGTCACTTCTTACACGACATCAGACAGTTGGTCTGTAGTTCGAGTTGGTTTCCACCGCAAATAAGCAGCGCATCAGCACCTTCATAACGGGTCTTACGTAGTCTAAGAGAGACCGCGCTAGAGGACAGACGCCTCAACGTAACCTAACCATAATGTTGATGTTACGAAAAACTGACTGAACGTGTAAGAGAGTTTTGTTGCCGGTGGGTCTGACCCGTCGGTTCTTGTTCCAGAGGTATGTTCCTGATGTTGTTGTTGCTACTCCTGTGGGTTGCTCTTGGAGCACAAATATAACACTTATGTTTTCCTTAATTCTTTTCTCAATGTTTTTACAACTTTTATTAAGTAAATTTTAAATTTAACTTTTATACACACTTTTCTTGAATATATAAACAATATAATATTTTAACTAGCACTGCACTGATGGTTTCACTAAGAGGGTAATTTTTAGATTGATCAACTAGAAAAAAGTTAATAATGTTTTGCCCCAAAACAAAGAGAGGTAAATAGAGAAACATAATAACAATACTGAGCGGAATGGGAAGAGTTGGCAAGATCGGTGATGCCAGATCGCTACTCAACCCATTCCCCCAATTTAGAACACAGTGCAGTACATAGATCTCTTTTGGCGTAGACACTGACGAAACTGAAAGTTTACCATTCAGATACAGTCATACATATCACTAAGTTATTATTTCACAGTTCTTCTAATTGAAATTAAAGAATTGATGAATGCAAGATGTTTCTTGTTGTCTTAAATAAGCCGAATTTGTAAATGTAGGAAAAAACGAAAAAAAAAAACAATTTTTTTACATTAAAAAACAAACTAAAAATTGTGTTTATTAAATGATTCGATAAATTTTTGCTTATAAAATAATTTTAAATACAATACAGGGGAGGGAAAGCACTTGTTATTATGGAATAAATGGGCTAATTTCAATTTATTTCAAGCACATTTAATTATGTATATTTATATATTTGTATTTTTTCCTTTGTAACAGAATAATAATAATAATAATAATAATTAATCGCGTTATAATTGCGCTTAAATATGCATGTATCAAAATGATTATAATTATATAATAAGTTATATGTAATAATAATAGTAGTGTAATAAAAATATTATCAATCAAAAACATATTCGAGCCGAAAATATATATAAAAATAGTTTAATAATATTTGCGCATATTCATAGTCAAAGTTAAGATCCAACATAAAAATTGGCAGAGCATTGTTTTAGATAAATTTCCCATATACAACTCTGTTGGAAAGCAATTTTAACTATGAATACCAGGCATTGTACCTTAATGTGTATAATTATTTATTTTGCAATACAGTTGTTTTCCATATATTTTTATTTATTTCTTTCTTTTTTTACGCACTCAATCGAAAATAAATACAAATAAAGTTATATCAAATTTAAGTATTATATCAAATAGTAACAGAAACAGGAAAAGAGTGAGCGAAAAATGGTAGAGAGATCAGATAATTTGTTGAAAAATGTTTGTGGTTACAGGAAATGAAGAGAATTCCATATAAAACAGAGCACACAGAGCACGTTAGCCGATTGTTGATAATTTAGATCCTCTTTTTGTTCGTGTGCTTTCACACTAGATCAATTCAAAATCAATTGTAATATTTTAAAAAATATAATAAGAATTGTATTTGCCTACGTTAAGTTACATCGAGTTAATAAATTATTTCGTTTCAAAAATTTCCTATATAAAATCAAAATTAAACAAAAAATTATAAAATCGTATGTAAATAAAGTCTTGTAGACATAATCTCGTATCGCCATAGAGAGTAGTTGGTATTAGTATAAGGAAAATAAATACTATTACGTAGTTTATTTTTTTAATGCCTACAGTTATTGCTCATTACTGCAATTAATATTATTATTATTGTACGTTTCTTCTTTAATAAATTTAAACTCTTGAAAATTTATATTTAAATAGATATATGTAGGTATGTTGGAATTTTGATCAAACTATAGTTGGCTGACTGTTTGGTTAGCTTTCACTTTTAATTTTATTATTAGTGTATTTTCTTTTTCATCTGCATATGTAATTTTGTTTGGCATTTTATATAATTTTTTTTTTTGCTTTTTTTAAAATATTTTTAATAGAGCGCTGTAACATGTCTTTTATAGTTGCTATATATGTCAATGTATTGTAGATTTTGAAGAGATAAGCTGATTAATTTCTTGTTTTGTTAGCTTTCTGGAAAAAAAAAATTAAATTAAATAAATACGACTACTTAAGGATTAGTGACGCATATCATTCATTCTTCCATTCAGAAGACAATTATTTATATAAATATATGTTACGTAATAAGACAAACCATATTTAGTATTTAGTCGTGTTTAGGTGTGTAGGCTTGCATTTGTATTTTGTATTGTATATGTGTGTTTGTGTGTGTGTGTGTGTGTGTTTATGTACTGATCTAATTCAGTTGGGCACTAAGTGACTGTTGTCTCTAACAAATATCTCAATCGAATTCACGTCAGCGGCCGAATCTTTTAAATCCGAACCGACCGGATCATGAGTCGCTGATGATGCTGTAGTTGTTGTTGTTGTTGAATTGGTGGTCATGGCCATACGATTTTTACGCTTCATTTCTTGCAATTGCTTGCGCTGTGCTTCGCGTTTCAATGCAGCTGCTGAAGGTGTTGCATTACCATTACTATTATTGCCCACATTCGTTGAACCATTTGCCTTTATTGGATTTCTAGTCTTGTTCATTTTTTGTGGTTTAGCCATTGAAGTTTTTGCTGGTGTCTCATCGAAATTCTTTGGTTTCTGAAAGCAAGAACGTAATTGAATTATAACAAACAATTTGTTGTTGTTGTTGTTGTGTTACTACCTTCCAGTCATTGCTTTTCAATTGCTCTACATCTTCAAATATGGAATTAATATGATCAATTTGTAAATTCACCATATCCCAAAAACCTTGCAGATCATCAACCGTTGTGGGAAATTTATCGTCTGGCGAGCTTTTTAAATTGTTATGACAAAGTCCTAAAATGAACATTAATGTTTGTTTAATGGGCTTTATCACATTTACTTCTGAATTACTTACCTTCAAACTGTTTCATTTTTTGTGTGACTAATAAACGTGCCTTACCCGATGCTGATCGCAGAAATCCCATTGTGTCTTCGCTGATCTCAGGATTACTCTATAATGTACAACGAGAGGGAAGAAAAAAACAAAATAGATAATTTAACTCATCAGCAATGTGATTACAATCCACGTACCGAAAGCATTTCTATGTAATTTTCAGCAACCTTAGCCAACGACAAAAGTCGTGCCTGTTCTTCTGCCAACAGTTTCAAAAAGTAATAACCATCCTTTGCCACTGTACTGTTACTGGAATTATTTATATTTTTATTGCCAACATCTCCTCCATTTGCTTCTACCGTGTGTGTTGTAGGAGTGATTTTCTGATTTGTGCATTCAATGATATCAGCCTTTAATTGTTGTGGTTTCAACGATTCTCTCGTTTGCTGTTGAAGTGTTGTTGATATTGTTGTAGTAATATTGTCTACGGGTAACGTTTTATGATCCACCTGATCTTCGTCTATATCCATGCTTTTGCGAAAGAAATCTCTTTTGGATGATATTGCAGGCAATTGAGCACGAAACTCTTCACTCAAATGTCGCATCACTGGTAGATCAACATTGCTGTTCGGTGATGTTAAAACATCGGCAGCAGTCAACGTCGCCGGCGGTGGTGTTGTGTGTCGTGACAGATTATTTGGTACGATATTAACACGTTTGCTAGGTGACAACTGTTGAAATTTGCGTGACAATTCCGACATTTCCGGTTTGCTAGCTTCACGTACAACTCGAGCTGTGCGTGGCGAACCACGTAGTGTTTTTGGACTATAGAAACCTTGCGCCAAAGCGCCTGGTCCATATAAACGTTCCACACGCTGCATAATGAAGCTGGTGTGGCAATTCTGGCCATCAGTCTGATCATGAGCGCCTCCGGCGACATTGTGACCGTTTTGATTTTGATTTTGATCCCTGCCCGACGACTCCATTAAATCATTTAAACGTCCTGTGTTTATATGTTTTGTAGGTTGTGAATTTATCGGTGCATTTGACATTGGAAGCAACACTGGTGGTGTTAGTGAGTCTTTTTTTCGGCAATACTGAATGCTATTGGACGATGGTCGTATTGGTGATACTTCCCGCGATTTATTTATATCCTGTCTTATCTTAGAATCATATGTTGTAAGGCTTGAATAACCATTAACACAACAAGCCAGATTTAGATAGCTAGGCTTTTTGCCAGCACTATTCTGAGACGTCGTTGCTGCTGTCGCCGCCACCGCTGTTGTCGTAGTTGTCGACGACGAAGTTGCCGTTGATGCTGCTGTTGTGGATAAGGCACTGAATTCTATCGTATCACCAATTTGGTGTGTTGGCACAATACACACCTCACTCGTTACGGAATCCATAAAAGCTGAATGTGTCTCACTAGTTCCGGTCCGTTCAGGCGGAACAGCGCACCCGTAAAATGTCTTTACCTCTTACGGTTTGTGACTGATTGCTTGTTAGTTTGTCAATCGTTTCAATGTACGGCGGAATGTATTATATTCAGATTAATACCTGTAGTCGGCTTGGAGGGAGAAGAAAAAAAAAAGAAAGAAAAAACTAATAATAATAAATACGCAAAAAATATATTAAATATACATAGGTATGTTTATGTATGTAAATGTTTTGTGACAAAACAAGAATGACATTGCATGTGGTTACTAAGCAAAGAAGTACATAATTGTAAGCAAGTGGGAGATATGATACATTAAGTACGTATGCACGTAGCTCACTGTCTCAGAGGTCACATTATAGAAAAACAATACATGCATTTACATACTTATTATTCTGGTAAACACACCATAATAAAAAAAAAAAAAATGTGCGGTGACTGAAAATGAGCTTCATGTTCAAAAACTCTTTTTATTTTTCTTTTTACAATTATTACTTATTATATTTACATTGTTGTATATTCATGCGTAATCAATAAAATTATAAAAATGTATTTATTGCAGACACAAAAGATAATACACTGACAAATAACCAATAAGACCAACAATATAACGGTCAAGTGAAAAATTGTCTCTTAACCACATATCTTATGTATTTCCATTAGCACTTGATCAACAATGATCGCCCTTGTTTAATTATTAACAAATTAACAGCAGAGCATTTGCAAACCGGATTTTATAATTTAAAGTAGTTTATTCATTAATATGTTCTTGGTAACAGACAAGATATAAGCACGCACATAAACTCATATGTAGACCAACTACAAGTTGTGAGATATTTTTTTTGCGGAAGCATTTCGCTTATCCTTGACTTGATATTTTCCAAAAAGAAGTTGGATATATATACAATTTAATTGACACTGCATTTAGAAATAATAAATTAGAGCATATATTTGTGTGCTTTATTGCACAACTAGCACGCGATAATTTCTTCTTTCACTACACCGCAACAGTTAGAAGAAACACTACTTCTTTAACCCGTAATATTAATGTGAAAAATACACCGAATCACTGTTGGTGGTGGCATCTAAATTTAGAAGGTTACTTTCAATTCTCATCCATTTGATGTTACTTTGTGGTTTTTTTATATTTTAAGTTTAGTCACTAATATTGATTATTTTGTACACTACCTTTACTGCTCAATGTAAAAAGTCGCTCTTCAGCTAATTTTGTGAAAATTTACACTTTTTAAAACGAAATTTCTTTTTCCAATGAACCGTCTATGAAAAAGCATTTAGGCTGCAAAATACATGTACTCGTATGTGTCCATATGAGAAACACATTGTAAAGTAGCAAAGGGTATTTCACATGTTTCAATATTAATTTTATTCACATGCAAATGATCAAATATTTCTATAATATTAAATTAGTTTAAATAAATAAAAAATAATATCATGTATACTTGCAAGAAGAAAATAAATTATCTAATTTAAATTATTTAAAATCCAAATTGTATCGTAATCGTAATGTTCAAAGTTTACCCTGTGTCGTGTTTCACATGTATCATATTGGTTCACAATAAAAGAACTGCAACCTTAGTACATGCGGCAGATGAAATTGTAATGAGACCATCTGGTTGGAATGCTAGAACAGACATACTGGAAAAACCAGAAAACAACAATTAAAGTTATTATTGAATTAAAACGCAGAAGAAATACATAGTATATTATATAATTTGTTTAAAATATTTCAGCGATATAAAATATACAAGAGTTACGTCACTCCTTCGCGAGTGTCCAGTGTAGGTCTCAGGTGCATATATACTTACTTATATGATGTGAGCTTCAGAAGCAAGTACACATTTTGTTAAGCAAATTTTGTTTCAGTGAGGTTTTGGCTGTTGTTTTTGTTATATTTTGGGAAATGATAGTCATAATACCTACTTGTATTTATATTGAATTTAATAATATTCCAAAGAACTATGTAAATTAAAACTAAAAACATAAAAAAACAATATATTTAATTTGACTTTCACTGTATATCCAACAAGTGCATTTATTCTCAAATATACATGTAAATGCAAATATAAATGTGTGTACTTGTAGATTAGAAAGGGTCAAATTTTCGCTCTATTTATGATTTTAAGTATATTTGCTAAAGAGACCATGGTTCTACAATCAAATTCGAAAACTAAGTATTTCTATTTGTGTAAATAACAATATTTACTTGTCAAAATGCAGGTGTCAAATTGTTTCTAGACACATGGGCCCGTAGTTGGAGTCAAATTGAAGTTAATTTTAAATTTAGAATCGGTTATTTGACAGGATTTTGTATCGGAAATATGTCAAACGAGTCGATGAGTCATGATCAATGATCAATCAATTGTTAATATTATTGCTAGGCGTTTTGCCACTTTTTTTCTTGCCGTACGAATTTCATCCGCCTTAATGCAGATAACTCTTTATTCACGCCTATTTGGACTCCAGTTTATTGAAAGAAAAACTTGCATAACCAAATTTCGATTGAATTAAAAATATATCTAAGGAGCACCCTTTACTCAATATTACTTACCATGAAAAATATTGTGTAGCTATGTGATTCATAGGGATATATCATGCAAAATGTCCACAAATGGTTTCCATGCTATGTACGTCTTCTTAATCAAAAACCAGATCAAGGCAATTGATGCACTATACATACACCCAAATGCTGAGTGCTGTTGTGATTTGTCATTGGTATCGAAAATTAAAAACTATCGCTTTAACTTTTTTTCAGATGTCTCATTTTCTTATTTTTTTTTTTCTTTCTTTCATTTTAATATCTATCCACTTTGCATAATATCCAACTGTGAATGTCATCTTCACGACTATGACCTTAGCGCGTGTGTCATAAGTAGATTTTTATGTATAGGAGTACTTGTATGTATGAATGTATTTATTTGTATTGTAATTTAAAGTTAGTATTAATATACTTTGGTTCTTTTTCTTTTTTTCTTTAAATTTAATTATATTTTTGAACAATAATTTTGAACAAGTGCAAACTTATACTCTACATATTTACAGTATATATCTGTGGCAAAAAAAAAAAAATAACCACCTAAATCGGTGCCGGGTGCATTTCTCCACACAATTTGTCAAATATTTGTGAAATTTCATCTGAGAGGAAAAATAAAACTCATGATTATTTTTGATATAAGCTGGTTTTGAAGTTTATGCTGAGGATGTCGGAAATATTTCATAATTTTTGGATTTCATTTAGAAACCTAAAACCTAATGCTTGTAGAATTCATAAATATTTTCTTGTGCAATACATAAAGTAGACTTAGGTAGTTACATCGTTTTGCCACATACCGATAAATTTGTGTGTGTTTTTTTTTATATTCTGATGTTTGTTCTTTCTTCTGTGTCGTCCTCGTCCCTGAGACCCAAAATTATATTGAACTTCAGCTACATACAGCTACAGTTCGTCATTTATTTTAATATGTAAATATATTAAATTTATTTAATTATTTTTTATATATTTCCTTGTATTACTGAAACGAATACATAATATTATGATTAAAAAATTATACATTTCTTTTATTTTTTGAATGATGTAAAAATGTTTAATCTAGGGCCAGAGAATTCATGCGCTCTACGCTTATTGAAATTATGTTTTATATGGAATGAAGTCACATTACTTATTGATATTTAAGTACATTTACATTTTTCTTAAATCGAATCGATGATAAATTAGATATTTTGTGTTTTTGTTACCCATGACATAAATTTGATCTGAGTATACACTACATAAGTATTCCCATGTCCAAAATTTCTTATAACCTTTCTAACTAATGATATGTTTAACGAGTACATATAATTTTTTATTTGTCTCTTGGTTGGTTGGTTTTCTTTCTGTGTTAGGTGGAAATTATGAAAGATATTTTCTAATATCTCTCCTTGGACTTTTTCTTCTCTAAATCAAATTGTGCTGTTGCCAAATAATTGGAACCTTCCAAATGTAGTGTACTCTGTCTGTGTGAGTTTCGTATCAGACAGTATAATGACAAGAGCATAAGTAATGCTCCTAAGACAAATAACACAATCATTAGGATCACACGTGCTTTGGGCGGAACAGTTGTTGCGAAATTCATTAGATCCGTTATTTCATCAGGCAGATAATCGATGCCCTCCTCGAACCATAATATTGGGAAGATAATATCTGGGAAATTGGCGACTTGTTTGATGTCAAAAACTTGACTAACAGCTAAATTAATTTGTACACGAGCACGAGCTCTTAATGTTGTTCCCATGTCCTTAATGAGAAGATAGAGAAAATATTGTGTTTGTCAAAGAAATCATTCGATACATTATGCACATATACTTACTGGTTGAACGTCAATAAATAGTTCGTGTTTCTCCTTCTCTGGTGGCGAAATACCTTCTACAGCATCCAAGAGGCTTTGATCCGCCAAATAGAAATGTGGAAAGCTCAACAATATGGGTGAATCTGAGGTAGAGGGTGTGGTAGACATATTAAACACTGCCAAATAGATTCAATACACTATGCAATACAAACCATATTGACAAAGAGAGACATTGAATAAACCATTTGGTGCACACGAAGGTGGTCCTGCGGGACAGAAACACATATTATCCGGATTCGATTCAACATCGGCGAAAACATTTTTAGGCGGCGTAAAACGATATCCCTTAACACCAGCTTTAGTTTCAACTTCCTTCTCGTAGTGCAACGGTAGTACACGACATAAATCCTTGTCATAAATGTGTAAAATACGATTATGATCGATGTGTGGTGGGAAAATGGAACCGTCGGTACCATTCAATTTGTTGCAATCATCATTCAGCCAATGTGGTAGGTGAGATTTACCATTAAACTTATCAATAATACCATATTGGGTAATGTCATCTACACCAGTAAAGACTGTGATGCGATCCTATGAAAGTGATAGAGAGCAAAATACATCTAAGAATGAATACGCTTTCATCAGAGATCGTTTTACATACCGCTGATGTGCCATTTTTACCATACATAAGACCAAATTCTTCATACGGTAGCTTTTGTTCTTTCGGCACCACATCTTTGGCCAACTTGAGCAACGGATCTTCGTAGCCCCATAAAAGTTGTCCCACTGAGACTTGTACAAATGGTTTAATCTTCAATATATCCATTATACTGGCCATAGCAAGTCGTAAAAATCTATTATCGCAAATTTCATCCATTAGTATCTACTCGTATATGGTGAAAGTATAGCCTTTGGATTTTAGTTATTACCTTGCAGCATGTTTACTCTGTGATGTTGCACTCAACATGGGAATATTTGGCACAATAACTACATCATCTTCCATACCAACGGATAACTCTTCACGATATACGTAAATTTTACGCAAATTATAAGTGAGCGTACCATTCGAGTTCTCAGTGATATTGACCTTTTCCCATGATTCCCTAAAAAATTGAGAAAACAAAATTTAAGCAAATATAGTACCTACATAATATGTATGTGACACTTACGAATACACATATGGTCCGACTTCATCAAGTATGGGCTTGGAGCCATTATTAAGGAACTCATTCGCATTTGTTACATTATAAACGTAAACACTTATTTTAGGTTCCACTGGCGGTTTAGACCACCAGCCGAATGTTTGTGTACCAGGTCGTAATGCAACTTGATGATCCACTATTAAATTGACTAATGATGAAAATTCACAGGCGACTAGAATCCCCAATATGAGAAAGCATGCTGATATTGCTATTGTTATCCCTGAAAAACAAATCAGAAGAAAATATGAAAGGTGAATTTGTAATTACTTTCTTTTAAATATATACCTACATATCCATTCCACCATATACTACAATATATTGTATTAAAATATTATTAAAAATTACCGCGTATAGTTTAATGTTAAAATCATGAAAATACTTCCTGTTTACGAATTAGTAGTAATATTGTCAGAAAAATCGATATTCTCAACTGTGCTCTTTTACTAATGCCGACACATTTCGCACTTTCATTTTGAATGAATTCTACCACTACCCAGTGAGAAAACTCTAGCGTTGGAATTTGGAATTTGGAATACTTATGTTTGCGGTTTTGATGAAAGAACTGAGATTGAATAAAATTATTCGTTTTTTTTCGCGAGAACATTTGGTATAACTCGTCCATATACGAGTACATCGCACTCAGAATAATAACGAATGAAATAGTGTTCGTTGCTATGAGTTCTTCGTAGAAAAATTGACTGTTCCATTCCTTTTCCTTCAGGCTGCAAATTCACTTAAATTGCTAATCGCATTAATCATTTTAATCATTAAGCCTCTTCAATAGACTTTTGATGTCGCTATTTCTTGAATAAAGGTAGCTTTTTGGTGATCCAACTACATGAAATTTACTTTAATCATTGAAATTGAATAAACTTTCGAGCTGTTATACTACGTTTCAGTCGTAGAAAAATAGTATTTGCATGAGATATCGAATAATTGCGTACTGATACTATTCCAAAATAATTTTTTTAATAATAGGCATAGCGTACTATGCAAGTAGTAGTTTTCCTACAGGGTGTGCGCTATTATTAAGACCTACTTGTTGCATGAGTACTTTCATTTTACATTCATTCTACAACGACTACTACTTCTACAATTGTTATTATTACATTCTACTTGGAAATTAATCTTTCGCCAATTAACATTTCTCATCAACAAATTCATGCATATATACAACTTGTCAACATTTGTGACGAATGATGACGCTTTCACTTTTTTCTCTTGATTTTTTCGCATTTCTAATTATTATTATATTTTCTATGCATTTAACTAGTTTAATAATCGTTGGAGAGGAAAATTAGAATAACAATGCTTGCTTATGAAAGTCATACTAATTACTTGTGTATAATTTCATTAAAGTCATAAATATTTATAGGCACAGATTTCTTTAGAATAATTTATTATATATATTTATTATATAAACTTAATTAAAATGCAATGTAATTCTGAATTATTACAATTTTAAACACATATTTGTGAAACGAATCATCATATATTAAATATGTAGGTATATTTAGAATGAAAATTCCAGTGCCTTCTAAAGTTCAAAGTTTTATTGTTGCCGCTATTAATGAAGATAATGATGATTGCGTGAGTCAGCTAGTGTTATTGATAGTCAATTCAATTCAAGTAAGTACGTAAATGCATATGACACAGACATATGATATTTGAATGAAAATGCATATTAAATTGTTGTTTGCACATATATAAATATGCTTCCATCCACTTATTTTAAGTAAGTATACGTATAATTGGATAATTGTTCTAAATTGTTTCGCCAACAAACACAGAAAACAGGTAAAATGCTGTTAGTTATGTAACTAAGAAATTAGTGTTGCTGCGTTGAGCAATTTATTATCGTGTAATATTGTTTGCGTATTTGTGTTGCGATATTTCCATTGGTTATGGTGGCGGTAAAATTGTTACAAACTATTGTACGTACATGCTTAAAGCTTTGCTATTTTACTGTTTCTGCTGCTGCTGCTGCTGCTGCTGCTGCTGTCAATTAAACTGTTACACGTGTTTGTGAGATTCATCTAGTTAAAATCTCGGAATCATACATGTCTGTGTTGATTGCTGCTTGAATTTATGGTTGTATTGGTATAAAGTTGGCAAATAAATGAACCGAAAAGCACAAATACTAAATACTTAATCACACATGTGAGGTCGAAATGTTGGAAATAGTTTTATAAAGGGCTTTCCATTAAACATGTCAACTCTTGATAACTAATTGTATGAAGTATATTTTGTTAATCTTGTTATATGTGTATGGAATATAACAACTACCAAATAACATGAACAGCGCAATTTTCTATGACTCCTTCATAAAATCGAATCTCATTTTGCACCACATTTGTTTTTGATTTATTGAAATTACAGATATAAGCATTGCATTGTAACTTCTTGATTTTAAACCTGTTTCAATGTACTCGTAAATATGCACTGTGGCAATAAAAGGAGCAAAGCAAAAATATTTCACAAGTCGCAGTTCTTGTGCACTGCAAAAATCAATAATTGGCTGATCAGTTTTCTTATACAAAAAAAAAAAAAAAAAAAAAAAGAATTAGATATCGAAAAGCACCCCTCTAATTTGCTAATTTGCCCATTAAGCTACTGTAATATTTCGCAAAGAATCCTGCTTTCAATAAAAAAATAACAAATATAAATTTAAAAATTCATTAAAAAATGCTAAACCAAGGAAACCTGTGAAACCGTGTAAACTCATTAAGATGCAAACTAAATAGTTTTATGTTTGAGGAAATCTTATTCTGATTCTTCGGTTCTACACGTGAAGATAATTTTAATATCTATAGCAAATTCTAAGTGGTTTCGTACACAACAATTTATTTAAATATATTTAAAAAACACTTTAAAGTAGTTTAATTGATTATTTCCAGTCAGAAAAAATAATGCTGTGAATTAATATCGATCCACAACTAAAAAAGGTATTGCCAATTGTACGTAAAAATAAAAAATAAAAAACACATTGGCCCATAGTTATAGTCAAAGTTGAAAACATTTTAAATTTAAAATCGACTTTTTGACAGAATTTTACATGAGAAGTATGTCAAGTTAGTCAATACTAAATTTAAGATGAACTTAATATTGAATTTAACTACGGGCCTTTATTTGTTCAACTACGTATTATAGATATAAAGAAATATTCATGTAAAAACCTCTATAAGTATACACATCTTCCTAATAGAGAATTAATATCGCTATTGGATAACCCTTTGAAAAAAAATACTGCGAATTAGTTCTTTGGCTTTTTGCCTATCTAGTTGACTTATGTACTGTGCTTCATAACAACATTTTAAAATATATTACATACTATAGTAATTGTAGATGCATAAAAATACGAGTACATGAGAGTTAGGTACATAACAAGTGTAAATTTTAATTAAATGTGTACGAATATATTTAAACTTGTTCTAATATAATAATGTGCATGCTAGAAATCGTACAATAAGAACTACTATATAGAATTTGAAATATTTCCAATTTTGGTTGCAGAAAAATTGTCATATGTTAATACCGTTTAGGATTAACCATGTGTTTATACATATGTTCCTACCAAAAACTGTAACTATATTTCTATACAAATATGCGACAATTAAAAATTATTCTAAATACAAATTTTATCGTTATAATCTTAATTTTTTTTAATCGGTGCATTTTTAAACGCTTGCTCAACACTCATGGGATTAGTATTCGATATTGGACAAAGCAGACTTGCTATTTAGTGATCAAATACATACTATATAATGTTAATGAAGATATTATGCCATAGTTACAGAATATTATTATGCTTAAATAAGAATTTTTCAAAGATAATTTTAAAAATTACAAGTATATATGGATATAATATTTAAATACTTACACCATTTTCTCAAATAGGTACTGGATAATTTTGTACATAGTTTGTGTTTACGTCCTTGCATATTGTACGCTTTTGTTATATTTTGTTTTCTTTAACTCTATAAAAATTATAAGGATTGAATAAAAAACAAATAGAAAAGAAACAAAATTTAGTAATTCTATGGAAAAAATAGTTTATAAATAATTGACGTAAGTAAGTAGTTATGCGCACATAATACATTTATATCTACATATATACATACATTCATGCATATTTGTATATACTTTTGTATATACAGATAAGTACTTGTCATATCTATTTATATATATATATATATGGGCATTCTCAGAAGAGAAAACTAAAAAAAAATTGAAAACTTTTAAGTGCTCGAAAATTTGTTTTAACATCCAATAATAAAGCTTGAATATACGAATATTAAGTGCGTTGATACATATATATTTTTTTTTTACTCACAAAACACTTTACACTTCTAGTTATCACCCATTTTTTATATTTCATTGGATACAGATAAGCTTGGCTTCCATACCAAATTTAAGTACTAACTATCTATTTTTCCCGTTTTGATATATGGTGGGTAAGAAGAATAATTATTCATTTGCTTCAATATGGCTTATAAATATGCAAAGGAAATATTGTCGTTTATATAATTCCAGGAACGTTATTTTTTATTGAATAAAATAAACTACAGATGATCCTCTCACTACGTGAGTATATGAACTTTATTTGTGTCATTTTCAGGGAAGAAAAATCTTCAAAATTTTAAACTTCATTATTTTGTCGCGTCCCAAACTTTTTGTCTATTATCTTGAAATTCAACACCAGACTGTGCAAAATTTTTCACTTAAATATATTTATTACACATTTAGTGGTAGAAATAAATAAATAATTTGTATCACATTCTTCTGTTTTTTTTTTCTCCATTATATATGTATATGAATGTCGCGTCCGGAACTCAGGCATTGCCCATATTTATATTTATGCATAGAATTTAAAGATTTTTATATAAAATACGCTTTATGGAATTTAATTATGCAAATCAATAATAATTATAATAATAGTAATGGTACGAGGAAGAAGACGAAAATATGAATTATAAAAATACAGTGACAGTTATAATTATACCACATATACATACAATATATCAATCAATCTCTAACAACAATTAACATCAGGTAAATACTAGCAATTATTGTAAATCAAGAAATGTACATGCATTACAAAAGTTTATCCTTGTATATAATATTTATATATAATTATAATCATGTACGTTAAACTTGTTTAGGGAAATTTATACTATAATGCTTTTTAAATATGTGCTTAGAACGCTTAGTTAATAAGATAATTATTTTTAATTTATGTAAATCATTTAAAAGAAATTATAAAAAGTTCTTTGTAAATGTTCAGTAGAGTTCTTCCGTGCAATATCAATATATCATAATGAGAGAGGAAAAAGTTGAAAAGTAGGTCACAATTTAACGGAAGCTAATTACCTTATTGAGTCTAGATTTATCTCCAAAAAATACTAAATTTGTTTGCCTTTTGTGCCTACGTTGAGAAAATTGATGATGGAAATTCATCAAAATCACAATACTCGAAAAAATCTGTATTAATTTTTAAACACATGGAATGATATTGCATTTATATTGAAATTTATTTTTTCCTGTTTCTATATTATTTACATGTAATTGCAACACGATATATCTAATGCTAATTAAAAGACCTACACTAAGTGTGTGGATTATTTTGTCTGAGAGCGTAAATTGTTATTTATGCACAATTACAAGTCATTTAAGTAATCATGCGAGTAAAATGTTGTCTATGTCTACCATGTCGACCAATGAATAACCGGCTTACCACATAAAATTCAAATAATATTCACCGGCTTGTATAAAAAAATGATAACTATCAAATAACATGTACGTAAGTAAGTAACTAAACCAAAAACTAACTGATTAACTATTATCCGTTCACTTTGAAAAAGGTAAAAACCTGCAATCGATTCATTCATCAAGAAGAAACTCTTGCCTCTCGAGGCTACTTTTGCAAATGCGTTATATGACCTTATGCCAATTCAAGTATTTATCATTATGAATTCTCATTTATTATACATTAAACATTTAACTGACAAAAATCAACAACAAAATTGTATAAAATGTGAGGTTAAATGATCGTATTGAAACGCTCAATAAGGCAATCTTGTTTTGCATTTGCATATTGACACCTATTCGAGTTAAATTCAAATGTAGTCAATGTACATTTATTTATATTTCCTGCTTGTGAAACGTATATTGCTAAATCAAATATTAAATTTATTATCATATTATATTATTATTATTATTCTATTGTATATGGAAAATCAAGCTGGAAATTGTCTAAATAAAATTATAATTATATTTGTACGCTTTATACAATGGCTTTCAAACTATGTGTCATACAAATTTGGCAAATGTCATAAATGGAATTGAAACAATCGCAAATCAATATGATGACTTTTTTTTCTCTCTTAATGTAGAAAATACTTGTATGATGATGACAAAAGGAAATTGTGAAATTTTTGGATTTATTATGATGATATTTTCAACTTATTGTCAACATTTTGAAAGATATTCATCATCAAACACACTAATGCATATTGTCTATATGGGAATTTATTATAGTTTCTTGATTTTTCGATTATGTAGGTGAAATCGTATATATTTAATAGTGTGGTTTTTGGTTTTTGTTTTTCAAACATGAAGAAAGAGGATGTGAATGAAACAAACAAATGTCTTATGTAATAAAACAAAATACGTGTTAATCATTTGTGTTAGTTTTTTTTTTTTCATTTAATTATTAATATTTACATCAAATTCATCATAATATTCATTCATTAAACTATACCAAATGCAAACATAAAGATAAAAAGGTAACAACATTAATTATACTTATAAGTAGAGTGTAGTATATATGTACATACATCACCTTTTCAACTCATTGACTTTTGATATGGGTGAATAGTTAATTTTTAATACAAATAAAACAAATTGTTATTGTTGCTATTTGCTATTTTTAATTTATGTACCTTACTTATATACTTATGTATATTAATTATAAAAGGCCTCTGGAATATACGAACATACATACATGAATACATAATTCGATGACGAGGTTGTCTACCTTGACCGAGGTCAGAAGCACATAATGCATACCTACAAGTATATACTTATACATACATACGTTGGAATGTATGTACACATAATTCGTGCGTGATTTAGAAACAGATGATTGGCTTTTTATATATTCAATATATTGTATATATTTAAATATATAGTTTTATTAATATATATATTAATATTATATGATTATTAATATTACACATATACGAAATACGCCGAAAACAAATGTCGCGCCCAGAATAAAAACGAATAAAACAGTGTACGTTCCAATGAGGTGTGCATAGAAACGCGCACTGTTCCATTCGTTTACCTTCCGAGTGCGATAAATATACATATCTAAAGTAGTATATAGGGAATTATGTGGTAAGTTGGCACTCATCAATTGCTGCGTGCTACACTAATTGCGAACTAAAATTGTATACGGTTGTTTATTTTTATTATAAGATAGTTGTATGGTTCGTGATATAAAGAGAATGGCCCATAGTTATAGTCAAAGTTAAAAGCCTTTTAAAGTTAGAATCAGCATTTTGACAGATTTTTGTATAGGAAATACATTTGATAATCAATTCGATTCTAACTTTAAGAATTTCTCAACTTCGACTATAACTACGGATTAATATATTTAATTTTGAAAAAATTTTATTCTCAATTTGAAATATCTACAAATACCAGCAAGAGAGTATTTCTTATGGAATGTGTATTTAACTTTGAAAAAATGATGTGGAGTATTAAAAATTATGTTGATTTCGTTAGCAAGTTGTAAAATTTTTTATTTTAAAATAACAATATAAATAAATGCATAATTCTCCAGTACTACGACAAAAACGCATATAAGGCTATTCAAATATAAGTTACTTTTCAAAAATAAAATTATGTGTTCGACATATTCTGAGCTTATTAGAAATACCAAACATTTCCACTATTTATGGATTTCATTAGTATGGCTGCCTCTGCTGGCTTTGTAGTTGCACATCTTGTCAATCCCGAATGGCTCGGACGACACTCGTCTTAAGAAGTCTCAAAAAAAAAATATCGAATGCGATCAAATCAAAATTACGAAGCGTCCAATGCATTTGACATTCTGTCAGTCAAGTTTTCGAGCAGGTAAAAGTTATCAGTGTCAAAATATCATATGACTCAAAAAAAAAAAAACGAGATCCTATTATGCGCTATATATACGTGCCACAAAAGTAACGAACATCACAGCAATAAAGAATCAAATTGTGATTTGGTAATCCATTTTTATATTGTTTAATATAAATTTATTGTTCAATCAGAAAGTATTTTTATTTTGCAGTCAAGTACCTCTATGGTATGATCAAACTTTTCACAATTATTTCATAAATACATTTAATATTTACAAAAGTATACAATCATCATGCCTTCTACCTCAGATGAGAGAAAATTCGAAGCTTTCGAAAGAAAACGTTGGAGCGGGCGAGTATCGAATAAAGTACAACCATGAGCTGTGTGAGCTATATACTGGTATCGACATAGTAAAGCGCATCAAAATTAAGTAGCTGCGCTGGCTGGAAGATAACGCTCCAGCTAAGAAGGTCTTATAATCCGTCGGAAGGGCTTTTAACCACGCAGAGACAGACCTAACCTCCGATGGAAAGATCAAGTACTGGATAACTTGACGGAACTTGGAATTCCTAACTGGCACCAGCTATCGAAGAAAAGAAATAATTTGCGAAGCATGCTAAATTCGGCTCAAATCGATTTTCGGTCGTAATGGCCACATAAGTAAATAAGTAATATGAATCAAACTTTTTACGTACTTGGATTCATTATTATTAAACACATTATTATTATAAATGCATAAAAAACCACATATATTTTAAAAGCATACAAGTACGTTTGCAAGTATTTCGTTTTTTATGGTATGCAAAAGTTTACGCAATAAGTTACGAAGATTCTTAGTCAAACTCCTCTTTTGGTATTGTTTTATAAACTAAATTTATACTGTATTCAAGGGGATATTATCCGATTCCAAACTGATACGAGTTTTGTGACATTGGTTCTATTAAGTTTTGCGATAAAACTCTTATAAGCTGTTCAGTTAATTGCTTGCCGACAAACGAGCGCTTTTGACTCTTTCGGCTTTGTGTAGAGACCACAACCCATATATCCCATAACCCCCTACATATATACAATATTTAAATATAAGACAGTGTGCAATTTTGTTGTCTATGTTGATTGTTGATGATGGTGTATCATTATATTGCTGCTGGTTAGTACAGATTCTCTCAAGTTTATGTATAGCAAAAAAAAAAAAAAAACAGCAACAAGAACAACAAAAAACCTATAAACTTCAAAAAGATGTCATACAAAACAAAGAAAGCACCAAAGCACCATGATTTTCAGTGAGTTGTCGTTGTTGTCGTTATTGCTTTTGACGTTTTTTTTTTATTATGATTCTATGTTGTTGTTGTCATTGTTGTCTGTTTGCTCTAAACGATGAACTGCACAATCAAACTCCAAGGTTATCGAAATAAAACAGAAAAAAAACAACAAAGATTATAATGAAGAAAAATATAAAAAATATAATAAAAAAATTATAATAATAATATTGCTGAATAGTTTTTGGTGTACCTGTGTGTACGTGAATATATGTATGTAAAGATATTGATGTACATGCTATGTAGTGTGTATATTTATATTATGCTACATATGTATCTAAACATTATATACAATTACATTTGTCTCTATGGCAGGTATGTAGGTATACATTAATGCAAGTTATTGGAAAAGGACTAAGACAAATTACAAAAGCAGCGGCAGCAGTGGCAACAATGAAAATATCATCAAAATGAATAACAACAGCAACAACAACAATCACAGCAATATCAAGTAAGAAATTATTTTCAACTGATTCAGTAAAAGACAGTAAATCACAAGTTGCTGTTGTAAGAAAATATCCACGCATACAAATATGTACATGTTTAAATGAGTATAATATTATAATGATAATAATAAAAGAAACACGAATGAAAAAATAATAAAAAATAAATAATATATATGTATGTATATAAATTAAGCAGAAAAATAAAACAACACAAGAAGAAGCTATTGCGCGACAACATAAATGATTACAAAATGTTGATAGCTAATAGATATGTATGCATGTGTAGGTATGTCTACATATATGTATACGCATATATATACATACATACATTTCCATATCTAACTATTTATGTATATGTGTATTAGGTACATGAATATCGTATATGCTTTTTTTAAATTTCTTAATTTTTTTTACAATATATTTTGCTGCTGCTGAATTTACATGCCGTTGTTGTTCTTGTTTAAAATTCATTATTTCTATGAACTATATACTCGTAATACATACATGCGTATATAATTTTATTTTGGCTAATTACTTTCTTGTTGATTTCTGTGATTTTATTAAATTATATTTCGATTTTATTCTGTAATTAGCCTAGATAAGAAATTTTAAATGAAATTAATTTGAAAACATTATATGTACGATATTACACAAACTAAAAAAGTTGATCTTATGAGCTATAAAGATCAAAAATTTGATTACACTTTATTATTCAAACATGAACTTTGGCTACTCGAATATAAACTTTTAATTTTGTTTTTAAAATTCTTTGTTAACCTATGTACGATATTATACATATATACCAGTGTGTATGTATACTTGTATTTATGTATATGTGTTTATAAATAAATATATACACTTAGTATATAATTATATTGAAATATTATACTATTATTTTTTATTGCTATTTTTTGTGGTTAATTATTTTGACATTATTGTTATTGTTCTTAGTATCTGTTATTTTTCACCAGTTATAATTACTATTTAATCATTTCTGTCAAAAGACTAATTATTAAATTTTATTAGCTATTTTATGCGTATCTAATATTTTTGTAACTGACACGTGGACTTTTCTGAGCTCGAAGTACAAGCACTGGTACATATGTATGAGCAATATTATCAATCACAATCAATTTGACCGTATATGATCCCTTTCCATGTTTTTTTGCTTTCTTTCTGAGTTTTTGGAAATTTTTAAATATAATGCGAAAGAAGTTCTAGGGATATATTCGTCTATTACATATAAAAATAGGAAATTCCGTACTGAAATGAGAAAAATGTCCCTGCATTAGCGAGGCCCTTAAGATCAATTGTACTCCCCCTACTCATATGAGTGCATTTCCCCTCCTTTGAAATTGTGTTAAGGCACTTAATTACATCTGGAGTAGTAGTAGTTCATCAACTTCCGCAAACATATGTAGATTTGCGGAATCATTTCAATCTTCTTTTAGAATAAGGGCTTTTCGCTAGTATATCTTCTTTCATCTTCCTCTTAGAAAAATTCACAACATCATCATTATCTGATTTAGGTTGTACTTGCAGGCATAATTAGTTCATCAATAAAGAGCTTCACCTGACAGAAACTTTTTTGAGTGTTTAGTGTTTGGGTGTTGACGCCACCCTGCATTCATTTTAACCTTGGCCCATTTGGCCTTTTCCGTTTTCGTTAAACATTTTCTAAGAATGGTTGTTCAGTCCCAGTCTAGCCTACTCATCTGCGTTTTTATTGCAATCTCTGCAATCTCTGCAGTCTGTGTTCTAATAAATGCTACATAATTCACATACACGTTTGTTGAGAAAATGGCCACATTTAAGCATAATTTGAAAGCAATCATTTTGAAAGTCTTCCAAAAGAGTTTGACGGATGGATTCATCCATCTGTAAGACATTTTTAGTTATATGAGAGTGATCACTGTCTGCTGCGTTATAGGTATGTCACGCATGACTTTTCCAGAAATTACAGTGATGATGAAACTATTGTACATATGCTGCTGTGGAGGTGTCATGCACTCTGAACAACAAAAAAAAGGTTAACGATTTCTGGGTCACTATCAACTGAATGACCAAGCCGCACTGTCACAGATTGACATTGACTTCTTTTGGAAATACATAAAAAATTCCGGTTGGTTCAATGAGTAACTAGATGGTAGGAATATCCGCGTGTTATCACAATGTGACCTCAATTTGGTCTACGTGCGGTCACACTAATTTAATCTAACCCAACATCGTACAGATGCTTTATGCTCAATTTTCTGGTTCAAACAACTCAACAGCATTTTCGGTTGTTTTGAGAAAGCCAAAAAGTTGCTCACATTTGTGGTAAAACCAAGAAAAAGCATGATCAATAGAGCTATTCCCCTCAAAATTTTCTTATATAAGTGAGATCCCTCTAGTACTTAACATTTTGGTACATTAGTAAATTCTCTGCAAACAATATTTTGATTTTTTGAAAACATGATTTTGAAACCTTTGTTGTTTTGTACTTGGAAAATCATGTTGTGAAGCTTGTCATTTTTAAACAACTTTATGATGATGAAAGCACGTTTGATGTTATAAATATGACCATCAAAGTATGGAATATAAGTTGAAAGTAGAACTAAAAGCCAACAACTTTCATTTTCAAAAGCCAAGAACAAGACACTGATGGTTATTTTTAATGATTCGAATGTTTTAATTCACAAAGAGTTCGTAGCCGAAGATCAGACGGTCACCGGTGAAAATTATTTTGAAACAATTATGGGCACGAATTGTGCGACTACGAGCTGAACATGCGAAAAACAAGCATAAACGGTTGCAGAGTTTTTGATGAAAAACAAAATCATATGAGTTATCGATTACGTTGTGACTATTTTCTCTCCTCTAAGCTGAAACTGACCATGAAGCGATATTTTTATGATCACGTTTTAGCCATTCAATTGTCCCTGGCACAGGTGTTATAGATAATTTTCACTGATTACAATAAACAATCAATGGATAATACTGAATGGTGACAATATTGACTAAAAAACTCTGTGCAGAAATTAATTGGAAATTATTATTTCAAAGATATACTGTGTAAAGATGTAAGCTTTGAGCTGCATTAAACAATTTAGAAAAACTAGTTCAAGGCTTACACGACTATAGTATAACCTGTTAATATTTTGAATTGTATTAAATAATTTAGAAAACTCTGGAAATTATTCGCTTTAAAAAGATGACTAAACTAAAAAATTTGAAATTATAAAAAATGAAAAAAAAAAAACAAAAACACTGATTAATTCATTCCAAATTATTTGGAATTGCAAAATTTGCGTTTAAATACTATAAACTCGAATCGATTATACCATTATAAGATATTGTCACTCGTGAGTAGAGAATGAAATAAGTTTTTTTTTTTTGTATTCATTTCGAAATTTTCGCAAACGTTGCTATCTACATATTTTCATTTTCATAGCTATATAAATATATACACGTACTTTGATTGGGTTTTACCCATCTTTCATGCGTAATGTTGGTATATGTACGTATAATTGACAGTTGTATAATATGTACATAGATACTTGTACAATAAATATTTTGTAACTACATATTCTGCAATTTTGATTAACCCAGCTTCAAACTATTTAACATTTTTTATTTTTATTTTCTTCTTACTTGGTTGTTGGTATTATTATTATTATTATTATTATTATTATTATTATTATTATTATTAATATTTATTTTAAATGTAATTTTATCATGCATTGTGCATATTTATATTATAAGTTTAAAGTAATTTTATTTATTCATAGGAAAAAGATGAATTTAATCAAACGTATACTACTGTGCTCATATACATATAAGTATATGTATATGTACGCATGTGTGTTCAACAGGTATACATATATATATATGTAAGCACATATGTATATATTGGAACGTGCTCAGATGAATTTCACTTGAAATATTTCACTTATTTATCATCACTTCCCGCATGCATATACATGTACGTAGGTATATACACGTATGTATGTATATACATATGTGAGTCTACATGTAGTGATATTACTATTATTATTATTATGATTAGAAAAAAATAAATGTTTAATTATCTGCCAAGATAAAATCAATTTTATATATTCCTATATAGCACAATACTATAATAATTACTATATATATAATATATATGTATATATTATATATCAATATATATATATATATATATATATATATATATATATATATATATATATATATATATATATATATATATATATATATATATATATATATATATATATATATATATATATATATATATATATGTATGTATTTTTGATATTAAATAAATTTTTTTTTGTTATATGCATGCTCGTATGTCCAGATGTTTATGAAATTTCTCTTATTCAACACTTTTCGTTTTGTGGTTTATTTTATATTTATTTTCTTTTTCTTCGTCTTCTTCCTCTTATTTGATTTGTCTGTCTGAATTTGTTGTTATTTATTTTCTTTCTGTTTTATTTCACATTTTCTTCTGTTTCGCGCTTGAACGTGTATTGGCAATATGTTTGTTGGCAGACTGGCTTACGATGTAGTTGGCTCTTAAACCATGGTGGTACGATGGTATGCAAGCACATGAAACTACAGTTAGTTACACAAAATATTGCATATAAGCGTATATGGTACGAAGAAAATAAATAAGTAATGACTGTGTGTGTTTGATTGTGTGTGCTGCTAAAACACTAAAAACCCCACAACAGTCAATAGCAACACTATGAAATTATTCCTTTTTACCATAATACAAGTAACATTCAATTTCAAATAATTTTTAATTTCAATTTCATGGTTTCGTTGCCTTTTCTTCTTAATTTTATTAATTTTTTTTTTTTCGTTTTCTTTTAATAATTTTTTTGATTGATTGAAATATTTTCATTTCTCTTCCTTTACCAGCACAAATAATTATCAATTCAAATGATAACTTTGTGTATTACAGCTATATCTGTGTAATAGTTGCAAGTGTTAAAACTTTCAATTTCGATATATGTATGCATGTATGCACAAGAAAAAAAAAAATCACACACACACATAACTAAATGACGAACGATTAACGAATTTTCTACCTTTTCTTTTTGTTTTGATTTTTTTTTTTTTTTTGTTGTGTTTAAAATTTTCCTTTCCTTTTTTATTATTTGTCTTTTTGTGCACAAATTAATTATATTTCATATATGTATACAAAAACAAAAGACACAAGACACAATTTCGCGCACTAGATATCGTTTTAAATGCTATCGAAGACTATGTATGAAAAACTGAAAACTCATTGACTTCAAAAGACTTGAAAAATATTAATGTTACCGCTGCTGATGCCACTGTTATTGCTGCTGCTGTTGCTATTGTGCCGTATTGTATACTGAGCTGTTGTGCCATCATGCCAGCCAACTTCAAGCTCAGCTTCAAAAAAAAAAAAACCAGCCAATCGAGTATGCATACACAAACATATCAAACACTATGTATTTATTATAGAGCAAAAGCATGTTTACTAGCTTTACTCGTAGTAACGTACGATTATTTTTATATGTACATATTTCTATGCATGTATATGTGTATGCATTTGATGTACGCGTACCTACTAAGAGGGAGGTGGTGGCGTGAATATACAAGTATTAACCAGCATAATGTCTGTGGTTTTAGTGTGAGAGCAATTATGCGAATGTAATATGACTCGAGTCGCGTTGGATACAAGTTTTACGGGCTTTTATCGTATCAATAATATCTTCTATTGTACATATACATATATACAGATCAATATATTGCATAAAGGGTGTTGTTTCTAATCAGAGTGTCATAGTTTTAAATTGAATTATAACAGGCTTAGATACAATAGTAAAAATTAAATGACTTTTAACTTTATTTATTAGACGATTTTATACCACTTGGTATCTGAAGAACACTTGTGACATCACATTTGGTGAACTTTATCACAGAGCTCTTTCAGAAGCCCAAATGTGCAATTATTAGCGCGGATTTATAGTTAAAAATAAGTTCCAACTTAAAAATAGTATCGACTTTTATGACAAACTTCCTATACAAAAATCTGTCAGAAAATTTATACTAAATTTTGTGTATGAATACACGCCATTGTCTTTAATAAAATTATGCTAATTTAGCCGAATCCGAAGTTGAATAGGATTGGATAAATTTGAAATACCGCGAAACACACATCATCACTTTCTTCAGAGCTTTGAGCGGCCTGACCTGACTTCAGCACGATAATTTTCATACCATATTGTCCATATACCATACCACTTTTTGCCTATCATAATCATTCTATTTAAAAACGTTTCGATTTCGTTTCGTTCCAACGACGATTCACAGATTTAAACTCTAATCAGCAAATTTTGTTCGGTCAAGCTAATCGGTACCCCTTACAACAGTCTAATACCTAATAGCAAGATCATTATCTATGTCACAATTATATTTATCGTAATCGTGATCATCTTCCCCAATTTGTTTCATCGAATTTTCCGGTACAAAGTCAACCGAACCGAAATGCACCTTCCCATTATTAATATTGAGCTGCTTAGAGTATAATTTGACCCGAATACTTTCCTGTTCACCTGTTCACCGAATTACAAAGATATTCGAGATCTTGGACAGCACGTCACCCTATACAATTTTACTTGAGAATAAACTTGCAAAACACTTTGTTAATCTTGGAATTTACACTAACACCAGTAGAGATCTCATTGCGGAAATTATGTGAAGGATAACTCTTGCTAACAAATAAGAAGTTGAATCCCCTCAAATAATGACAATCCATATATTACATCTCATTTTGTCTGTTCTTGCATATGATGCCTGGACACTCTCCACTTCTGATGAGAGGATACTTGGAGTGTTCTAGAGAAAAAATTATGCGCAAGATTTTTGTATCTATTTGCGTTCAAGAAAATTATCGCAAATTGTGGCCGCATTTGTGCAATACTTTAGTTTAATGACAATAATAATCTGCCAATAAGTCACTCAATATAAATAACTAGTTCATGGCTTCATTTTGGGAAATGTTGTAGTCTTCGTCGAAGAATACTTTTATTTCATTGGTGACATGGGGAACTGTATGTAGCTCAGAGAATCCCTGCAAAATTTATATCTCTTCAGCATTCATAAATTAAAGTTAATAATCATCCAGTATATATATAAAAAGAAAAAAAAACCAAAAGCTATGTGGCATTTATAGGCCTTCTGGTCGAGCTTTTCTTCTAATACTGTTATGCGTGTTAAATTTGGAATAATATTAGAAGGGCGGAACCCTACTGACATCACTTTTTCTAAGCTTTGTCATAGAGCTCTTTAGAAGCCTTTTCATGCCAAATCGTTAACTGCCGGAAGAATTACCAATTTTTTTCCGACAGGTGGATATCACTCCAAAAAAAAATCTTGTCGATATTGAAGTTGGGTTCCTGAGCGTAAGCTCGAGTGCCGGTTGGGTCGTCTTAATCGCATATTTCATTGTAATTCAAGAGTGCCCTTCCAATATTGTACAAATATAACACACCCCAGCCTCTAGTGCCAACTGCTCGTGTTTTTAAATGACTTCTGAAACATATGCTATGGATTCTACTCATACTTACTCTAGATACTGAACATGAATGACACGTGTTATTGTATTATTTGCATGAATCTGTATTGGAAAGTTGGATGCTCTAAAAAGTAACCCTTTATTTATGTTCATATTGAATACTCTTGAATAGACACATACATACGTACGTACAGACGTGTATCACATGAACGTTCGAACCGAACAAATGAACGATTTATAACAATTTCTGTATAATTATCAGAAAGATACGTACAATCACAAAGCAATTCTCCCTTTTCTTCTGCATCCCAGATTCCGATTATTGCATGTATGTACTATATGTCTATGTGTCTGTATGTATGTATGTGTGTGTGTTTCAACTGCTAATAAATAGAGAATTTGCAATTGATTTCATATGCACGTCGTAGTCGTCGTTACGATCGAAGTAAAATCAAGTTTTATCACCTGTGTTCACTTGTCCGTGCTTGACTTGATTGCCAACCAAGTCGTCGTGCTAGTCGCTGCTGGTCGGTAGTTGTTGATTAGGTATGTAACTACTTATTGCTTATGTTTGTGTTGCTCTTTGTAGTAGCCGGATTGTTGCTTATATATGTACATGTACTAGTATATTACATACCATCTCCGATACATGTATGTATATAAATATGTACATATATTTATGTGGCAATAACAGCAGCAGCAGCAGCAGCAGCAACAACAACACACCAAATAAAATAAATTAAGAAAGAAAAATAAAAACTTGACGTAATAAAGCTCAACTCAATTCGGCTTAGCAATGAGCTTTGATCTTTGTAACTGTCTTAACAGTAGCGCACATTGTATGGCACCTCTCTCGTGTTTTTCTAATTGTTGTTGTTGTTTGTTCGTTCATTCGGTCTTGTTCGGTCCACATTTTATGATAACACATGCATATGTATAGGTGTATGTACATACCACCGATGTAGATATATATGTACAAATATAATTTAAGAGATAAACAAGTTTGTCGCTTGTGTTGAAGTCTTTAGTTTAACAGCGGCAATCCCTTCCTCCATTCTTATTACACTTGTTGACTTTCATCATCCTCTGGTTTTTGAATTTTTTTCATAGTCTTCTTTGTGTTCTTATGAATGTCGTGAGATAATAATCACAATGGAATTTTTCATTGTATTTTATTAACACTTGCATATTGTGTGACATTGATATGCATTACATCCTGCGTTTTCACAATTTGTCTCCTTCAATCATGCCATGTTCGCAATGACAAAGAGTAATCCCTTTTCCCTGTCGATGATTTTTGCATTGTGGGGAGCAATGTTAAAATCAATGATAGAGAATTAAATATGAGTTTTAACACATTGATTGTCAAAAATTAACTGTAAATGATTTTCGAAAAGTTAAAACCACAAACATAACTAATTGTATTATTTGTATTATTATTGTATTATTATTTAAAATCGTACTTTTACTAGAACAGGAAGGAGCTCGCTAAACAAGTAAGTCATTTTTACAATTTTTTGTAAGTATTTTTCCTTATTTTTTTAATATTTGCAATATAAAGTGTGATTCTTAAAGATAGATGACCGAATTTTAGTTATATTTAAAAAAATAATTAAAAAGATGAATCTTAAGGGATAGACTGACTTACTCGCACAATCCTTGCGATATAAACATATTTTTGTATTGCATGCAGAAGTGGTTCTCATTCGATAACACCTATATTTATTAATCAAAATAGTCGTATATGCCGAGCCTAAGCCCTAAGGCTTTATATATCTATGCGCAAAGTCCAGAAACATACATTCCAATACATACTTTTGCATGAGATTTGGGCCTGATTTTCATAGAATTTCAGCCATTTTCAAAATTGATAATTCACCAAGAAATAACATCATATAAAGGGTTATCCATTTTGCGGTTTCAAAAGAAAATGTAAATAAAACACATATAAAATATTTTTTATCATGATTTCTTTTTTATTATAAAGTTTGAACGTTGACATTATGTGTGAAATACTACATCATTTAAATGACCACCACGCGAATTGTTGCAAGCATCGATTCTTTTGAGGTAATTTTCGACCACTTTTTGACACATATTGGGCGGTATCTCAGCCATAACGTGACGAATGTTGGTTTTTAGGTGCTCAAGAGTTAAAGGTTTATCTGCATAAACACGGTCTTTCGCGTAGCCCCACAAAAAAAAGTCAAGCGGTGTCAAATCGCATGATCTTGGTGGCCACTTGATATCGCCACGACGAGAAATTACGCGGCCAGAAAATTTCTCTTGCAATAAAACCATATTCGCTCGAGTTGTATGGCATGTGGCACCGTCTTGTTGAAACCACATATTCTCTAAGTCGTATTCTTCAATAGCAGGCAAAAAAAAGTCGGTTATCATATGACCATAACGCTCCGAATTGACGGTGACAGTCGTTCCATCGTCGTTTTCGAAGAAGTAAGGTCCAATCACACCTCCGGACCAAAGAGCGCAACAAGCAGTGACTTTTTGTGGATGTAGTGGCCTCTCTTCAATTACTTGAGGATTCTCAGAACCCCAAATACGACAATTTTGTTTGTTAACATACCCACCGAGTGAGAAATGTGCTTCGTCGCTGAAGAAAATTTTGTTCGAAAAATCGCCGTCCACCGCCTGTTGTTCAAGCACCCATTCGACGTATCTACGACGTTGTGAATGGTCAGCTGGCTTCAGTTGTTGTGTGAGCTGGATTTTATATGGATGCAGGTGTAGATCCAAATGCAAAATACGCCATAATGTGCCGTAAGACAGTCCTAATTCCTGAGAACGACGAGGAATCGACACATTCGGGTCTTCGGCAACACTTTCACTTACAGCAGCGATATTTTCGGTGGTACGAGCGAAACGATGATGCACAGGCCTTACAATATCTGTAACCGATCCAGTCTCTTCATATTTCTTCACAATTTGGCCAATTGCTTGCGTAGTTGGACGATTATGTAAACCATAATCTCCTCTTAAAGCACGATATGTGGCTATGGCAGAATCACCATTTTTGTAGTAGGTTTTTACAATTTTAATGCGTTGTGCTATAGTTAAGCGATCCATTTTCGCAAATGTCAGACTTTGAACTGAAAAAGAAAGAAATTTTTTCAACAACTCAGTTTGACAGATGTCGAATTCTAGCCCTATACTTTTGAAACCGCGAAATGGATAACCCTCTATAACAAATTTCTCCTTCGTAGCTTTATATTTTTGGGCACAATCATATATAAGGAAACATACTTTTGTATGAAAAGTAAGTGTAATTTTCATTCGATTACATTCAATTTTTCACTTGCCCATAAGTTGGTAGATAAAGTCTTATATTCAATTTCAGTTCAATAGTTTTATATTTTCGAAAGAAAATTGTGAAAACATACGTACATATATTTGTATGGTAGTTTTTAATCGCATGAATCTCTAGAAACGGGGCTAGGTCCTCAAAGTAATAATTACTTAGAAACAATTTTCTTAGTCTGCACAGTGTATGGGTGTTGCATAGCTATTGCGAGACATTTTTGAGATCCTTCTCGTCTCTGCAGCTGCTACAGATGTCATGTGTTAGATGGCTTAAGCCTATCGTATCAGCGTGAAATCCTATGAGGCACACTCAACATACTCCCGACTCTTTCAGCACAGGGTGCAATTATGAGTTGGCTTAATTTTTTTGTATGCAAATTGTCTGCAAAATTCACTTGACAAACTGTCAGATTCAGATTTCTTACATAAAATAGGTGGTAAAATATAAATTTTTGAAGTATTAAGAGCATTTGCCTCAACCACTTTCGCCTTTCATGTGATCTAAATGAGATAGAGAGTGCTGAGGGCAATACCCATCTTCGGATAAATAGAAAGTTAAAATTGTTTGGCCACGTGCATAATTGTCATGCTATTGGGCTGCACTACGAAATAGGCTTCAGGTATTATATCGTCCTGCAGTTCCTAATTTTCAAATTAGAAGGCATTAGCAACATTTTTGATTTACAAATTAACTATTTCTTCTTGATAACTATATAACATTTATTTTTAAAATGACATTTTCAAAAATTAATTAAATTAAAAATATGAGAAAATTCTCATTCAGTCTAACAGAAAGAATAAATACATTAATAAAATTATTTAACTCTACATAATTGTTGAAGTATGTAATTATGTAGTTTGTATGCTTGTGCAAAAATTCATTTCATTCATGATGATGATAATGGTAGTGGTTGATGGTTCATGTCTGATTTATTCAATTTTTATACATGTCACATAAAACTTTCTCCATGGGCGTATTTCCAATGGTTCGTTGGAAAAAGATCGATTCAATTTTATGCGAACTAATCATACGCAACAATGGTAACATTAGTAATAAACGGCCGAAGCGTGCTATTTGTGCAGTGAAATGTGATTTTGTATGTTGTGATAACATCACCTGCAAAAGAAATTCATATGGAAGGAGGACAATTCAATTGTGTTAATGATTAGTTTTATCATTGATCATATCATAGTTAGTAACTTACATGTGCTTGATCTTGTAGATTTTCAATTTGTGAAGGATCTTTAAGACCTCTAGTTTCGGGACGAAATAATACGATCGCTTTGAGGCAAGCAAATTCCGCTGGATCAACTAAAACGGCTTTGTATTTACAAAATATCTCATGTAGTATGCGTACATCAGCAGCAGTCTAAGTTGGTATATATTTTATAGAAGAATAAATAAGTCAAAATAGGTACATATCACAAAAATACAAAATTCTACAAATCAGAGTATGAAAAGGCACGTTAATGTCTGTACACGTGTGCTCTTTTAATTGCCATAGTCCATGTATCAGAGCCAAATTTGTTTACGATCACGTACTTGTACTATAGGAGGCAATAAAATGATTTAAAATTTGTCATTAATCGTGCATCACTCGACGCGTGTACGATTTCTCTTAAGTTATACACGAGTACTAATATTACGCATGATTTCATGTAGAGATACCATGGAAAGTTCAGTTTACTAATCCAGTGTCTGACTTCAATTATACTCAGTCCATTTAGATAATTCTACGTATTCACTGTTGAACAATAGCAAAATTTATCGAGGAAATACATGTTTAGAAAATTACGTCTTCTCTTTGCTAGAGTTGGGCATTCGTAAAGAAAATGTTTGAGTTTCTTTGTTGCCAAAGTTATCGAAACTTCTATAATGTGTATTAAATGGAATACAGAGACCTTGCAATGTCAACGATATTTTACACACCATTTAGAAATGTAAGTAATTTAGCATATTTGGTAATTTTAAATGCATATTAATTTCGTCCATATTTATAAGCACACATGAGTGCATAATTCCATACTCTGATCTCGATATAATAAACAATACACAAACCTCTTCCTTCGTTACGCAATTATCATTGTTCGATTTTGTGTCATAGTTATTACAATGTTCAGCTACTGAAAACAGTGCACATTTCGCTGGATCTAATGGTATGCACCATTGAATCGCATTTAGTAAAAATAAATCCGACCAAGATTCTTCTAATAAGATTACCTAGAATTGAGAATGCAAAGGAAATGTGTGAATAAGTAATTTAAAATGATTGATTAATTAACATTAACATTAACAATAATAACTCACTAAAACACCCCAAAAAAAGTAACACATTATAGTGTATTATTTTCTAAATTATATTTTATACAAATAGAACTACTCGTTACTACTCAGAGTTATTTTTACAACCAATTTTTATCCAAAGCAAAATATGTTTCTAAAGATTTCAAAGATTTAATTTCTGATATACCTTTCTAGGAATTTGTTTTTTTTTTTTTAAATCGATTTTGATAATGCTTCATATTTGTTGTAATTTCGGTAAATTAATGCATATAACTTTAGTCTCATTGGAAAACTCTAGAAATGTTGTCTTTAGTCACTTTATATACAAAACTTTAAAGTAATAAATTTAAAGAAATTTGTAATAAAAACATTAATAAAAATTCTTGTTAGATTTAACAAAATAATTCGTGTAAATTTGGAAAAAACTCCATCTACAGAGACATTCATTTTCTATACAAAATTTTTAGTTAGCATAATCTGAATGAATATAATTAATACTTGTAAAAGAAATTGAATTTGACAAATTGTTATTATATTTTTTTTCTTAAGGAAAAGTGATGTCGCAACCGGCTAATATAACTAGGTCCCTTCTAATACAGTCCAATATTTAACACGCAAAACAGTACTGGAAGAGTAGCTCGGCCATAGGGACCTTCGGCGCCTGTACGGTCCACATATATTTTTTGTTAACTTTCAAAAGGCTTCGATTTTTAGACATTTCAATATAAGAATTACCACATTTTATATGTTTCAGCTGGAAACTACAATAACAAAACTAATAAAATTAATTAAGTGGAGTAATTAGTTAATTATATGTAGATTTTCTTGAAAATTGAATTGAAATTGAATATTCCAAAAAAAATTTTCCTACAAAATAATAAAAAATAATATTCGTATTTATGAACTTGTCATATATATTTTTTCTCAGAGCCCATTTTCAAAGTGTTTCAAAGGCTAAAAACAAAGGAGCTTAAGAAAAATAAATATCGCAAAATGTCGTTAAAAATGAAACCAAATGGGGCCCAGTTAAACACAATCTCGTACGATCGTCAGAAAAAGGGTGAAAAAAAATTCGTGTCTTTTGTTCGTTTAATAACAACAAATCTAATCATATTGCACTAATAAAATTAATTTCATTAGTGCAATGGTCTAGCTCCATTTCGAGGAGTTTTCCAAAAATAAACTCCCAAGTTGAAGTGAACAGTGTCAAGTTTCGTTTGTTAAAAATATACTCCTGGCAAGATCTTCATGATTTTATTATATTTATTTAGAGCCGCGTCACTTTCCCCTATTAATGTACTAATTGCTTACTATTGCTATTTCCGTTTCACCTTCACACATTTATATAAGTTAATGATAATCAGCATTTTAATCTCTATAGAACTAGATGAGCCATGTTGATTAAATTTACCTGATCACGAAATGATAAACTACCAAAACTGGGTAAATTTTTGGCCCATTTAACAGCCATGAATAGAAGACGAGCACTTGTTTCGTAAACGGTTTCATGTTGGTAGGGGTATAAATTCGGTGGCATAAACTGTGGTATATTGAACGGCAAACTAGGTTTTTCATTATTTAATGGTTCCTCATCATTGGTTACATCAATTGAATCGTCTTTGATGGAAAAGAAAAAGTCAAAGTTGAAGAAAATATGAATAGATACAAGTATCATAAAAATATAAACAATATTATGTATGGCATCCTCACTCACCATCATTATCATTATCAGGTAAAGGACTCGTTGAACTAATTGATGAAACGCTACCACCACCACCACCACCACCAGCACCACCAGCACCAGCACCAATACCTATGCCGCCACCACCATTGTGATCTCTTTCTGATAATTTAAATTTTAATTGTTTACAAAAAAAAAAGATGAAACAAAATATGTCTCGGCACTTACCCAGCTGAGACGGAGGAGGAGAACTTGGATCTATGGAATTATTACTACTAGAATTTGTGCATGTTAATGCACCAGATTCACCCGATGACAGCTTACTCGATGTTGTACAATAGCTTTTGCCTTTGGGTGAGAAAATATCGGAATGTGTAATATTTGATGGGATTTGCATGGACGTGCTCAAATGATTATGATGTAATAGACGCCCCGTTGGCAAACCTGAAAGTGCTAAGCCAAGTGCAAGAAGGTTACAAATAAGTTAACAAATTTTACTGCAGTTATCGTAAACTTTTAATGTGAAGAGCGTACACATTATCTATGTATTGTACATACATGGTGGAGGTAGTAATCCAGGTCCGTAGTAGGGCGATGACAGTAAGACGGGTGGTCTGCAGTATATACATGTGCATATAAATTGTATTGTATGAAATATTCAAATGCAAATGACAGTTTCACTATGTACGAACTTACCCGAAAACACCAACGGCTACAGCAGCTTCACGTAAAGCACGTCCATGCTCCATCTCCCGCAGTGCTTCTGGTCGTATAGTGGCCGTGTTACGTGGCTGACGTTCGTTTTGCACCGCTGTAATTGAAAAATAAATGAGACGACGAAATGCAAAACTGCACGCTCATTTGCCACTCCCTCAACTTGAATGGAATTTCTTCTATTTTCTAGTGTGTGTGTGTGTATGAGTAAATATAAACATTTCATTGACCCTCACCAGTAACAAGCAACAACATTCTCATCATCATCAACATCAGCAGCACAACCAATTATCACCTTCTTTTAGTAGATGAGTGTTTATTTGCATCTAAAAATATGTATTTACTCAAAAGAGCATATTCAATTGGATCACCACAAAAGTGTTTCCACAAGTGATGTGAATTTAGTCGTTCGCATTTCATATGCTAAATTTCGTTTGTCACGTGTCACACGCTCATACTCGTACTCGTACTGTGCGTCTGTAAGTTTTCTTTATTTAGGTGGGTACTAGCATGTATGTACTCGTTTGGTGGTTGACTGGCTGGTGATTCACTGAATTTGCTTAATTGTATTATATTCGCTATGCGTGTGTGTGTGTGTGCGAGTGAGTATATATATTTATGAAAGAAAGAGTTTCTTTTTTCACCTAATTGGCGTTGATGATGCTGTTTTGCTGTTGCTGCTATTGCTCATGCAAGAGTCGCGTGCCACTTCAATCAAAATTTTGTGGTCTTGAATTGTTTGTAAATAATTTGGTTGAAAAGTGTCATAATATATGTAAATGTTGTAAGAAAAAAGAAAAAAATAACGAAAAAATTGTTGCACATATATGTATTTATGTATTTATGAAAAATAAATGGCATCTAATCGTCGTTTTTAACACTCATTTACATATTAAACGCTTTACATTTTTCTCATCGTTGTCTTTTATTATTTTTTTATGTGGAAAATGTGGAAAAAACATTAACAAAATTTCCATACCATCCTTATTCATTCCCATTTGAAGGCACTTTTTAAGGCGACACGCCTGACATTGATTTCTATGGGCCTTATCCACGACACATCGTCCGGTACCCGCTTGACATCTATAAAGTAAATGCATATAAATATATAAAGTAAACGTATATGAATCTAGAGGTTAATGCATAGTAATAGCATAGTCCAAGTCGCATGTTCAGTTTACATTCTATTCGATACTTTATGTTAATTACAATATATAAATACATATCGGCAATCACAATCGATCTTGTGTATGTGATCTTGCAAAATTGTAAAAAAGCTAATATTTCTAATAAATTGCTAGTAAATCTTTAAAAGTTGACTTTGCTACGCTATTGATGAATCAATTTGGTTTACATTTTGTTCTATAGTAACATATATCAGTTGCATGGAGTGTCAAATCAGTATTGCATATGCATAACAAATATAAGCAACAGTACATAGTGTTGCATACTTTCAAGAGCATAATAAATTCAGTATACAAACCTTGCAATACAATTTGGCCAAGACCATATGCACGATTCTGTTCCGTTATTTATGCTATTACAACTACATTCTACATACTAAATACTTCCAAGGGCTAATACAACTAATATTTGCAATTTTAGAAATAATTACAATTAATTCTGATTGATTGTATTAGGAAGTAGGACTAGGGGGCCAAATCTAAAATGTTAATAGTAACTTAATTCGTTTATATGGGTGAGTTCTTTAATTTAGAAGCTTTTGGAGTCATCTCCCAACTTGACGTGTCCCCATTAAGCGGAGTCAACTGTACCTGATACCTGGACATATATTTAATAATCGAAGCAATTTACAGAAACATAATAGACCATTTAGAGCGAAAGGCATAAAATAACGTTATTTAAAATTACATATTATGAAAAATTCACAGGTTACATACAGTCGGTGAAAAAAATAAATGTTCATTATAGATTAAAAATTAATGTAAATAGAGGTTAAAGTTTATATTTTTTCTACTATTTTTCTACTATCTATTCACAGAGAAAATGTATATTAATGGAATTGTTCGTTAGAGTAGTCCTCAACTCTTGCTTAAGATTTCTCAAGATAAACCGACGGAACCTCAAAATTTTGGGGAAAAAAAAAGGCTTTATCTGATATTATTTTGTTCGTATAACTCTATATTTCAGTTACTTATTAGATTTCATATTATTATTTTATGTTTTTGTATCATAGGTTGAATGTACTATAAATGTTTAAATATGTGTGTGTATTCATATTGTGATAATCGTTTGCATCTAAATAAATAAATGTTTAGTTCCAATTGTCTCATTTTACGCATATAAGTATATTTGGTTTTAGAGTCGTATATATAGTATATCTGCATGCAAATGTACATATATCCACATATCTTAGAGGCTAACGAGTTGTATTTTATTAAGCAAATACACGATCAGAGAAGACCAAAGAAGACCACGATAAAATCAAATATACTACTGTAATCAAAACATCTTCACAAATTTTAAATTTCATGTGAAAATACAATTTTTTTGTATTTTCTTGGTACTTGGTTGGAGCGTTATGAGTATTTTTGTAAACACAAAGAAAGTGAATTTTAAAAGATGAAGTTTGAGCTGCACAATTACCGACATCAACACTTCAAAGGAATCAAAATTTTGGTGGTCGTAATGTCCCTTTCATTCTATTTAAAAATATCGGTTGTGTCTAAAATGTATCGCTTCTCATTTGATTCGAAAATCATTCAACCACCATCATCATCAAGAATCATCCAACGGAAAAAATTTTGAAAATCCTTTAAGCTTTCGAATAATGAAAACAATAAAAAAGTAAACGACTCGTTGAAAAAGTATTTGAAAATAATTTAATACTACAAAATATTCTCAAATATGTAAAATATGAAAAAACATATTTTGATCATCTCTGATAATGATGTTTTTGCGTAAGCTATTTAATTTAATTTTTAATTGCTTTAATAAAAACAGCTTTATTTATACTATACAGATATACCTTGTTATTAAAGTATATAATTCAAAGTATAAACCAGACAAGTTTAGATGTAGGTAAGGTATAAGCATTTATACTTTGTGATCGCCCCTTGTACTATATACGAGTATACTAAGCATTATCAGGTAAGAATATGTAAGTAAGTGCTAAAGTGAATCAGCTTTCTTTATAAATATTTATATATACAATATATATATATATATACGATATGTATGTATATATCACATTATAAATTGTATTAAAATTGACCATTTCTATCCAAAGTGCCAGTTGATTTGCTCTTTTATATTAGGGTCAGTCACAATGCTAACACTCATTTATCACCATCACTATTATAGTATATAGAAAAATATGAGTTTCTTTTTCCTTTTTGTATTACAATTCCCAAAGCTCATGTTATTATTTGATTGTTTCTGATTTGAAATTCTATTGGAGTATACACTTAAGTATGATATGAGTATGTACTATATGTAGATTATGTATATTTTACACCATATAATATGGGATAATATTTTTTAAATCAATACACACACACATACACATACACATACACTGAAATCAATGACTGACTTCATATTCAAATATGACTGAATATTTTAGAATATCTTTTCTATTCCTTCACCGATTATACTTTGAATGAAGCTCTTCTGAAGGCTTCATTTGGTAAAAGGAAAAACAAGTCTAATAGAAAGGAGCACAATATCAAAACAAATTTTATATGTACGTGACTAGAAAATCTTTATTGCCAAACAGGCATAAACACACATCTACACACATGCACACACATATAAACTAATCGTAGTTGTGGATATTGGGGATAAGATACGATGGAAAATGCATAGGTAGACAATTTGTATCACTCTATACGTATAGTATGTATATGGATGAGGTCATGCGCACTACAAACATTGTAGAATGTAGAATTTTGTATATTTTTTACAGGATACACTTTGATTAAATTAAGTAAAAGTGACGTTGTGATGGCGGTCTTTGAAAGAGCTTTTCACCCAATATATATATGTAGTATGATACATACATACTTGTGTAGTTTTTTTTTTTTTAATTTTATTGATTATTTTAATCAACGTTTATTTACCAGTTGTTACAATAATTAAGGTGCTCTAATTTCTTTAAGATATTTTAAATTATATATTTTTATAAAACTTGGAAGAAATGTTTGAATGTTAATTTGTACAAAACTGGCAAGAGAATTGAAATTGCGAATAGATTTTTATAAAAATACTTCCTTTGGAACTGATCATTCAACTTCAACTTGAACATTCAACCAATTTCAATGCTAAAGGAGGTGCAAATATGCATATTAAATATTTTTTATCAGACTTATGGCGAAAGTGAAAAAATGTTTGAGTTATCCATTCAAACAATAAGACTGATATGAATTGTTAACTATTTTCAAACAATTTTTATGAATATATTTTATGAAATTCATTTAACATTGAGAAATAAAAATACTGCAGGTCGCAAATTTCTCATATATCAGCATTGAAAGTTATTCATCAATCTTGAAAAAGGCTGACATGTGCAAAATATCGTTATCTCTTTCGCAAGTATTTAGAAAAACAAGAAAAGTTATCAATTCGTACCCCTACCGTAGGTATTTATAGTTAACGAATTATTGTTATACTTAGAAAATTCAGGTTTCAAAACAATAGCATACAATGACGAGCTCGAATTAATGGTGTCCGGTAAATTGGCAACACCATAAGCTAAGTCATGCAGCACGCCCTTGACACTTTATGCAACCTTGTGCTATTCACACGGAAGTACAAACCAATACACACTATACCACCCACAATGAGGATAATTCGTTGGAGCTTTTCGAACCAAGCTAAATACCTCGATCTCGTTCTAGACAAAAAACTCAATTGGAAGCGTAGCATCGTGTAACGCGTTAGGAAAGCTACGGTTACATTGTATTCATGCAAGAGAGCTATTGAAAGTAAATGTAAATGTCGCATACAGGGACAGGCAAGCAGCAATAAAATCCCTCGGTTCAGTTTATTTGAATTCATCAGGAGCCTATAACTGCAGAACATCTCTTAGCGAGATGTCCGAACAGTTTAACATCACCTTATATGGATGCCTGCGCACAGGGACATACCAGGGAACGAGACCGCGGACGAACTAACAAAAAAGGACACAATGTTGCAAACTTCTTCTAATAAGAAAATTGTTGGCATTGCAATTCAGAAAACCAATTCCAGATGGGTGTTGGAACAACCGTTTGCATCTACCCGATCAAAGTGGCCAGTATTGAAACTAAAACGAACAAAAAGACCTGCTATTGCTTAACAGACATGCGATTAGTTTGATGATGGGAATTTTTACAGGGCATTGATTGCTATGTAGGCATGCATCGCGGAACCTCGCTATTGCCGGAGCTGCGGCGACGAAGATGAACCAGAGTCCCCCTCCTGTGTTCGTGTCCGACCCCGGCTCGCTGTAAAATGACCCACCTGGGTAATTATTTCATACATATACTCACTGTCATCTGGGGAATTTTCTAAGCTTTTCCCGAAACCCGGTTTGGTTCCTAATATAAATAGTGTACACTACCTGCGGCATCACAATGGGCCTCACTTAGCCACTTCAAACTAACCTAATATCAGTATTTTCAGTATTCAGTATTCAGTATTTCGAAAAATTTATTAAGATATTTCAATTTGTTCGAAGGAAGTACAATTTTCTATTTAACTAATACATTGAGTTTACAGGTTTTCATTTAAAAATGCGACCAAACAGAGCTTTTTCCAGCACCTCAGAAGGAAGCACGATGTTAAAATTCACAAAACGACTTTGAGTAGATCTGAAAATCAGCAAGCGAGAAACCAAAATTGGTCACGTGGTGATCGAAGCATGCTTCCAGTGTGATGGACGTGAAATCAATCGGTGGTGCCAACATCAAATCGTATAACTGCCTACAGCCAATATGAGTACACGTTTTTTGTCACAAATAATAAACGTTGGTTGGACGGAATAAATTAATCTGGCTAGAATCACAACGGGTTTTTCTGCACCAAATTGTCAATCGATCCTCTATTTTTTGTCCTGACATGCGTCGCAGAATTCTGAGCTCCTTTCACCTCGTGAGAGAGCCTCTTCAGGGATTATAAAACTACATGTAATATGTTTAGCTTTTGCTCATTATTGTGCCAAATATTTACGTGCTTGTGCAGTACATATGCAGATGTAATCTCATTCCAACTACTGGCCAAAATAAATGTATAAATTTTTCCACCTCTATACAAAAAACCAAATGATGTGATTTTGTATGGGTCTAAGTTCATTTGCAATTTAAATTGAATTAAACTAATGGAACGCATGTGCAGAGTCATATATTAGAGGAGTTAACTTTTGAAATACTTTCCAATCCCTAAACGCCGTCATCGTGAATATGAAATTACCAACACATCTGAGACCCAGCAAAAAGCCAACACTAACAACACTTGCGCTTCATATTTTACGAGTTCACATTAATGTATGTACAAATATGTTCTCCCTTCACACATTTGCTTAAGTGCCACAGGCATTGCTTTGCGTACGCAGCTTTACGTTTACGTACTTACATTTAATCTCGAAGATTTGAATAATTATAATACATTTCGAATACATTTCTAAATAGCTACATAGGTATGTATGTATGTATGTATGTGTACAAGCCAAATGCCGCCAAAACAAATGAAACTGAATTGCCTTACGACCAATCATCCGACCAACCCTCAATGAGGAAAACTTTAACTTGAATTCTCATAATCTCATTGTTTCACTTCTGTTGCATGTCTATGATAATGCTTTCTGTGACTGCCTTGCTAGCACATGTCGTTGTTGTCGATTGATGAAATTGTTTTTGGCATTGGTGGTGACAAATGCAGTATTTTTTTTTTCTTTCTCTCGCTACTTCGTATTCTGAAAGTATTTCCTAAATCTAAATCAGCAAATTGAATTTCGAAAGTCAATTCAATATTGTCGTTGTTGTTGCTATTATTGTTGTAGTTGGTATTGTTATTATCGCTATTGTTATTTAATTGAACTAACCTATAGATAAGCTTTCGACGAACACTACGTTTGAAGAATCCTGAACAGCCATTACATGCCAAGATGCCATAGTGTTTACCAGAGCTAGTATCACCACATACCACACAAATAAGGCCCAAATTTTGATTTTTCGTACGTGGTGGCATCACCCCACCACCACCACCACATTGCACTTGTTCAGCACTATTTGATGCGTTCGAATTCACAGATACAGATGAGGATGATACAGCTGCTGCCGCAGCCGCCGCCGCTGCCGCTGCCGCTGCTGCTGCGGATGCTGAATGATGATTCCATGGTAAAAGTTGATTCTGTGGTGAAACGCAGCCTCCTCTTTGTGAATTATGTAGCTCTGCAATGAGAGGAAAAAAAAAAACAGAAACAATAACAACAACTGCTACAATACAATAACAAATCAATGGATATTTACTATGCATTTGTATGTACATACATTAGGGATGTCTGTCGGACCTAATGCTGACTCCGGGATGTTTTGATTTTTAAAAGTAAAGCCAAGAATCAAAAGTCAAGAATTCGAGATTGTTCACTAAATTACAGAATTTTACAAAATGCATAAAATATTCTCTAAACTATTTTGAAAAGAAATGTAAAATTTTATATTGAAAATGTTCAATTAAATAAAAGCCAATATTTTTAAGAAATAATTAAATCATAATGAAATAATGAATAGCTATTTAAAAAACTGACTAAAGTAAAATTAGTAAAATCGCGTACTCTACTTGAAAGACTATGTAGTTAAGTACGTTTTATCTGAAGTGACTTAACATCTAATTTCACGCTGAAAGAAAAATTATATTTGATTTTCAAAGTGAATCTTTTTTTTTTTTTTATTTATATATTTTTTTTTGTGCATTTGCAATTAGTTGAATTTATTTATAACAAATAGTTTTAATTATTCTATTATTATTTAATTATAATTTATTTCTGAAAACAGATGCATAGAGATTCAGTAGTGGGTAAGTGTATGGCTATTGATTTTAGATGATAAAGGAGTGGGACTTAAATTAAAAAATTTTGAATTAATTTGCTTCCAAAGGGCTTTTGCAAAAAATTAATTGACTAATGCCGAAAAATGAGTATTCAAGGTTTTTTCATTAGTAAATATTTTGGTCATATCCTTGAAAAAAGTTTACTAAGAATTTTTCCTTTCTAAGAACTGTAAACGCTACTAAAAAAAATTCGCAAAATTATGGAATTTTTTGCATAATCTAAAAATACTACAAAATAAAGGAACAAGATAAAAAATGTTCCCACTGCTAACAAGGATTTTTATCCTTAAGGGGTAAAAATAGGCGGTAAGTACATTACGGAGAAATGTTGGAGTAGAAAAGTTAGTGGTTGTCGGTCACACATTTTACCGAATCGAAACAAATATTTTATCCATTATCTTTTAAATGGTAGAATCGAAGTGCGAGCTGACTGAGTGAAACCAACCTGTGCCTGTGATGATTTCTTTTAAAATATTTATTTTCGGAATAATATAGAAGACGGGATCCGGGGATGAGCATCACTAATATACACAATACATATATGGATGATAGATGATAGATGGATGGGATTCATTTGTTGTTAAGTTCATTTCAATTAAATTTGAATTTGTCATATTAGAAATGTGCATGAAATGTCCTTTTCAAGAACCCTTCTGATGTACTCGTCCATGCGTACATGTGTATGTATGTATATCCACATAAATTCATTGCTTCCAGTGTAACACATCATATTTGCATTTACTAAAATATTGCCACCGTCGCTATCGTTGCTGGTAATGTTGTCGAGTAATCCACAAATTTATTTACACATTCAATTAGGGTGCCATTAAAGCTAAGCGGCCATCAGACAGCGCATCATGATTGAGCGCATAAATTTTTCTCAAGGGACAACTGTTTTGCCATCACACCCTAATTTGATTGTAGTGATTTTTATGCACTTAACCTAACCAGCATCACCCCAGCGAGTCTGTAATAGCGACATACAATAGGCAACAATGTCAGTTGGTCGATCGTCGTTTGGTCTCATTTGTTTGAAGCGATATAGTCAGCAAGTTCTTACGCACATTGCAAACACCAAATGCGGTCTAATGCCGACGGGATTAAAGTCATATGTTCGAATTTTCAACTGTTAATTTTTTTCATTTCAAAGATAATGAAGTTGCTGAAATTTATCTATGTTCAGCCGACTCGCTCGATGTAATATCAAAAAGTGTTAACATCCTTACAATACCACTTACACTTGATATATAAATTTGAAGATTATGGCTTTTCAATTATAGTGATATGCATTTAATTGTATTACAAGTATAACAATGTTACAATGGTCGCATTATGTATTAGTCACATGCTTCTATTTTTATTATGAATATAATGATGATGATGTACGAGTATGTGCATATGTATAAGCATATATACAAATATTTAATTAAAGTGGGCATATATAGATGATTTTGTCGTACAGCAGTACTATATACCGTCAAATGGGGTAATTAGTAATCAAAAATTTGTTTCTTATAATTATTCATAATAAAAATTCAGCATACAGGCACCATACTTTTCATTACTCTTGATATGTAAGCGCTGCATATATAGAGAATAGTTTTCATTTTTGATGTTTTGATGTTATTATCGAAAAAAAATTCAATTTTATTGAAATAGAAAAATGGGATAATTGATGGCAAGTATTTTCTTTTATAAAAGTTAATTGTATTTGTAATAAATTCGAAAAACTGTATTATAAAGTTTTTTTTTTTAATTAAAATGGAAAATAAAAATAATAGGACTTAAATCATAAGATAAACATTAATCAGGACATAAATCGAATGGTTGAAATAGTTCTTCATATTCTTCTAATGAATGTGGATCAAGAACGTACAAATTGGGCACTCTTTTCGAATTACGTATTATTTCTGATGGTTGTTTTTCAAATTTGAGAAGTTGAAATATCAGAAGTTGAACGCTGAGGTTCGCTTCTGTAGTTGAGAGTAGCTATACTCTATTGGGTACACTAGGTGCCCAGTGGTTAGTGTGTTGGCCTTCTGGTCTGTAGGTCGTGGCTTCAATCCTCGGCAGAAGCACAACTTTAACATCGTAAAGATTTTTGTTTCGAACGGTACCCAACTGTCTGCAAGCAATTGGCAGATCTTCCGGCAGTAAGAATTTCCCATGGAATTTATTTATAAGCCATTAAAACAGCGTTTGAACACTCGTCTATCTTCAGTTATTGACTAAATTGTTCATGAAATCGTATATGAAATGTGATTATGTGGAGAAGTGATTGCCGGTAGGACGCTTAACGGCAAGGCTTACCTGATGAGGATGTTGCTGTTGTTATTGCACACAAATAAAATTTCAAATTCGAATAATTTATAGAATTACAGTAGGAAGCAAAATGTAGAAGCATTCGTAAAATTGCTCTCTGAAAAAACACAAATATTCCAAATCAATTGTGAATTGTAAAAAAATATGTACAAAAAACCCAAGATGTTGGTTTTCGTTCTGTTTCGTATATGAGAGAGTGATATCGAATATGAAGAGAGTTACAAATGCGGAGATGTATAAACAAAAAGAATTGTGAACACTGTTTTGTGTTTTTGTTTGTGTATATCTATGTGCAATCAAAAAATATTTCAACTCTTGAGGATCACTAGTAGGTAAGTAATTACAGTAAATAGTGAGCGGGAGAAATCGGATATTTAAATGAGTATCATTCTAATCAGTATTTTTATTTGCCTGATGAGGATGTTCCTGTTGTTACTGCTGCTGTTGTTGATGCACACACACACTTTAAGTTTTGTCTATGTTAAATGTCACTTAATTATATTTTTGTGTTTAATTTAATTCCAGTTGTAAAATAGTTCACAATTTACGTTTGGTTTTAAGTTTATTAATATGTTTAATATGTTCTTAATATGTTTTTTTTTAATTTACAATATAAACGCTTTTTTTTATTGTGGGAAAATAACGAGAGCGGGGAGTAGAAATTAGCGCGCACTGTCCGTCCACTTAGAGATATATCTTGAGAGTCCTAATAAAAAAAAACGAAGTTAACAATGTTGCCAACACACTCAAAAAAAGTAAAGTACATTTTCAGAACAATGTGCGCGTATTTCATTCTGGCGTAGACAAAATGTATAAAATAGAAATGATTTTACATTTAACTTGAATCAATATTATATTTTCCATATTTAATCAATTCTTACATTCTTATTTTAGCTACGATCACTAACGAGTTTAAAATGAACCTTTAGCACTAAAGCCTCTTGTGATTACAATACGATAAAACTTAATTTAATATATTCTATATTTTAATTGCTTAAAGTCAACTATATTTGTTACCACCTATATATAAATTAAATATCATTATTCTTGGTCCATGTATTTACATAAATCCATCAATTGTATTTGTACTGTATTTACATTTCTATATAATCACCCTTATATAAATACGCCACTGCATACTATTAATAACGCAGGGATGAATCAGCGATACGCATGAGCACAATTTGGGAATCAAAGGCAATACAATCTTGAATGATATATCCACTTAAGATAATATTATGGCAAGCAAAACACCATAAGTATATGAATATAATTATTCGAATATTTTCATAATTATAGACTGATGAACACCATGTCAAATTCAATGACGAATGTTAAGATTAATAGTAATTGTAATTAATATAATTATTTACTTTATTAAATACTTTATTAAATAAATATTTATTTTATTAAATTTGACATAGTGTCAATCAGAAATATATCGGTGCAAATATGTGAAAAATGGAATCGGTTATCAACTGTTATTAGATTCTCTTCTTCTTCTTCTTCTTCTTAATAGTTATTCATCTCAGCAATAATTGAGAAGTTCTACCCTTGTTTTGAGGATTTAGTGTATGCAAAGCAAGTAAGTATTGGTCTATGTAGGCGGACCTAATTATAACCTGCTATTTGGGAGGTACTATCTAAAAATTGGGCTCATCATGACTATTTTTTGTGAGCTAAATGCACTTTGACGTATAAGTAATTATTAAAAATCGATATTGTCAGACAATAAATTTTGAACAAAATATAGTGACTCTATTGTTCCGGTCTATAATTATTACAAATCATCGGGTTTTGCTGTTCGCGTACACACAAATCCAAATCCAAATTCCATACGGGTATTCGAGAGCGAAAAGTGACAATTGATTTAGATTTTTATCAGCAGAAATTTGCCAGCAAGAAAACAACTGAAAAACCAACAGCTGGCCGAAATTTAAGAAAATAAGAAAATTTTTATTTGTAAATGGAAAACGGAATATTTGCAAAATAAACATGCAAGTGGAAAGTCAATTTTGTCAGTTTTCTTCAGCAGTTAATAAAATTTACATAAAATGTTTAGAGGAGCACTTCACGTTTCACTTTCATAAATATACAATTTTTTCTTTTCCCATTCAAATCTTCTTATTCTTCATCAAAATCCAAACAATCATAAGCTGTACGTAAAACTTGCAATTTTTTCCTAATTTTGAGTTTGTATACAAAAGTTGGACGGAAATATGGCTCAACTAATTTTTAACCCTTTATCAGCATTTGTGCGATATATTGTACACATTTTTTGTGATGTTTGATGGTATAAGAACGAACTTTTTTGTGAAACGTTGTCACATGCCAAAAAATGGATCTGAATTTCGAGGGAACTTTTATCTTTTCCAAATGATGACTTTATAAAAACAAAACTAAATACTTTTTCATATATTTGCATTTTGCTCACAACCCTTGAGCAAAAAATTTGTTTTTACTAAAGCTGATTGCAAACTTTGCTACTTACTATCTTACAAAATGATTTTAGCGGCCAAGAATGTTTAAAATCATAAAATTCAATATTAATTCTTAACCTTTATCAATTCATTTTTTTTTTTATTTTTGGTTAAAAAAAAAAATAAGTAGATCTTCAAAAAAGTGTACGATACAAAACAAAATAACTGGCTTTAAAAAACCGAATGTAAATGAAGTCAAGTCTCTTATTGGGCTCCAAATTATTATGGGTAATATACGTCTCACCAGAATGATTTCATTTTGGAACCCAACTTTAGGTATTGTTCTATTTAGGAATACAATGTCGTTAAAGAGACTCGTACAACTGCGGTCATGTTTGCATTTTATCGACAATTTGTCGATTCCGAATTACTGCAAAGACAAATTTGTCAAAGTACGGCCTTTAATAAATACTATACGGATCCTTGCCGGCAAGAACCTGTAGAACGAGATATCTGCATCGATGAACAGATTATACCTTTTAGAGGGAGGTTGTCCTGCAAAATTTATCAAAAAGGAAAGCCCAATCCATGGGGTATAAAAATTTATATTCTTTGCGGAAGATCCGGCTTTCCGTACGACTTTGAATTGTATCAGGGAGGAGATACTGAAATAGATCAAGCAAAATTTAAAACACTAGGTTTCTCAGTATCAATAGTTTTACATTTATGCCAGCGGCTTAACAAGTCCGGACATAACCTGTACTTCGATAATTTTTTCAATTCCCTTAACTTGCTCCAAATACTTTCGCATCTTAACATAAATGCCGTTGGTACAGCTCGTATTAACAAGTTTAGAAAAATGTCATTTATAAGTGATAAAGAGCTTCAAAAGAGAGGTCGCGGCGCTTCTGTTTAGCAGTGATCAACAAATGTGTTTGGTTAAATGGCAAGATAACAAAGCTATCTATCTTGCTTCAAACTTTGTTGGCACCGGCAATGAAGATACAACAAAAGATTTTGCAAAAAAAAAAACGAAGCAGAGCATTCAAGTAAAGCGTACGGAAAAAGTGCAAAAGTACAATGCGTTCATTGGAGTTGTTGACTTGCTGAATTGATCAGTTTTATAGGATATTCTTGAAGTCAAGACAGTAGACTTTACGGGTCATATCTCACTTTGTTGATTTTACATTAGCTTCTTCCTGGTTTCGTATAGAAAATTTTGCTATCTCCCAGCGCGTGATATTTTAAGTTTACACGACTTTCGAATGAAAGTGGCCGACCATCTTTTATTGTTTGAGAAAGCTAAATCAATTAGAAAACGAGGACGACCTATTTCTATGGCTCCTCCAGAAGAGGAGATAACAAGCAAACCAAAAAAAAAAAACAAAGAAATGAAAGTAGACCATTCACTGAGATAACTGAAGACCGTGTTGATGACTTTCCATCATATGACGGAAAGAATCAGCAAACAAGATGCAAGAATGCGGGCTGTACAGCGCGGACATATTTTGTACAAAAAAAAAAAACAAATAAAATGTTTCAAAAACCATATATATAAAAAAACATATTTAAAAAAATTCAAATAGTAAGTAAAAAAATATAAAAAATACAGTAAAAAAACAAAACACAAAAATATATAAACATGCATGCAAAAGATCTGTATTTGCCAATTAACTACTCCACGGAAATTTTATTTTCAGTGTGAAAAAAATTTGAAAGAAAAATGTAATTTCATATGAAAATATGATTCCTTTTACCGAAAAAGCAAAACCGTATGTACCAAAACATGTGCTGGGGTCGAGCCCAGCACTCATGCACAGAAGAAAGAAAAACTTCGGGGAATTTATAATTCCTGAAAATCTGCTGAAGTCCATTAGGGTAGGATCTATAGTAAACTTCCTTATGGATGCTGGACTTAGGGTCGCAGTGCAATACAACCCTCTAATAATAACAATCAAACTTTTTCATATGCCTGTGCGATTTCTTACAAGACTGCGGTTCGGTTGCTATTCACTGCAGTTGTTGCATTGTACTGTGATCACAACGAAATCGAAATTTATGATGAGGGATGATATTATGCTGATTTATAGCCTAGACAGACGGCAGCCTAATTCCAGATTACCGGCGCACTTAATCCGAATAAAATAATAACCTGACAGACGGCAGTATTGCGGATTAACTAAAAGGCTGATTGCTGTTTTATTAGGTCTGTCCACTTACATTACTATCACTATCAATTTCTGTCATCTATCACTCTCGATATGAGAAAATATACAAGAAGTACGTGAACTGAAAACGATCAGAAACTTGTAAATTGACATTCACCGTTCGTAAGTGACAGCTGGATTTATTTGTTCGCCAACACTTTTCATGTTGAAAACTGTTAACAATTTTTGAAAGTTTTTTGTTAGCAAATAACCTAGACAGACGGCAGCCTAATTCCGGATTACCGAGCTAATTCGAATTAACTCGGGCATTAACTGCAGCTAATCCGCATAAACTCTATGAGCTAATTCTCAAAATAAAAGAGGATTAGGGCAATTTGCGATGGCAACACCGCTGAAAATTGTCTATTGTGAACTTTTCTCCATCCATTTTACAAAATATTAGGTGTGTTCGCTAACAAAAAACTTTCAACAATTGTTAACAGTTTTCAACATGAAAAGTGTTGGCGAACAAATAAATCTAGCTGTCAATTACGAACGGTGAATGTCAATTTACAAGTTTCTGATAGTTTTCAGTTCACGTACTTCTTGTAGATTTTCTCTTATCGAGAGTGATAGATGACAGAAATTGATAGTGATAGTAATGTAAGTGGACAGACCTAATAAAACAGCAATCAGCCGTTTAGTTAATCCGCAATACTGCCGTCTGTCAGGTTATTATTTTATTCGGATTAAGTGCGCCGGTAATCCGGAATTAGGCTGCCGTCTGTCTAGGCCAAAACACACCTAATGGTTTGTAAAATGGATGGAGAAAAATTCACAATAGACAATTTTCAGCGGTGTTGCCAGCGCAAATTGACCTAATCCTCTTTTATTTTGAGAATTAACTCATAGAGTTTATGCGGATTAGCTGCAGTTAATGCCCGAGTTAATTCGAATTAACTCGAAGGGTACACACCTGTCGGAAAGCAATTGACAATTCTTCCGGCAGTAACAATTTGCGGTGGAAAACTTCTAAAAGAACTCTGTGAAAAACCTCGGAAAAAGTGATGTCGCAAGATTTCTACCGTTCGAAACCGGCTAAAATAAGTAGGCACCTTCTAATACTGTTCAAAATTTGACACGCACAAGAGTAATGGAAGAGTAGCTCGATTAAAGTGCCCTTAGCGTCTTATAAGTACCACATATTTATTTTAATTTTATTTATTGGGCTACCAAATATGTTTTGGTACAATGGGCATCACTAGCATCAGTGCCATCGGAAATCGCCTTGTACGGTGTTCTTCGACCGATTCACATCTGTAGGGATGCCCTAACTGAATCTCTTCTCACTTAGCACCAACAACTTTGCGCAAAAAGGAACCGTTGGAAGAAGCGGTTCATCAAATCACGTAAGCCTTTAACAAGTCCACAAGTTTTCTGCTCAGTTAGAAGGGTGCCTAAGATCGCCATTTTATGGCTTTTGCTGAAGCATAGGTGAGCTTTCGGAGACAAGCCGCCAACGAAAATATTGCGAATCCAGTCACCTCTTGTTTCATTATGAAGGCAGAAGGTGGAAGAATTACTTCGAGTTATGAAATTTAAATTTTCCACGATGTTTGGAGGACAACTTTCTCCGAACTCTTAAGACGTTTCGCACAAAATAATTAATGGAACAACAAATTAGGCAATACATAATTTTAAAATATTCAAGTCTCCGGGGCCAGATAGAATTATGCCGGCAGATTTTCAGAAATGCTCGGACCTTCCAACCCTTGTATTTGAAATAATCTACTCTGCCTGACTAAAACTGTGCCATGGTCCCAGCCAGAAGCAGACGTGGTGTTCATTCCTAAGGATAGAAAGCATGTCACACTTAACCGGTTGATATAAATCTATCCTCTCTTTTCTTGAAATCCCTTGAAAGAATATTTTATGTCTACATAAGGGGCTTCATAGATGACAGTACACATGAATGCAAACACAGTTCAAGGATTTAAACTACTTTGAAAGGAAACGTCAGTGAAAGTCACACATATGCCAAATACTATTCGATATTTAAATTTGCTTTGAGAATTATGATAACAAAATACTGTCTATTATACACCTATGGCAATGACGACCATTTTGAATTACAATTATGAACATGGATGACGCGCGCGCATAATCGTGAAAATAAAATAAGAATTACGAAGTCCTTTATTTAGCAAGCAATCGTTTAAATATTGTAATCTATTTATTAACCAGAAGAATTTTGTGTGTGTACATTTTTTATTTTTTCTTATTTACTTTTACAATAACGAAAAGATACTAACTCGGCAACACTGTTAAGGCTCTGTGAATATCCTATTGATATGCACTCATTTCGGCAACGCTTTCAAGAGGATTTACTCTTCCAAATTTTCATTTTGTATTGAAGCCAACAACTTTTAACTTCCTTAACTTTTTCCTCTTAGAAGAATTGTTAATTAATATGTCTATAAATAGGCGGTGTTTGAAAAACATGGTATTGCCTTTCTGAAAAGTTTCAGTTCAGTTGAGAAAACTAGGTAATTGAATTCGTGACTCTTGCTTAGATGATGAACACACTTTGGATTAGAGACGAGAATTAAAGTAAAGGATTTTATAAAGACTTTAAGTCTGAAATTTATAAATTAGCAATATTTTAAAATAGGTGGTTGAAGTTTAAGAAACTTAAGTATAACATTTATTTTTAATTTGCTTAAACGCCCAAAATATTTCAAATGGTCATTTTCTGAATTACGTGCGTGGATATGGTGGATAAGAAATGCGAATGTCGGTGTCGCACTATATATAACAAATGCACAACCGGTATGTGCATGTAGGCACATGCTTAAATGTTAATATTCACGTATTTAAGCTTTATTATTGAAAGCTAAAATATATTTTTGGACAATTTCAATTTACAACTTCTAAATTTTTTCTTTAGCCTCTTCTGGGAAATGACCAAATGGCACGAAATTTAGAAAGATTATAAAGTTTGAATTCAAATCCCTTAGCCGTTAAATCAGAAATTAATGAATTTCGATGGAAACCTAATGTTTTTCTCGAAGTCGGCTAATGATGTCACAAGAGTTGTGGCTACTATTCTGAATTGGCTAATATAAAAGCTTCATTTTATCAATCACAACAGGATTGGAATTTAAGAATATATGTGAATAAGTGGGCGTCTTGCTTGTAAAGGCAAAATTTTTGGAAAATTTCAGCGGATAAGAGGTAGACGGATTTCAGATAAATAAGAATAATACTATCTGCCATTTTCACAGTGACGAGTTAACCTACATTCAACAGTTAACTACCGATTTTTAATTTCGCAGAAGTGAGTTAATTTAAAGATAACCGCTGAATATCTAAGAGCTAACCTCTAACCTAACCTAAGCAGTTGCTCTGAATATTGGTTCATTAAATAACAAAGATTTGGATACTTGAAAGGAAGATACTGGCTATTTCATACCAGCATCTCTCCTTAACTTCAGTGCTAATGCCACCCTATTTTTGTTGTCCAACAATCGGGTAACAAATTAGTTGCTCGTTTTATGTCACTCATTTTGCTATTTTGTTTTGAATTTGAAAACAAAGTTGTCACTGTTTATTAGAAGAATTAGCTGACTGATTTTGTTTACTTTTCAATGTTAACTCGATGCTGTGAAATTGAAATTTATTTACTCATAGGTTATCTGATACACCTGAGTTAAAGTTAACTTAAAGTTAACTGGTCACTGTGAAAATAGCCCTAATAGCCTAGACAGACGGCAGCGTTAATCCGGATTACCGCCGCACTTACTCCGAATAAAATATTTTTGTTAGCGAACACACCTAATATTTGGTAAAATGGATCGAGAAAAATTCACAATAGAAAATTCTCAGCAGTGTTGCCATCTGAAGTTGCTCTAATATTCTTTTATTTTGAGAATTAACTCATAGAGTTTATGCGGATTAGCTGCAGTTAATGCCCGAGTTAATTCGAATTAACTCGAAGGGTACACACCTGTCGGAAAGCAATTGACAATTCTTCCGGCAGTAACAATTTGCGGTGGAAAACTTCTAAAAGAACTCTGTGAAAAACCTCGGAAAAAGTGATGTCGCAAGATTTCTACCGTTCGAAACCGGCTAAAATAAGTAGGCACCTTCTAATACTGTTCAAAATTTGACACGCACAAGAGTAATGGAAGAGTAGCTCGATTAAAGTGCCCTTAGCGTCTTATAAGTACCACATATTTATTTTAATTTTATTTATTGGGCTACCAAATATGTTTTGGTACAATGGGCATCACTAGCATCAGTGCCATCGGAAATCGCCTTGTACGGTGTTCTTCGACCGATTCACATCTGTAGGGATGCCCTAACTGAATCTCTTCTCACTTAGCACCAACAACTTTGCGCAAAAAGGAACCGTTGGAAGAAGCGGTTCATCAAATCACGTAAGCCTTTAACAAGTCCACAAGTTTTCTGCTCAGTTAGAAGGGTGCCTAAGATCGCCATTTTATGGCTTTTGCTGAAGCATAGGTGAGCTTTCGGAGACAAGCCGCCAACGAAAATATTGCGAATCCAGTCACCTCTTGTTTCATTATGAAGGCAGAAGGTGGAAGAATTACTTCGAGTTATGAAATTTAAATTTTCCACGATGTTTGGAGGACAACTTTCTCCGAACTCTTAAGACGTTTCGCACAAAATAATTAATGGAACAACAAATTAGGCAATACATAATTTTAAAATATTCAAGTCTCCGGGGCCAGATAGAATTATGCCGGCAGATTTTCAGAAATGCTCGGACCTTCCAACCCTTGTATTTGAAATAATCTACTCTGCCTGACTAAAACTGTGCCATGGTCCCAGCCAGAAGCAGACGTGGTGTTCATTCCTAAGGATAGAAAGCATGTCACACTTAACCGGTTGATATAAATCTATCCTCTCTTTTCTTGAAATCCCTTGAAAGAATATTTTATGTCTACATAAGGGGCTTCATAGATGACAGTACACATGAATGCAAACACAGTTCAAGGATTTAAACTACTTTGAAAGGAAACGTCAGTGAAAGTCACACATATGCCAAATACTATTCGATATTTAAATTTGCTTTGAGAATTATGATAACAAAATACTGTCTATTATACACCTATGGCAATGACGACCATTTTGAATTACAATTATGAACATGGATGACGCGCGCGCATAATCGTGAAAATAAAATAAGAATTACGAAGTCCTTTATTTAGCAAGCAATCGTTTAAATATTGTAATCTATTTATTAACCAGAAGAATTTTGTGTGTGTACATTTTTTATTTTTTCTTATTTACTTTTACAATAACGAAAAGATACTAACTCGGCAACACTGTTAAGGCTCTGTGAATATCCTATTGATATGCACTCATTTCGGCAACGCTTTCAAGAGGATTTACTCTTCCAAATTTTCATTTTGTATTGAAGCCAACAACTTTTAACTTCCTTAACTTTTTCCTCTTAGAAGAATTGTTAATTAATATGTCTATAAATAGGCGGTGTTTGAAAAACATGGTATTGCCTTTCTGAAAAGTTTCAGTTCAGTTGAGAAAACTAGGTAATTGAATTCGTGACTCTTGCTTAGATGATGAACACACTTTGGATTAGAGACGAGAATTAAAGTAAAGGATTTTATAAAGACTTTAAGTCTGAAATTTATAAATTAGCAATATTTTAAAATAGGTGGTTGAAGTTTAAGAAACTTAAGTATAACATTTATTTTTAATTTGCTTAAACGCCCAAAATATTTCAAATGGTCATTTTCTGAATTACGTGCGTGGATATGGTGGATAAGAAATGCGAATGTCGGTGTCGCACTATATATAACAAATGCACAACCGGTATGTGCATGTAGGCACATGCTTAAATGTTAATATTCACGTATTTAAGCTTTATTATTGAAAGCTAAAATATATTTTTGGACAATTTCAATTTACAACTTCTAAATTTTTTCTTTAGCCTCTTCTGGGAAATGACCAAATGGCACGAAATTTAGAAAGATTATAAAGTTTGAATTCAAATCCCTTAGCCGTTAAATCAGAAATTAATGAATTTCGATGGAAACCTAATGTTTTTCTCGAAGTCGGCTAATGATGTCACAAGAGTTGTGGCTACTATTCTGAATTGGCTAATATAAAAGCTTCATTTTATCAATCACAACAGGATTGGAATTTAAGAATATATGTGAATAAGTGGGCGTCTTGCTTGTAAAGGCAAAATTTTTGGAAAATTTCAGCGGATAAGAGGTAGACGGATTTCAGATAAATAAGAATAATACTATCTGCCATTTTCACAGTGACGAGTTAACCTACATTCAACAGTTAACTACCGATTTTTAATTTCGCAGAAGTGAGTTAATTTAAAGATAACCGCTGAATATCTAAGAGCTAACCTCTAACCTAACCTAAGCAGTTGCTCTGAATATTGGTTCATTAAATAACAAAGATTTGGATACTTGAAAGGAAGATACTGGCTATTTCATACCAGCATCTCTCCTTAACTTCAGTGCTAATGCCACCCTATTTTTGTTGTCCAACAATCGGGTAACAAATTAGTTGCTCGTTTTATGTCACTCATTTTGCTATTTTGTTTTGAATTTGAAAACAAAGTTGTCACTGTTTATTAGAAGAATTAGCTGACTGATTTTGTTTACTTTTCAATGTTAACTCGATGCTGTGAAATTGAAATTTATTTACTCATAGGTTATCTGATACACCTGAGTTAAAGTTAACTTAAAGTTAACTGGTCACTGTGAAAATAGCCCTAATAGCCTAGACAGACGGCAGCGTTAATCCGGATTACCGCCGCACTTACTCCGAATAAAATATTTTTGTTAGCGAACACACCTAATATTTGGTAAAATGGATCGAGAAAAATTCACAATAGAAAATTCTCAGCAGTGTTGCCATCTGAAGTTGCTCTAATATTCTTTTATTTTGAGAATTAACTCATAGAGTTAATGCGGATTAGCTCCAGTTAATGCCCGAGTTAATTCGAATTAACTCAGTAATCCGGAATTAGGCTGCCGTCTGCATAGGCTATCAGACGTACTTTAATGTATATTCCAATTTAGAACTGCAATTAATCGTAATTTAATTTATTTTTATTCTTTTATTTTGTTTCATCATTTCTGTCAAACTGTTCGATGTGTATAGATATTTTAGTTTATACGACTATTGATTCACATGACTTAGAAGTTATTTTGTATTCATTTCATATATGTACATAACGTGCTGCGAATTCAAATAGATTGGTTTAGAATGTTTCCCCAAATAGAATGTGTTCTTTAGTAGTTCACTTTATGAGCAGCATCTATGTACATATTAACATAAAAATATATTTTTTATCGCAAGTGGATATCCATTTAATGTGTGCAATTTTTTTTTTCCTTTTCAGAATACAAGCGTCGAAGAAATTTACCTTGAGATCCGGGACGTCGTACCGTCGGACTATCCTCATTGTTCATTGCCGCCAATGTAAAATTGTTAAATTTCTTTATTTTACACAAAATTTTTGTAATGTTTTCTTAATTATGTACTTAATTTTGCCACTGATAGTGCAGATATATTCATTTAACACATACTATCTTCGCTTAATTAAACACTTTATTCATTTTATTTTTACACTATCCGTAATAGCACTTTAATTGAATTAGTACGAGCAGCAATAGCATTTAAGGATGCCAGTCTATATGATGGTATTGGTGGTGCTGGTAGTTGTAGTGGTGAATTTTCCTCTATTAGGTGTTATACCAATGGCTATTTATTATCCATAATTAAATTTTTTATGTATGCCAGGAATAGAAAATAAAAAGAAAATTGTATTTGCTTGATATATTCCGCGGTATACAATCACTACGCAATGAGTGTTTGACTGTTGACTCGGCCAATTCTAATGGTATTTGTCATTGTGAACGATGTAGGTACATACTATCGTTTCGGTATGTTGTTTGAGATTTATCATAAAACCATGACAGCAATAGCAAACGAAGTGCCAGCATCCGCAAGTGCCACCAATAACAACAATAACATTACATAACGTACATTTGTCCATTTTCAACCCCAAAAAAGAGTAACCTGCAATCAGCAGAAACAGTAGTAGCTATAGCATACATGCATACAGTAAATCAAAGCAAAAACAAAAGCAAACATAAACAACAACAATAACAACAACTGCAAGAATATGTGAAAAAAAGCACAAAACCGAACATCATAGCATTTACTAACAACAACATCAATGATAACACCACCACCACTACAGATATTACCACCAACAACCAGAAAGCAGGATAAGCAATAACACCAACAACTAGCATCAGCAGCAACAGCGGCAGCGGCAGTACCAGCAGAAAGCAATAAAAACAGCATCAGGCAGAGCAGTAGCTGCTGCAACAATCATAGAGATAGATACGCTCATACTTCTCGCTCTCATTGCTTGATGTTGCTTACTGTTCGTTCGGCATGTTGGCCGTATAGCGCACCACCTACTCACCATTCACTTAATTTTTAGTGGCATGTCTTTCTTTGATTCGTCCTTCTTGACGTCAAATTTTGAATTTTTACTGTTTGCTGTATGTGTAAGCCAAGCCACAATCTCCAATAAACATCAACATCCTTCAAACATCCTGCTATTTGTGAGTGTGTGTGTGTGTAAGTTTGTGTATATAGTGACTACTAATAAGTAGGGAGTACCATAGAATATAGTAGGTACATACTAAAGCTAAATTTTAGCTACCATCACAATCAGTAGGTGCATTCTACACACACACACACACACACACTCGCATAGATACAAGCTAGAGCCCACTTGATAAGGATAAACGTGTATTTTGATTTTTTGTTTTTGCTTTGGTATTCGTGTGGTCGTTATTCGTTTCGATATAAGTGTTTGTTGCGGAATTGTATAACAAATCTAACAATAATACCATAAATGAATACACATATGTGTGTATTTATCAACATACATATACATAGATACACAAATTCGATTCTATATATATATATATATATATATATATATATATATATATATATATATATATATATATATATATATATATATATATATAAGTATATATATAAGTATATATATATATATGTGTGTTTGTTTGGGTGTGTGTGTGTGTCCAAATAAAAATGTTATTACTTTTAATGAGTTATAAAGAAACAATATTTGAAGACTATGTATGTAATATATTGCAATAAATTCTCTTTAATATTATACCATAAAAAAGTGATTTATACAAATTTTCTAACTTTTCTATAGTTACGAGTATTCTGATTTACATAAGAAATAGGCATAACCATGCTATAACTTTTATTAACACATATATATATATATATATATATATATATATATATATATATATATACATATATATATATATATATATATATATATATATATATATATATATATATATATATATATATTTATATATATTGAAGCTTAGATACTTAATGGCGATTATACTCGTACTTTGAATATGAATTTTTTACTTAAATGGTGATGTTGGAAGCTGAAATTACTTTGACGTCATATGTATGCCCGTGTGTGCTCGTGAATACACCACTAAGAAAATATTTAACGTTTCATCCAGCTTCTACTATAAATGCGGGATTCAAATCACATATTGCGTATTTCAAATTTCCCATCACAAGAGAAAATAATATTATTATTACCATTGCTCTAGCTTAATGGCTAGTGCGTTGGTCTTCCGTAGGTCATGTGTTCAATCACAGGCTGAGGCAGCTTTAACATGAAGTAGATTTTTCCTTCGAACGGTGCCCATCTGTCGGCAAGCAATTGGCAATTCTTCCACCAGTAACAATTTATCATGAAAAAATACTTCTTAAAGACCTCTGAGACAAAGCTTAAAAAAGTAATGTCACAAAGATTCTGCCGTTCGAAATCGGCTAATAAAAGTAGTTGCCTTCTAATGCTGTCCGAATTCAACACACTTATTTTGTTTAATGCAATGTCCTATTTCTCCATTAAAATCATATATTATTTTCCTTATTTTTGTAATGAATTCGCAATTTTACAATAGATACAAATCAAATGTAAACATAAGATATTAAATTTAGTCATACCATTTTAATAATGAATATCAGAAAAAATACTTAAATACGTAAATTTACACCAGAAATATGATTGACTTTAACGAAGTACTTTGTATGTTATGAGGGTTCTAAAAGGTATAATTTAAAGGAGGTTTTTAAGATAATTCCGAGGCTTAGTATGGGAGCCACTATAAATAATGGCAGTGGCTGGCCCATTTCTTGTGAGTATATTTGCTCTTACAATACTAATCCACACCTTAAATTTGGTTGTTCTACGCTGAATAGTTTGTAAGTTATGGCGGTTAACATATTTTTTTAATTTCCGCAACTTCGTATGGGAGCCTCGATATGAAGTGGGTGTGGCACGCTGATTTTTTGCCAGATTATTTCCCACTACCATATTAATCTAAGCGTCAATTACAGTTATTCTATCCAGAAGATTGGAGAAGTTACAGCTATTTCAATTTAAAAGAAATTCGGTCATTTTGTATGGCGGCTACTATAAACAGTGGGCGTGGCGTGTCCATTTCCTGTGAGTCTAGTTGCTCTAACTATACTAATCCATACCTTAAATCTGGTTGTTCTACGCTGAAGAGCTTGCAAGTTATAACCGTTAACATTTTTTTTAAATTTCCGTAACTTTGTATGTGAGACCCATGAAGGAGTGGGCGTGAATTTCTGCCATATTATTTCCGACTGCCACGTTAATCTAAATGTCAATTACGGTTATTCTGGACAGAAGATTTTTGAAGTTGCAGCTGTTTCAATTTAAAAGAAGTACAGACACTTTGTATGGGAGCTACAATAAAAAGTAGGCGTGGCTCGCCCATTTTTGGCAAGGTTATATAGTAGTATAATATAACTCTATGTACCAAATATTGTTGTCCCAGATGGTATATTAAGTGAGTTATAGCAAATTAAAGATTTTGAAAATTCCGAGGTTAGTCGCTTTGAATGCTTCGTGTGGGCGTGGCTATTGACCGATCATGCCCAATATCAATCTCTCCGTACCCTTGGATCATAGGTTACTTATGCCAAATTTCGTAAAAATAGCTCAATATTTGCTCAAGTTATCGTGCGGTTATCAGCCAGGTGACGGACAGACGGACGGACATTGTTAAATCGAAAATTTAAGCGACGCTGATCACGAATACATATAATTTCTATATCTCCGGAGATTCCTTCAAGTGGTTAGAAACATTTGAAAGAAATGAACATACCTTGCATATTGCATTATGCAGGGTATAAATATATAGGTTAAGTTCGGTTAGAGCGGCCGCCCTAAATATATATCTAGTAATAATTTTCGAGCTATTTTGCTGGAATTTGATGTTTGAAAACTGAACTGGTAAACGAAAATAGTATTTCGTTAATCTTAATCCAGTTGCCGAGCTACTAACATTTTTAATATTTAAATTTGAATATTCAATATATTTTGCGCAATCCTACGAACCAACTTGAAAAAGATGGTTCGAAGAAAATCGTATTTAAAGTGTGTATAACGACGCAAAACAAATTATAAGAAATTAGACATCTTAGGAATTTGTGGAAAATTTTTGTAAAATGAAATATAAATTTACATTGCCAGCTACAAGGAAGGTACATAAATGAAATAGAACGATATAGGAGTTATCAAATCTGGTAACCCAAAAGTCATTTCATCATTTAAAGATTGACACCGCAACAAATATTGAAATTTTACTCCGAAAATCGTGGTTCTGCCATCCAAACTCGAAGATTATAAAACTATTATAAAATTGTATTGTATTTTGTTTTCCGAAATTGAAAGTGCTTAATTCTAAAAAAAAACACCCGTTATATAGTATTCATATAATACATTAAAAATATGAAACTCTGAACTGAAACTCACCGTAATGCCTTAATAAAGTAATAGGAATTTGAGTTAGAAGCTCAGATGCCTCAAAACTGCAATTTAGTACGCTCTAAATCTTTGCAACATGCAACACTTACATTTCCCACTGGGAGTGCTCTATACAATCAAATACACACGCATGACATAGATCGATAATGACAATGAGAGCTACAGTATTACGTCGATTGTACGAATTTAAGTAATTTTAAAGAAAATTAAAATACTTTTGCAGGTACTTGGAATTTGTAAAAAAATGTTTAAATATAAACAAGGCTCGTCTCTGAAATATACTATTAATATCGCAGATATTCCAAAAGTAAGATTAATAGTTTAGTCGAACAATTGGATTTCGTAAAATTCACACCTGGGATTGGGTAATTCTTTCGACAGTATAGATTGTTATAAAGAAGATCATTGTTACAAAGTTCAGAGAAAGTGATGTCACAAAATGTCTGCCCCCTGCAAAACTACAGAATATTTTTCTTAGTTCAAGATTGCTTTTATTGTATAAATATTAAATAACATTGTACAAATTACTGTGAGATGTAGTGAGCTTTTGGGTTCCAATCACGAGTACGTTACTTTAGAAAGAAAACAAGTTGATGCCCTCCTGTAGGAAAATATTCGGCAATACTTCATATAGTAAAAATATTTCATAGAAAAATTGCTTCAGATAAATTGGATATCATAAAAAAGGATATTTAAGTCCATTTTAAATTTCATACGCAAAACAAGACTAAACTTAGTTCGTCAGAGATGTGAGTGACAAATACTTAAGTGTACATAATTCTATTTAATATTCAATACGACTGTACCTGAATAATATAGTTTCAGTCAAGGAATTTGATCATAAAATAATTCCAAAGGAAGAACATATAATTTGGTATTCATTCTATGCACGACAAACTACTACTATGTCACGTCTCTAATGTAATAATTTTACAATTTACATAGAATATCATACATACATACACATATATATTTATATATGCCAAAATCGTGATTCATATTTAATTTGATAATCATTTTAGTTGTATTGTAGTAAGTATCGTATAAAGCTTACCTCATTTTGTTTATGTTCCATTTTATTTTCGCTTTTTATTATCGTGGGCATACCTACATACATATACATATATGTATATGAATGCTTACAAATACCATAAGAGTAGCAGTAAAATGGAAATACCCCATCCATTCATAATAGATAGTAAAATAAATTCCATATCATGGCATTTTCTGTTTTTCATTTATGATGAGTACAAAAGTTAAGAAACACAAAAGTCATAATGTTTTGGTTGTCATTAGCCACGCCTTCACATTGGGTGGAGCCAACAGTGAATCCCTTAAGTCACAATCTCATATTTTTGCCATGGAGTAGAGAAAAGAGCAGTAAAATCAATGGTGTAGCATTAAATTGAGCTTACATATGAATATGAATGAGTGTGAATGAGAAAGTTAATCAAAATCAAAAAGGATATATGTCTGCACAGACTCACATACAAATGTGCATTTTCAGTAAAGTATATGTGTGTGTGTATTCAACGTTTATAATCTTGTGCATGAACTCGTTGCTGTCGTACTCATGTTCGACAATTGGTGGTGGTTGTTGACATTTGAACAAAACTTTGATTCTGCTCTCTATTCCTCAACATTATTAAGGAGCGCACACACTAATACGACAGCTATAATACAAAACAATACAATACTTAGACGAAAGAGGAACACTTTAGTCCACAATTTAATTGGAATGGCGACGCGACAATATAGTTATTCGTATTTAATCTAACACATACATAGCTAATATACTTGGATATAAATAAAATGGTCGGACAAGCAAACGGCAATCGCAATAGCTTTATTCGCATAGGATTGTTTTCAATACAATACTTAAATTCAAAACAAAACAATTTGGGATAGTAGTACAATATACAAGATAAATTTGTGGATAATCAAATATATAATGTATGTTTTTTCTATAGTGCCTTAGTTTCGAACCGCAAGAAAACACACACAAAATATTCAACAAGGCATATAAGCATCGCGACTTACTCCAATATGGCGCTAGTGGTCAGATTTCGAACCACTTTTACGAGCATCTGGAGCCATACCTCGCCAATAATACTAACTAATAATTTGGATAAATTAAACTGGCTGAATATTTCTATCAATAGATTGATTGTATGACGCACACCCAATATGGGCGATCTGGTTTTCTCCATGTGCACGGTTCAGCGATTAGTATTCCGATCTGTAAATTGCAAAATTTACAAAATCATTCCGTAATCAAATTGTTACTTTCCTTAATGAGTATAAATGGTGAGTATAAGTGCGTGAAATATTACTACAGTCAGTGTAATTTTCGTCTAAATTTTCGCGCCGTGTATAAGTTTAGCCATCAAGTTTTGCATGGATTGACTATCGCATTCGGTAGACTATGATCGCGACATACAAAAGAATAATATGATTTCTTGTGGAACTAAATGAGTACCATACTTGGGAATTTCGAATGTTTTATCAAGATATAAGCAATATAAAGCAATATGGACGCGACAAAAATATTTCCAATATATCGCATAAATATAGTACATTTTTATTACATTTGTCCTTGTTTTTCTCTATATTTTATGCATACGAATAACGTGTAACCCAGGAAATGCCCAGAAATGTACATATATGAAATTGAAAAAAAATACAGTTGCTTTAATAGCAACCATTACGTTTTGACACCATATCGTACACCATACTATACCAAGTGACTTCACATCAAGCTCGTTACTTCGATAGTTCATTATTTGGCAGGTTTTTCTGTGTACTTTACTACAAAAACACAGAAACACAGATATTAAATTCATATTTCAGCTGTCCAAAATCTATATTAAAAGATGAATACAAAACATTTATCATTAGGTTCATTAAACTTACTTTAAATTTTTCTGCTCGAAAAGCTTTAACCTTAACCCTCAAACGTATTTCATTTTAAGTTACTAATCTGTCGTAGAGTACAACTGACAGTAATAGTTAAATAATATGATTTTGAATAATTCTACATGTTTGCAAACAAAATGTACACATTAAGGTAGTAATGTTACTATTATGCGTTATGTATAATGTCTCCAGCTTTGATTGATTTTCTGATGCTTAGTTCATAGAAGAAATTACGACCCTAAAATTACGATTGGAATGCGCCGGAAACAAATTCAATTAGATCTTTTCCAATTTTTTATAAAACAATATATTTGTAGTACATTCAACACTTTATTCTTTTGATTGTCTTTTTTATTTTTAAATATAATAATGTTGTTTTGGGTGTAAACGTCTCATTGTGAAGGATTTGATAAAATCCATTCCATCTTACAGACCTATCCGCACATTATTAAAAACAATATTGGATGATATAAAATATATTTTCAGATTTTTTTTTTTTAATTTTTGAACTAAAATTTTCTTTATTGACAAAGAATTTAAATCAAATATATATGTGGCACTAATATTTATAACATTTTGCCATTTTCGGGTAGTTTCATTATTCCATCGGTTTAGAACTTCTGTGATTTATCGGCGAAAAACATAGCCAAGTGATATTCGGCAGCTCTTTTATCGTCAATTTTTTCCTATCAAGAGTGTTTTGCAAAAACCGAAACAAATGATAGAGAGATGGCGCAAGGTCTTGGTTAGACGATGGTCGCATCAAAGCATTCCAGGCAAGTACAGTCAGTCTTTCATCATCAAAGATGTGTAAAACCTGGAATTGTCATTACTTAACACAACATATTTTCCGTTCGTCAACTCTGGTCGGTCTCTTTGGATTGCTTCGTTCAATCGGTCGAATTGTGAGCAGTAGAGGTTAGAATTAACCGTAACCAGATTGTAGCATCTCATACTAGACGATTCCCTTCCAATCCCACCATACAGTCAGCATCACCATATTTGCTGCCAATACAGCTTTCAATGCTGTTTGAAGTGGGACACCGACTTTTGACTATGACTTTTTTTCATTTGATATTCTGTTATTAATGCCATTTTTCATCACATGTGGCGATTCTCTTCAGAAATGGTTGGATTTCGTTGCATTTCAGCAGCGCACCACTGAAGATAATTCGGCTACTCAAATTTTGCTGCGGTTATTCATTTGGCACCCAACAATCGAACTTCTTTAAGTAGCGTGACCTTCTTTATATTGTTCAAATTGAAAGTGGCTGACATTGGACAGTATGTCCCATCAAAGCATTCTCGCCATAAACCGTTCAAAATTTTCTGCAGGTTTTTGCTCCGGTTTTGCCTTTTTAGCATCACCTAGCGTATTTCTTCAGATATGTATTTCAGTTATTTTGAGACCAATATAACTTTTGTGGATTTCGTAGCTCAATGGTTAGTGTGTGGCCTTTTGTGTCCTTTTGCTCTGTAGGTCATGGGTTCAATCCCATGACCTGTCCATAATTAACAAGCACAACAGTAATGGAAGAGAAGCTCGGCCATCCGGGGCTTATAAGTACCACATATTTATTTTTTTAAATAATATTTTACATGAACAACGAATTACAAAACAAAATCTAAAATAGGCAATGTAGCCATAAATGTCATTTTTCGTTTGACATAGGATTAGTGCTACCAGTATGGCCACTAACACCATCTTGTGACAAAAAAAATTTAAAAACTCTTTATATTACATTTATATGGCTTATGGTAAATATATTTACTATTTTAGAGAACCGATTTAGAATTTACTCAAACAAACATTATGAACAATATAAACATAAATTTATAAGGCAATAAATTACTAAAATATGCAATAAATATTTAAAGAAATTGTTCAATTCTATATATTATTATATGCGATATAATGCAGAGTGACATAAATTATTAATACATCTCGCCATAAATTGCGCGTCAATATTATTACCCTTCTAATTGTGATACTCGTATACTCATATACTTGTATATACGATACTTAGTAAGTACGTAATATATGTAGATAATTCTAAGCAAGTTTGCAAATAATCAGTTAAACATACTTTATAAGTTAATTAAATATAAATCTCTATTTAAACTTTTCTACATATACACCTTTATGAACTATAGAAATTTAATCAGCCAAACGATATGCAATACTTCCATTTGATTAGAATTTTCAAGCCTTTTCACCTCTAAATCAGTAGTGCAGTTTTCTGTTCATGAGTCCTCCGGTTAAAAACCTGCGCCGTAGGTGCACATGTGGATAAGTAATTTGAAATTTGTCCGACTATAAAAGAATGCCATGAAGAATTTGTGACGGCACAATACGTGTTGGCAGAATATCATTAGGAATGATTTGGCTAAAATAAATAGATACCATTACTTTCGACATTGTATGATTATCTGTCCTAAAACAAAATAATGTAGGACAAAAGTTTGATTTTATTTGATAAACTTACCCCATAGCGTAATCATTGTTTATTTAAGTTAAGTATTTCCAACTCGCACAGTTTCCTAGTGAAATGTTTACCAAGGAAATCGAAAATGTGTATAATTAAAACTATTATTTATTTGTTTTTATTGGGAGTATAAATACGTTTTCCCATCTTTCCGACGGATCCCGCGTCGGAAAAAGTCTACATGTTTTGAGCAATCCATGAATCGACCCAATTTTTGGCTTCTTCTTAAGAAGAGCTGTTCTTCAAGGCCGTGTGTCAGCGATTGAAACAAGTGTTAATTGGAAGGATCAATGTCTGGGCTATACGGCGGATGGGGTAGGTTTTCCCATTTGAGCGTTTCTAAGTGCGATTTAACGGGTGCCGCAACATGTGGCCGAGCATTATTATGTTGCAAAATAATAATACAAACTTTGTCGTGTCTATCGGCGTATTGCGACCGTTTTTCTCCCAATCTTCGTCTCAAATGCATAAATTGCCGTCGGTACAGGTCCCCTGTGATCGTCTGACCCGATTTCAACAGCTCATAATACAAATACATAGCATGATATTTTCGCCATAAATATTTGGCTTGTCTTTCGGCAGCCTTTTTCTTCATATTAATTCATATTGAAAAGTTGATATTTTAGGAGCACACAGAAACTATGTTGTTTACACTTCAGCGAAATTACAGATACTGAAAAAAAAAGCATAATGATGACACTTCAAACTTTGCAAAACTTTGTACATTTTGATTTGCCTCCAATTATGGCTTCTTTTCCTGAGAACGTATTCCACAATTTTTCTCAATAATTGTCTCCACCGTTATTAACCCCGATCGTTTTACTCGTTTCGCCACCTTTGACAATTTAATATTGTATGCACTGCATCGTCTGCGTCATTCTGTGTCAGCAATTTAGGTATTTCCTAAAGTATCCATGATGGACAGAGCGGCATTCCGTGAGATAGCAGTTTACCTTGCCGCATTTTCTATCCGACCACGTACAAATATTTGGGAATAGCCTTGCCATTCCCTCGGTTCTCTATTTCATATATCCTGCCACATTTGGTATATCCACCGTTTTATTTCGAACACATTTACGATGGCAGCCTTTTCGACAGTCCGATAAGGTATTATCTTTACACAAAAATGTCTAAGTTCGGTATTCCGGCGAAGCTCATTCGTCTTTGCAGGATGACATTCCATAGCTCCCGTTGTGTAGTGAAAATTAGGAAGAACCTCTCCCTGCCGTTTAATACAGAACGAGAAAATAATATGATCTACGATATAATGGCACTATCTTCAATTAAAGTTTCATGCTATTGGCGTATGCCCATGAAAGAGAATCGCATCGAATGGTTCTTACGGTGAACCAGGGCAAGACGAAGTACCTAGTGTCAACAAGCAAAGAGTTTCGGCATCTTAGATAGCACATCACTGTTGATAACCACGCTTTTGAAATAGTGAGGGACTTTGTCTATGTTGGAAACAGCTTAACACCAGTAATGACGTTAGCCTGGAGATATTGCGAAGGATCACTCTCGCTAACAGATACTACTTTGGGCTAAGTAAGCAAGTCGAACTCTCTCTCGTGAAACGAAACCACACCTCACAAGTCTTTCATCGTGCATGTTTTGTAAAATTTCCACCTCAGGTGAGAGAATGCTCAGAGTTTTCCAAAGAAAAGTCCTACTCAAGATTTTTGGACCTATCTACGTTGGCGGCGAGTATCGAATAAAGTGCAACCATGAGCTGTATGCCAACATATAGTAAAGCGCATCAAAATTCAGCAACTGCACTGACGAGAAGGGGTGGAAAGACCAAGTACTGGAAAACTTGACAGTGCTTGGAATTTCTAACTTCCGCCAACTAGCGAAGGAAAGGGACAGCTGGCGAAGCATGCTAAATTGGGACTAAATCAAGTTTCGATCGTAATGAACATATAAGTAAGTAAATAATCAAACTAATATGCATCTGATAGAGTCTGAATGAGACCTTCCAAATGACAGCACCGAGAACAACACATCAGTCAATCGAAACGAAAAACGAAAATACCTTGTTATTCGTAATCCAGTTGACAAGATACATCAGCTAGAAGAAGAAAAACGGGTATTAAATGTTTTGAGAATGTTACCACTTAATATTAAACTCATATGTAAATCATATAAAAAAAATATGTGGCACTTAAAGCCCCAAAGGGCTCATTGGCCGAGCTTCTCTTCCATTACTGTTGCGCGTCTTAAATTTTGGACAGTATTAGAAAATCATATTTAATAACTGTAAATCATATTTAATAACTACCAATTCCTATAGTGAATATAAGTATACTAAATTCAGCTATGTAAAGATTAAAATTATTAATGAATTCGTACACACTAATATCCTAAGTAACTGATTACACTTTCTATTTATAATCGATGACAAAATCATTCGCTCACGTGTTTAATTATATATTTGACCAATATCTTCAATATATGTATTGTACAATGTACTCGTATATTGTACATACTACATATCAAGATGAAGTTAGACATACATATGTAGCAAATACGACTATGAACATCTATTTGCATAGTCTGAATAACAATTTAACATTGCTACCACCACTGGAAGATATAACACTTAGGTAGATATATAATAATAATAAAAAAAAACAGGTTCTGATTAAACAATAAATATTTATGCTTAGAATTCCAATAGACAAGAAAGAATAAATTATATTTGACGATATAACACGTACTATATAGCAGCACACCCATGTCAATACACGAATAGCTTTCTGATATAAATTTCATCAAAACAACATGAGAAATTTACCCAGAAATGTACGATATGAATTATTAAAAAAAAAAAAAAAAAAAAAAAAAAAACTAAACAGCCAAATATTACATGTGATGCGATGCGTATTTCTAATTTTTATGCGTTTTATTTAAAAATTATTTAACTGTAAAATTGTTGTGGTAAACAATGACAAAAACAGGTAATTCCACCATTACTATTTATATCAAGTCGCGCATACACGCACATCAATTTGATAGACAGCGGCACGTGGCAGCAAAAAATGAGCAAGACAAGATGTACAATAAGCATTTATATAATGCAAAGATGCAAGGTGAAAGAAGATGGTGCACGTTTCCGCATTTTAACTTGTAAAGCAATCCCATCATCTATAATCTATCATTGATTGTTCTTGCATGAATTTGATTGTTTCTATGTTTGTTTGCATTTAGGACATACTGCTGATTTCAATCATCTCGTTGTGTACGTATATTGATTTTGTGCTACCGACATTTATGAATACCTTCCTAACATTTATTTACATTAATAAATATTACAACATGATTGCTATGTTTGAGTATTGATGGGGCTCTTCAATTGAGAACGAACATTAATCCAACCGAAGGAAGGCCACAAAAGCAAAAACAGAACAACAGACAAACATATACATATTTTGTTCCACAAAACATTACCTATTGAATTATGCATAAAAGGCATTATATGCTTTTGATTGCACATTGATATATAACGTGTTTTTTTTTTTTCTCTATTTTCTTTTTTTTTTTTTTGAGGGCGTCTAAATGCTGTCTCGTACATGGAAACTATTATGTATGATAGTTGTCATTGTTCCAACAACATTTAACCTAGTCAGTCCAAGTAATTTGATCATTTGTAAATAAAATCATCAATTGCTAAAATTTCAAATTTAATTTCATTCAATTCGAATAGGTTTTTAATACGCTTTCATACACTATGTAAATATTTTATAATCATTAATCATAGTTATAATAATGTTGTCTTTATTCATAAAATCAATTCTTGTAATTTTATGTATATATTTTTATATATGTATATAGTATATTTTATACTCTTGTTACTTAGCTAATATACATACGTGTGTGAGCACAAAAAGAAAAGAAAAAGGAAAAAAAACAGAAAAACAATAAAGAATTAAATAAAAACAGATTTCAAGTGTACATACCTACATATACATAGTAATAAACAACAATACTTTTTTTTTATATAACCCAAATATATATATGTGTGTGTATATAAATGTATGTATGTATATATGTATTATTTTTCAAATGATACTACAATCTTGTTTGATTCCTTAACGTGTTTTAAATACAATTTTTACTGAATATGAATTTGTTCAATTTTATTGGAATATTGATTGGCCTACGTTTTATTTAGCATTCTATATGTATTTTATATTATTTTATTTACTTAAATTGTTATTTCGTTATTTTCGTTTCTTATGGTTTCTGTTTTAATACATATAAGTTCAATTCTATTACATATTTATTATTTCATATATATATATTTATATATATATATAATATTATTAATGTTATTAGTATTATTATTATTATTATTTTACAAGTTGCACTTAAAAGCTAATTTTGCTTTCTTATTGAGATAATTTATATCATATTTATATATTTATATACTCGATATTTATAAAAAATTATTCTCATAATTTATGATTCGAGGTGAGCCACGTAAGCCCTTCATATAGACCATCGCCGGTAGTGGCACATGATGGCTGCACATACCAATTGCGATCCCTAATCCTTGTTAAGCCTAGTTTCTCTTGAATCTCATGCGGTTTCATTGCTGTAAGTATATTGATTAATGTATGTATATTATATTTGGAGTAAGTAATTAAGTATGTATGTTTATGAATAATACAAATCTATTCAATAAATTATGAGTAAGTGGTTGTGATAGTGGTGACAGCGAATTTCGTTTGTGTTCTATGCATTGGGCTCTAATTTCAGTATGGTTTCTTTGTATGAATATTCTACATATATGTATGTGGTATGGGCATATAGCGTAAGTATATTTTCTGAATTTTACAACAGAAAGTTTTCATTGTCAATTTTCCAATGGAGGTACATGGTACGCCGTCAGTGAATTTTTCAACGACACTCAACTTGATAAAAACCTATTCAATCAGAGATAGCGAATGCTTATAATTTGATATATATACAGTGCCGGGAAAAATAATAGCACTGCTGTGAACGAAATCGTCTCTCATTAACACGTTCGCGGACGCTAAAAATGTCAGGGAGCTGCAAAAATATACAGGCAATTATTTTTGAAACTAGTTGTAATATCCGAAATCTGATTAGACATATATTATAATAGTAGTCAGAACATCGTATTTTAACCGTTATATACAATGAATGTTATAGCATCCACGACAATATAGATAATATTTTTCAACCAGAATGACGTGAATGCTATAGCATTCATCCATATAATACATGAGAAAAACAGGTTGATTATAGTTTCATTACACTTTTTATTTAATAATAGATCTTTATTTGTCTACAAATATAAAAATGAATAAATTAAATCCATAATTTCATAGGATGTATATATGAAAACACAAGCATTCACGTCATTTTGCATCACTATGAAAATGAATGCTATAGCATTCACGTCCGCGAACGTGTTAAGGAAGTTTGTAAATACACGGAGAAAATATAAAATAATATCAAAGTACCTAATAAATCAATTGGTCATTATTTTAAAATGTATATTAATTACAAACATTAATTAAAACAAAATTAAATGAATAAACAATGGCTTTAAAATTTGAATGCTATAGCATTCACGTCATTTTGCATCACTATGAAAATGAATGCTATAGCATTCACGTCCGCGAACGTGTTAAATAAAAATTCTAATGTAATTTTTTTCTGCAATTTTTTATTTTTGTAAACATCTATTATATACCACCTCTCTAAATAATGCATTTTAACTCACTCAATATCTATAGTTGTTTTTGTATTATGTATGGTTGAGAGTAAAGAGCAAAATCAAACGGTAAAAATAATAGCACTAAAACTGTTCTTGTGTTCTAAAACAAGTTTTCGTTAAATATTTTGACAGAAAGTGAAAAGTGCGTAACGCATCAAGTGTTCTTTTAATTATCAATCCGGTCGAACAAAAAAATAATAAAAATTATTGAAGCTATGGGTCGCGGAAAACATTGTAGTGCCGAAAAAAGAGAAATCATTAAAAAAATGATTTTAGAGGGAAAAACCTATGCTGAAATAGGAAGAATATTGGGCTGCTCTAACAAAATGATACGCAATGCCATCACATTCGTAGAAAAAGATGAAAAACGTGGAAGAAAACCCGTAATGTCAAAGTTATTGGTGCAGCGATTAGTTCGGCAGAGCAGAATGGAGCCTTTCAAGCCAGCCACGGAGTTAAAAAAGGAATTAGAAATATCAGCATGCGTTGAAACAGTTCGAGCACGTTTACGTGAACATAACCTCAATGCCTGTAGTCCAAGAAAAGTTCCACTTTTAAGTGCAAAGCACGTTACCAAGCGTATAAAGTTTGCAAAAGAACATTTGAATTGGCCTGTGGAGAAATGGAGGAACATTTTATGGACTGACGAGAGCAAAATTGTGTTGTTTGGTGGAAAAGGTTCTCGTTCTTATGTAAGACGACCACCTAATGCAGAGTATAACCCCCGCTTCACCTGCAAGACGGTTAAGCATAGTGGTTCGAGTATAATGGTATGGGGTTGCTTTTCTTATCATGGAGTTGGCCCCATACACTGGATAAAAACCGTCATGGACCAACATGTTTACGTTGATATTCTCGAAAACGTGATGCTGCCGTATGCGGAAGAAGAATTACCACTGTTGTGGATCTTCCAACAGGACAACGATCCAAAACATACGAGCAAGAAAGCCCGCAAATAGTTTGAAGACAATTCCATTAACGTCATGGAGTGGCCCGCGCAGTCTCCAGACCTTAACCCCATTGAGAATCTTTGGGCGGACGTCAAAAAAGATGTGTCTGAGGCGAAACCAACAAAAAATGAAGATCTTTGGGCTGTAGTTCAGGAGTCATGGAGCAAAATTCCCAAAAAAAGGTGTGAAGATTTAGTGAATTCAATGCCGAGACGATGTGCTGCCGTTATAAATAATAAAGGTCATGCCACTAAATATTAGATTACTTAACTATATTTTATAATTTCCTAAACCTACTTTTCGATTTTAAAATTAAATTTATGCAAAAGTTTGGCATTTTTGAATGATAGTGCTATTTTTGTTCCCGCCTACTTTTTAACTAGTATTAAATTTTTGCAAATATCTCATGGAAATATAAATAGAATTGCAAAAATAAATTATCATTTTATATAAAAGATTGTTATCTTTATATCACATAAAAATTCTTTTTCAAGAAATTCTGAATAAAGCCTGGATCATTAAAAATGACTAATTTAACCCACAGTGCTATTTTTTTTACCGCAGCTGTACATGAGCTAGAACTGTGAGTTGTGTTAATTAATTTATTTACTATGATTCGTAGAAAACATTAAAAATTAATCTCAGACTCATGTATTTAAAATTGTACAAAAATTGTAAATTTTTATTATTATTTTTGAAAATCGCCAGAAGCATCATTGTGTTTTTCAGAAGTGTGAACTTGCTACAAAGTTCCTATTCTCTCTTGTTTTGACAAATTGGTCACATATTATAATTTTATTGAACACTTTCGACAAGAGTCTTCTATTTTTACAAAGATAAATTTTCAAATACTTTAATTTTGCACTTCATTCTGTCCTTCTTATAATACTAGGTGAATATTATTGGAAATGACATCATTGGAACATAAGAGATCGGTGCAATCATTAACTTTATATAGTGGAGGTCGTCGTTTGTGTCTGTTTCAATTTCAATATTCCTTCAAGAAAGCTAAGCTGTTTTATATAAAATATTGTAAGAGTAATTATGCCCTGATTTGTATTTATTTGAATTTGTTGAATAGTTATTTCTAGAACGTATTTTTCCATAGAATGAAACGCCGTTCAAAATGAGTTAAGGCTATGTTCTATGAAAATTGGTACACACAAATGTCGATATAACTATTTAACGAATATCTTTACAAGAAATTACGGACATTCTTCTTAATGTTGTCCATTAATTTCTTAAATGTTAGCTCTAGTGACCTGGGCAGCGTACTTGTTCCATTTAACAATTATTGATTCTGCTTTTTTCACACCTCCTCTATTTGTCCTTATTTTATTTTTACCGATTGCCCAGTATCTTTCGATTGAGAGTAAATTTGGACAATTTGATGGATTGAAGTCTTTTAGTGACATACATACATTGTCGTTTGGTACCAATTCATCTTTGCCTATGTGTAATAAATACTCGCCAAATCTGGCCAAAACTTGATTGAGAAGCGATGATGATTAATGAAATGCAATAAGCGTTTCTGCAAGCAGTCTTTCTTATATATTTAGGACGTCCCGTTGTACCCGTTGTCACAAAAGCGGGTCTCTTGAGGCTCCAACTGCAAATAGTTGGCTAAATTATCAATATCCTGGCAAATTTATCCACCATTTTGTATTTAAATTTTCAGAAAACATCATCCCATTTCTTTGCAGCATAGTTTTACATAAGTTTCATCATACATTATAATACATGCATTAAATGTCATTAAAATATTATTGTATAATTTCCGGGCGCGTGTTTTTGCTATTAAATTTTGTTCATCTGACTAATTCGAATATTTTATAGCTCGACTTCAGTGGACTGTGGATAAGCTAGTTCATTGATCAATGTCTAAGAGATCGGGTTTTTTTTTTAATTTAAAGCCAGTGATGCCAAATATAAATGTCATAGTGGTACATTTGGTACCCAACGTGTAAAACTTTTTTGTACACTTCAAAAATGACCCTGCGCTGATTGCTAGAGTGCATACCAATTTAGCATCGACACATCGACCAGACTTTCTCGTATATGCCAGACGATTCGTGACACTGCCTTTAAATGTCACATAAAAACAGGACTAATAAAAGGAAAGCCCATACGTACGTGTGTGAATATTTGTACATATTCGATAAAATGTCGATAAAATATATTTAACATTTTAGTCTGCTCTCTGAAGCTACTGTATTTGGATATATTATTTTGGGTATATTCGATTATCGTCTTTCACACCCTAATACAAACGCATTACTTATATACAGCACAGAGTCTAAACTATCGAGTCTAAAGTCGGCTTTTCACAATATCACTGAGCTATGTCGCTTAAATTAGTTATTAAGCATCCATTCTTATGTAATTTATATGTTGTGTTTTCCTAATCTAATCTATTTACTTATTTACCTATCTTGATCCCTTTCGTTCCTCGTGTGCGATATAGAAAATTGGCACACTATGAGAGCCGCTATTTCTGCCTATTCCATGAAAATTTAAAAAAAATCAGGAACCTCTCCTACAGATTATCTGCAGTTGGACATGTTCTCTTATTAGTGCAGTCCACACCAACTGAAAATTTTCCGTCCTAGACCTAGTAGACTTTATGTTTTATTGCATATTGATAACCTCAATGAAGAATATATTTCCCCATCTCGAGAAATAAGATAAGTGATAAGATTTCAATTCGAACTTTAGACTTTCGCTTCAATCAGAATTTCTGCTAAGCATATTTAAAGTCATTCTATTATGAAATACTGGATTCCTTTTCCATATATTTATTCCCACCCTAATAACTAGAATACACACACACAAGCACACACTACCCGGCACATGAAAAAAAGTTATGAGATCATATGTATTTATGTGTATACATATGCGAATATGTCCTTTTCAGAAGCAATCGTAACTACACACCCTCACCTAATATATGGATGTACATTATTCACGCTGTTATAAATGTGGCATCAACCAATACATTCTTAGCATAAGTAAACAGCATGTTATGTTAAGCATGTGTACATGTCTGAAGACACATCAAAACATACCTATCTAATAAAAATAAATCCAAAATTCTAATAGTGTCTAAGATAATGCTCTATCGACGCCATACACATACACACATATTTATAAAGGGTGTTTTTGTTTTTCTTCATTCCAAACATTAGTTTGATTTATGGGTAAATAGTAAAGGGATAAAGCGTATCAACAACTTCTATTTTCACACACTACACTTTTATTTGAAAATAGAGAATAAAGCGATATCTAATCAGTTAAAAAATTGCAAACATTTCCGAATCAAAAAAAAATTATGATTTCGTAAAGCGAATTAATGTTGTATATTTAATGTGGTACTTACCATCAGCAAGATCTTGCTTATTTGCAAATATCAATATTATGGCATCCCTCATCTCACGATCATTGATTATTCTGTGTAGTTCCGTTCTCGCTTCATCTATCCGATCACGATCAGCACAATCAACTACGAAAATAAGACCCTGTGTGCCTGCAGCGCAGTTAAGGATACATACTATCCAGATAAAAGCAAAAAAAGACCCCTTACCTGTGTAATAGTGTCGCCATAATGGTCGAATCTTATCTTGTCCACCCACATCCCATACATTAAACTTGACATTTTTATAGGTGACTGTCTCCACGTTGAAACCAACTGTGGGTATTGTAGTTACTGACTGACCCAATTTCAATTTATACAATATTGCTGCAAAACACAGAGGGGAGTAACGAATTATATTTGCTCTAGTTAATTTATTAAATTAATGCCCCTATTGCGGTTCACAACTTTTGTAACAGTTTGGTCGCCGTCGAGAAATTCATATTGCCGTTCTCAACTCGACTGGCGGCTGATTTTTTTGATTGTGTTCATTATTTTTGTGGTATTGCCGTTTGCAACTCTGTTTCAGTTTGGTCGACAAGCACGTTAAATATACACCACTGCTCATAAGCAGTTGTGTTTGCATCAGTTGCAGTTTACTTTAAACTAATAAAGCCAAAAATAATGGAGAGATCGTAAGTAATAATTAGCTTGGCTTCATATTGTAATTTCTCAACATTTTATACATTTTCAGAAGTTTAAAAATTACAACCAAAGCTCAATTTGAAAGGCTTGTTCAACTAATGGACCAGAATCCAAGCTAACAAAGTAGACCTGAATCTAAGAAAATAAGATTTTTTTTTAAAATAATTTAAGTTATCTTCCATTTACCAAAAAAGACTGAAATAAATTTAAAAAATAAATAAGAGATAAATTTATTGAGCTTGGAAAGAACGCATTATATTATTTCTGATACTCCTTGTAGCGTCTGTTTCGTCTCCAATACATCTAATACTTCTTTTAAAACAAGTGACATTGTAGATTGAGCCACTCCTATATTGAAGTCATTGCCGCTGCTCTTCTGGTAGCTTCCATCAGCGAAAAATCTAAGAGCAGCACACAATTTCAATATTGGTGGTATAGATACGACACGCACAGATTTCTTGAAATGGTATTTTACGTCATCCAGCAAAAAGCAAAATGCCTCTTTGCTCAGTCGAAAATAGCTAATAAATCTATAAAAAAATTTATTATTTGCTTTTATTTATTTTGAACAATATTTATACTTTTCGCTAGGTAGTTCAAGAGGGTTAGAGTCATCACGAATTTTTCTCCGTAAGCGTAGCAAATCAATTTTCGCGTCTTCGTTTTCATCTTCATTAAACAAATCTACACTAATATCCATTTTAAATAATTTTCACAGCAAAACACAATTGTATATTTCCTTAATTTTTACTTTTAATCGACCACTTTTCTGTCATAAGTGATATTTTAAGCTGGTAACGCCATAACAATTTCAACCGAAAACAGTGGTGTACCACAATACCAAAAAATAGTTTGGTCTTGTTGAAGTCGGGTCGACTCTAAGACGACCAAACTGGGTTGAGTGGTGAACCGCAATAGGGGCATAAAGCTGATAAGAGATTCAAGAATATGTTCAATGTAATTTCTATTTGTTAGTCTATTTATGATAATCAATGCAAATAAAAATATATACTCAAACATGATTACATCTAACCCCAGCATTTGTCTCACACAACAAGCGTCCTTGAATTTATTCATAATATTCATGATATGCTTACTTGTTTTACCCGCAGCATCCAAACCAAGCATCAATATCCGCATTTCCTTATTGCCAAAAATTTTCGATAGTAACTTCCCCATGTTGTGCAGTCAATTTTATATTGACAAAATCTGAAATTATACAAATCAACAATAGAATTAATACATGCGTATAATGATAGATTTTATTAAGTATACATTACTATTTATAAAACTATCTTAATCATAATATAAGAAATGCGGCAAATAGCACTCGGCTCTATGAAAATGTGCCTTATGCCCACACCATAAACTACCATTTTAACAAGTTGACCTCATCATCACAAAAATTCATTATCATTATCAATAACTCTCTAATAAATAACATTTATTAGTACCTATTCAATACAATGTTCATATACAATCTCAGAATAATCGCATTATTAAATGCAAATTTATCCACTAAACTTCTGAGTATATCATCACAATACATCTTCTTGCATTATGTTCGTTATTAATTCAATTATGTTTATTATGTAGATATAACTTTTTAAGTAGCAACTAAATGAATTCAGGAAATGACGTTAGCGACGATATCGAAATTCTGTACACTCAAGTTAATGAACTTAACCTTATTGTTCGGTCCACTATTGTTAAATTACAACAAATGACGTGAGATATTACGATATAAATAATGTGCTTATATAAAACTAGTTAAACAATTAATTGCACATATAATCTCAATTGGCTTAATTTATGTTTTCTTTTGCGGTTCACTCTTTGTTACGTTTACAAATTGATCTAACTTGGAAGTTAAAATAAAGTAAGTTATAAAAATCAAGGTAAGAAAATAAAACATACTATGCGCTAGCATATAACTTATTGAAGTTGGCGATGATGATGGTGGTGGTGGTATTTTGTATATGGTAAAATTTTTAAATTTCGATAAGCAACAGCAGTAAAAGCAGAAGCAGCAATGTCACATAAACAATTTGCTAATACTCGTCATGTGTATGACTATGCGTGCTGAGCAGCAAGCAGCAGCATCATGTTATCGCAATGTTTTTTAGCAGCAGAAAAATCACATTTTGCATTTGGAATCTAGTTTTTTCTTTAGGCTTTTCGTATTATGCATATGTAGAATGTTGATTAGCACGTTTTATACAAAACAGAAAATTACTTACAATTTTGCCGCCCTATCTTTCGAAATTATCACACAGAACCAAACTCTTCTGCCAACGATGCCTCTTCTGCTTGCTGCTACTGGTACACTACACTTCGTTGAAAAACGCCCGATATATTCTTATATGAAAACTTTTTTTTGCTCTCTTGTGGCTATGTCAAATTCCCATTCGTTTTTTTTTTTGCCTCTCTAACTCAAAAGTACTTTCGTCATTTGGGTCTAGGTCAAGGCAAGCGAATTATGTAAAAATGTAAACGTAATAATCATTTGCTTTGTTACCTGAACTCGAATAAACCGATTTTTAATTAATTAATTTGCTTATAAAGTAATGTTCTTTCTGAGTTTTTTTTATCGAGAAAGTGTTAATTTTGTCAGTCAAACCGATTTTGACATTCGACATGGCAGGAATTGAAATTATGAAACATTGTGGGAATGAAACATCAAAAAGACGTGTATAGAAATGTAGTACCATTATTTCGTAAAAATATTGTTCATTAACTTACTTATAATATTATTATTAAATATAGAATAAAATTTGATTTTCTGTTTCTGAAAAATTGGCCTTAATTGAAAAATATTAAACTTTTATTATTATTGTTTTGAAATAGATAATAAAAAATACAGGGTTTATATTTTTGTTCAACAAGGTTGCTCCAAAGAGTGCTCTTTTATAAAACATTTAGGTTCAATTTTTAGATAATTTAAAAAAAAAAAAATAAAAATTTAATCAATATAAAATTCCACAATTCGATCCAAACCATTCTGTACAGTCTTTATAATATATATGGAAAAAATCACTTCCATAGATGAAGAGAAGAAAGCAAATTTTAAAAGTACGTAGTAATACTGTTTCTGGAATTTAAATCGTTAGCGACAATTTTAATGCAGTGGTAAAAGAAATTCAAAATTTGTTATGATGATTTTAAGTTAATTTTTAAATGCGGAAATAACTGAATAATCGTTCTGTATGTAATTTCTTTGAAAAATATACAATAATTAAATGCTTAAAACTGTCTCTGTTGGGGATGCTACCAGATTCATCAGATTTTACTCCCAGCGGTTAGTTTCGATTTCCAGACCTAAAAATATTCCTTGTATAATTTTTTGCTGTCTTGAATATTTTGAAGACCATCCGAGTAGTTCTTTAATTATGGCATGGAATCAATAAAAGGTGGTGTAAATTTCGTAAAATTTTAGGCTATTATATTGGAAAAATAAAGTGATTTTTAAAACGCAATTCTATTTTTTTTTTCTCGCTATTCAGAACGTTCCAAACTGCCAAACTTATATATGCTATATTGTTTAATTGAATTCCTAAGTTGATCATGGTAATTATGCTTACCATAAATAATACGACTTCAAGTAATTCATACATTCTTTAATCTTATTTATTATTACTTTCATCACAGTTATATGTCTTATCAAAGACTAAATATATGTTGAGTTTTCACCAACTTTTTCACCTTTTATATACCTATACCAAATAGCCACCACATTTACACTCTGATAACCGTAGATTAATAACTAAAGCGGGGTTAGATCAAATTCGGACGTTCCGTAATGGAAATTTTGTGACAAATAGACATATATTATTTTGACATTAAATTGCTATATTGTTTAAATGAATTAGATATTTAATATTATCACTAAAAATTGCAAGAGCTTATTCCGAATTTTGTATACGTTTAGTGTTTATTATTATAAAATTTAACATTTTATATATTTCTAATTTTATTCCAATTTAGTTATGCATAGATATTATATATGTTTATATAGGTAAATAAAATTCTATTGCTATTGCGAAGAATCGGTCATTATCGCTTTTATATCCTCAGCGTCTAGAGTTTCATACTTTAAAAGTGCCTCAGCAAGTGCTTTGTGTTCCTTGGTGTGTTTTCGCAAGATCGTTTTTGCACGTTCGTAACTTTCATTGAGAATTCGTTTTATTTCAGCATCAACTGCTTCAATCGTATTTGGTCCGAGTCCGTCGCCTGCCACCAAACCTTTTGGTGATTCAATTGTACGTAAGCCCACCTTCTCTGACATGCCCCAGTCCTTTACCATATGTGATGCTATTGAAGTGGCTTGTTTCAAATCACTACTGGCGCCCGAAGTTATTTTATCCGCACCAAAAATAATCTCCTCAGCAGCACGACCACCCATCATGGTATCCATACTCGCCAATAATTGAGCTTTTGTAACATGATATCGCTCCTTCTCGGGTATATATGCTGTATGACCAAGTGAGGGACCACGTGGCATTATAGTCACTTTATGCAGCGGATGAGATTCCTTTAAAAAAGATATTCTACCTGTTATTTGGACATATTTCTTTATGGAATAAATGAGTATACTTTTGTATAGTAAGCCACAATCGCGTGACCGCCTTCATGGTACGCCGTTATAAGATTAGCTTCTTCATCTGGCAAACGTGCTTTCCTTTCTGGACCCATTAATACTTTATCCCTTGCAGTTTCTAAATGTTTCATTGTGACCGTTTCAGCTCCATCGATAGCAGCTCTAAAATAAATAAAACACTCACATTTCAAATAACATATACAAAATAAAACAATTTTACCTTAAAGCAGCTTGATTTGTCATATTTTCCAAATCGGCTCCGGTAAATCCTGATGTACCACGTGCCAAGAGATCCAAGTCTATTTCATCATGCAATATTTTTGCAAGATATAGAGATAGTATTTCTTTACGGCCAGTGAAATCCGGTGTCGATACAATAACCTACAAGAAATACTATATCAAATCAAACGTACATATGTGTAAATTTATCAGGAGAATTACTTCCACATCGAAACGTCCTGGTCGCAATAGAGCCTGATCTAAATCATCACGCCTATTGGTCGCTCCAAGGACAATAACTCCAGCATTCTGATGGAAACCGTCCATTTCAGAAAGCAATTGATTAATAGTCTGATTGGCATACGGATGAAGTACAGAATTTGTACGTTTAGCACCAACCGAATCAATCTCATCAATAAATATAACACATGGAGCTCGTTGTTTTGCCGCTTCTGTATACAGTTTCATCATTCGCGTGAATTCGAGATGGAAACATGTGTAAAATACTCACTAAATAAATCTCGTACACGTCGTGCGCCTTGACCGACTAATACTTCATCAAATTCTGGTCCAGCAGCATGGAAAAACGGAACATTTGCTTCCCCAGCCACAGCTCTAGCTAAAAGTGTTTTTCCGGTGCCAGGTGGACCTACTAACAATACTCCCTTCGGCAATTTACCACCAAGATTCGAAAACTTTTGCGGGCTTTTTAAAAATTCAACAACTTCTTTCAGCTCTTGCTTAGCCTCGTCGCATCCCTTAATGTCTTCGAATGTTACATTGATTTCTTCGGGATCAACCTCAACTTGATTTCCCAATTGTATTCTAAACATTGAGCCATTTGAAGTCGAAAAGAAGGAGAGAAGAATTCCCAAAAATACGACGATTACTAACACTTGTTGAAATACCTGAAATATAATTTTACGTGATCAATTAGCATCAGCATCATACATATTCTACAAACATACTTTCAGGTATCTCATTGTTTTTCCAGATTTAGGAGCATCCTCAGAATTTACAGCTGCCAGATAACCTTCTGCAAATGCTACTTTTAAATTGTTCTCCTACAATGAAATAAACAGCTATATAATATATTTTATACACGTGCGTTTTACCTATACATACACTTGTTTTGTTTTGGCTCTGTTCGCCTGTCTTCTGTAGTAGCTTTCGAAGTGTATCCGTTTGGCCGGTTAATTCGGTGTCAATTTTATGCGGTGAACCTCCAAAAGCTGTTCTTATTCTTGAAAATAATGTTGGATTACGTTTTAGTTCGGCAGCAATTGAACGATCTGTTTTAAAGCCACGTCCAAATTTTCTACAAAAAAAAAAAATTAAAAACAAACAAATAGCAACACGAAAAATAGAATGACACATCTTGTTATACGCACATTTGTTGATTAAGTAATTTTGGGCTTAGAAAATCTAAATGTGCTCTCGTCATCATTCGTCCACTCAAGATAACATCAATTGTGTGCTTTTTACCTTTCCGGGAATGTATAAACTCAATGGAATTGGCCAATGTTGGGGCCTCAATGTTATCATCGGAAAATATGCGATTCGCCTTGAAAAATTCTGCAGAAGTAGCATTGTGACTGGCAATTCGACGTAGCATCTGTTCAGATTGGCAAATTATTTTTGCTAAATCCTGCAAAACGTTGTACTGTCCGTTACTAGTCCTACTGTTGATGCCATTAATGCTATTAATCACATTTCTGCCACCGCTTAATTTTGTTCTGCTCGCACAATAAACATGTGGCTTTCGACCGAGACTGCCTAATGACTGCAAAAAATATTCTTGGTATTATTTTGATCCAATTGGAATTGTATGTTTCTAATTAAAATCTTACCAAAGAATGTGAATATGCAAAGAACATATTTTCTATTTTTGCAAAGAATTAATCTAACAAAATTTAGAAGGGTGTAAAGCAAAATCACGCAATGACAGCAAAAATGTCATGCAATTGCGCGCAGCTGTTAATGAACATCCCTGTTACTGGAAATGCTTATTTCATATGATTGTTGCTAGTTTTCGTCTAATGATTTATTAAAAATCACTAAAAGAAAACAAAAAATAATTAACTAAAAATTTTCGATGCAAATATCTAATTGAATGACAATAAAAACTATGTTGTCAAAAATGAAAAACTTGTAACACACAATATAGAAAAAATTTTTTTTTTGGGATTTATTGGTTACTCAAAAGTAAAATTTAGTTTTCGAATTTTATATTTTGCTCAGAGATGAAAATTAGGTTTTGTTTTCATTGATGATTTCCTAATTCATCTTTATAACAACACAAAAAATATGTTTTATTTCCAATAAAAACAAAAATATCGAACGCATATAAAATTTCCCAATTTGGGATACTTAAAATTTGGATATAGAAAATTGCTTGAAATGCCATTATCGATCCCAGACTTCCCTTCTAAACGATAAAGTAAAACACATTTCTTGAATCTTTTTAAATTCATTAATTTATTTTCACAAAATTGAAGTCATTTAACTTTAAATTCATACACAATAAAATACAATTGAATTCAATAAAGTAGTGCTACATTATTATAACATTACTGATATATTTATTTATGTATGTATGTACTTTATATATATATTTATATATGTAAATATCGAATATATTAATCATTTATTATTTTTTATTTTTTATTTTGTATCTGGATAATTAGATGATATTTTGAAATATACATACAAATACATACATAAGAGAAATTAAATCTTAAAACATAAATTGCAGTTATAGTTAATATTAATTTGATTTTTATTAAATATGTATATTATTATATATAAATACTAAATTTTAGCATTGTTATTAGGAGTGTAATAAATACAATTTTGCAACTTATAATATTTGAAATCGTTTTGAATTCTGTTTTGAATAATTAAAAACCATAACGTTTCATTACAACAAGAAATTATAAACATTATTTACCACATACCCAATATTTTCACGTTCGGATTTGCACAAAGATTTATCGCATTCTCACTTATAAACACATACATTTCTTACATTTAATGAAGAACAATTTAGATGAAGAAATTTAAATAGATATGCATAAATCACAATTATTAATATTTATAATATTGAAATAACTAAAGACACACACATACATATGTAAATACGAACCTATATACATATTTGTAGAGTAAGCTTTAGGGAAAAAAATCTCAAGATATTTGTAAGAAATAATACGTTTTTATGATATATGCATTGATATCATGTGTAGTATTATGAAACAATAATAGCCATGCAAATGAACACTGGTGCTCTATTACTTGTACTATAGAAAATAAAAAAAGGAAACAAAGTTAAAGTAAAGGAGTAGGTATATAAAATATGAATTTTCCACTTTTTCGTTACTAAAATTTATACATTTGCAGGCAAAACGCAATTGAAATGAACAATTTCTATTTTTAATAAAATAACAAAGATCTTGTTGCGTATTCACTGTTCATGTGAGCAATTTAAAGTTATAAATTAAAATCTTATAAAGCCTCTTCGCCATTTCATTTATACCTTCGAAATATGTGTTAAATATGGTTTTCATTTACATCTCTGTTAGATTGGACAATACAATAACGTTAGTAATTTAGACCTATTTACATTTAAGACCTTTTCCCATGATAAACGTCATGCAAAATAAATAACCATAAAAAGAAAAAAAATGTATATACAATAATGAAATTGTATTTCCAAAAATTATAAATTTTATTTACAAGTGCAAATGACTTTTTACTTTTACTAAATTTTTGGAATATCGGTCATAACCTATTTAATCAACTGAAACATTTGAACTATAAAATTTGAATTGAAAGATGTATTTAACTAGCACTTCCGAACTAAAGCCTTTTAAAAATTGCCCACAATTCCCGCAAAGCATATGAAATTCACAGTTTATATTACGAGATGCCTTCTCTTTGAAGGTTTCACTTCTTACTATAGCGAGACGCCATAATCAAACCACAAATCAATTAGATTCTGCTAAAATAAAATTACTTCTTATTACCCTCAGTACGTTTTGGAGAAATAATTTTTATTAGGAAACACTTATACTTAGTCCATTTCTTATTGCGGCCAAAAACTTTAAACCGATCTTGAAAATGATTATAGTGAAGTGTGTGTTGATTAGTGTAGCACATTACTGCAATCAAGAGAATTTATGATTTTCATTTATCTGTGCCAAACCCTGGCTTCTTAGTAAGCATTTAGGTCTGACTATTGAAAATAAAAGTAAGTATTTGTAATATCTCCGAAGTTGACTATCAAATTTTGTGAAATTACCATAAATGTATTAACCTATATTTCCTTAAATTCCTCAAACATTAATTATTTGATATTTTGTGTTAAAAAAGCATGCCTCAAATTGAAAAAATTGTGTAATAACACCTTTTTTCCATTGCATTACTGGTATGGTCCAGAAGAACTCTCCTAGTGGCTTAAACTTAATTTTTAAACATAGGAATTAAAAAATACGGTATTATTACATAACAACAACAGTTCCAGTGTACCGGAAATAATATTATTTGTCCCATACGACAACCGTGTTCATGCACCGTCACTTTGACGTTTTTTAAAGCTTCATTTGTGAAGGAAAAAATGAAGACAATATATAAAAATATTATAATTTAAAAAAAAAAAGAAAAAATGGAAAATAACACATAACACAAAAATAAGAGTTTATTAAAATACTTTAATTTAATCTAGTGAAAATAGTTTGTAATTATTAAGGAATTGGTGTTTGAACATGATAAGGCTTATCATTTGTCGTAAAACAGATATTAGTTGATCCACCTTTCATACTAAACTCTTCTGCATTCTCTTGCATTTTCGTAATAAAGGGTGGGCCATCTGTTGGTCCATTTTTCAAAACTCAAACTCAAAAATCTTTATCGATTATGAAAGGTGGGCCTATACCATTTATATATGAAAAATAATATCGTTCATTTGTCAACCAATAAAGTCGGATCAATGACCTCAATTTCAGCTTGAAAATTGTTTTTGAATTGTTTGTGAATCCTTGGCGTACACTTTACCATTCCAATGACCTAATAAAAAATAATCCAAAGATGTTAGACAGCAGCTTTTCGGTGGCCATGCAACTTCGGAATTTCTTGAAATTTTGCGATCATCGAATTTGGTTGCCAATACGTGAAGGTTTTCTAACCATAAACCCAAACAAGCATCGGTGGCAGAGAAAACACTCTTTGATAGGTCTCGTTTAAATCGCGAAGGACCTTCGATTTCATATCACAACTGTATGGGCAAATAGCACTAGTAGCACTAGTACGATTTTTAGACCATAGTGTACGGGTTAAATATGGATTAAAACATCAATATTTGTTCAAAATTTATAAAAAAAAAAATATACTAAATTTATATTATATATGGAACAAATTTTCTTCAAAATAAGATGATTTTAAAGTCAACTTATAAAAATTATTAACGACCAACATTATTACCACCAACCAGCATGCTGTAGAAGACAAAAAACATTGTCACACAACAGAATCTCATTCTCGAGTTTTCCACATTGCCACATTCTTACTCTACTTATTGTATGTGCGTACTTATAGTATGAACATATGTACCTATGCGGTATTGTATTAAAACGATTTCAAATACTTAACAATTTGATATTATTAATAATACATGTACAGAAGTAGGTAATAAATAAGAACGAAAATACAAAAGCAATAAATACATATACTCGTATATTCCAAATAACTAGATTGGGATCTAAATAAAAATGTTTGTATAGTATCATATATGTATTATAATTATGTATATAATCTATGCGTGATTATGTAGGTATATAAGTTAATTATAAATGTATGTGAGCATATACATAGCTATACACATACATACATATACGCATATATATATATATGTATGTATGCATATGCATATAACTATATACGAGTATTTTTATATTTATCTAGATCATTTTACTGCCAACACGTCATGTTAATTTATCTAAGAAAAAGAAGCATCATAAATATCAATTTAGTTTATAGATATAAAGTATATTGTATTGTAAGTATGTATATATGTTTTTACGAGATTATTGCTCTACTTTGAAACACTATTCAAAGTTACCATTTCTGATGACAATGAATTAATGGCATCCTCAACAGTTTGTTTATGTCTATTCATATTTAATGAGTTTATTGGCGAAAAGTTTTCTGCAATAAAAATACGACAAAACAGAGACCGAACCAAAATGATGAGGTAGGTACATTTAATCTATTCACACACACACACACCGCTTACCCATATCAGCACTCGAACTTGAATCCGTAAAGCTAGGTGTTCCTTCTGTCCATGTGGGTGTTGATCCTTCGCCGGAGGCTGGTGGCGTCCATGCTAGTCCACCACCTGATCCATAGGGGCTACTCGATGTATCTACAGCCAAGTAGGTATCAACATGAATTTCAGAAACACTAAAAACGACACACACAACACAATTCTGTTATACGTTTTCACACCCCCATGTGTTCTAGATGGGTATATTGCATGAATACAAATGGTATACTTTGTTACCTAACTATATCCTCCTTGTATGAGCCACGATATGCGGGACCGACATTCATTTTTCGTTCATAATTCTGATGGAATGCACGCGACTCAATATTCGACGAGGAGCTGGTCTTATTTGAGCTGTCGGCGGATATGTCGTCGAAAGCGGGTGGAGGCGTGGAGCTACATGAAGGTGTTGTGCCTAGCGATACAGGATACAAGTTATAAGTACATATGCATATTGATAATGAAGTATTTGAATACGTATGTAGTGTATGTAGGTATTCTTAAAAATAAGTAACTTCTATTTTTGTGAAATAAGTATTAATTATAGAAGATACTGGTGTGTGAATGAGAAATGCAAAAACTATAAATTTCGAATTGGAGGAATTGGGGTAGGTGAATGTGTGTGTGTGTGTGTGTGTGTGTGTGTAACGGTGCTAGCCATCATAAAGCGCATGCGTATACGTTGTGCAAACAGATGATACTGATCTCAAGATATCACAACAGTTGGTACGACTGTAGCTGAATAACTCTCAGCTCTGTTGTGTTTTTTATATTTTCGTATGCTCTGTTTGCTGCTCGTCTCATCGTCTATATACGACACGGTAATCGGTTTTCGTTGTTGTTGTCTACGATTACATTCTATCTCCTGTTTTACCTCAAAAAATGCCTTCAGTGAATGAATTAGGTTCTCCTCTGGTGGATCATCATATTCACCATTAGCATTTAACACAATGTCGGCATATTGCAACAATTTCTTATATTTCGCCAATTTCCGTTGCCTACATCGAGAATTCAGCTTCACCGAGACACTGGTAACAGATGATGGTGTCCGTTCACATCCAATCCAAGGTTCGGGCCAAATGTGTGGATAACTATGCATAATGTAACTTTTTGTGGAATATTCACTAAGGGAAATTAGACTAGTTTGCCGTGAAAAAATGCCTCTGCCGCTGAGCATTTGTTGGTTGCTGCGGTGGTGAGGGGGGCGACGGTGCTGCCGGTACGAGCTGTAAGAGCGCGCATTTGAACGAGCATTGGAATAGGAGGAGGAACGCAACGACTCACTTCGTGTTGCTCGAAAGACTTTTGTTCTAGCCAAGACAGATGGTGGTGGTGGAGGTAGACGAGGCTCGGGTCTCATATTAGTCCGTTCAACTGCAAATTGTTCGTGCAATTCTAGCCAATCGGATACGTTGCTCGGCGAACGTTGTTCCCCAAATTGTGGTGGCATTTTTGCTACATCCAGAGTTTGAGTGCTAACTGTACTGTCCTTCGCTATGTTTTGAGCATGATGTTGATGGTGGTTGTGGTGGTTGTGGAGTTGGTGATGTCGATTGTGGTTGTGGTGCGTTGTAAATTTTCTACCTGAAGTAGGAGTAGTAGTAGTGGTAGCAGTGTAAGTGTTAATACCTGGATTTGATAGTGTACGTGTTGTTGGTTCGCTTGATGTCTCCTTCTTTTTTCGTCGTGGCGATGCCCGCGGTGGAACCGGTGGTGGAAATTTCGATTTTGTTGCTGTACTTGCTAAAGTGTTTGATGCCGTCGCCGCCGCCGCCGCAACTCTATGCCTTGTAGGTGGTGGCAAACTTGCGGAAGACGTTGCTGGATCTGATACATTTGGCTGAATTATAGTCATAGGCTTGCTCTGCACGTGCGTTTTTGTGCTGTGAGGCGCATTGGAAGTGTGGGAACCTGTGCAAGCAATAAATCATTTATATATAATTGCAGCATAATATGTTTGGATAATGGGAAAGGAAGTTAGTTCATTATTTAAATTTTTCTCCTTGTTTCGATTGAAATTGATGATTGTAGAATGAAACGTTTCTGTCAAGACGCATTCAAGAAGATGATAGCACTACAACGAGAACTATAACATTACAAAAACTGTATGTATTTCGATTTGATCAAAATGTACATTAAAAATATCACAATGTAATGCTTTATTGTCTTGCTTTAATTAGTTCTAGTTGCTGAAGGTAGAATTTTAAATTTATTACATATTCTGAATTTATTGCCAAAAAAAAATTCAAATTGCACTCATATTCACTTTCGATTAAAAATTTGTTTCAAAATACTGTACAGCTCAACCTAAAGAAAACTGCAAACCGTCAACTTAATGTTATGAATGGAGTGGACTGTTCGAGTACGGCAATAAATATAAGCAAAACAAATAAATAAATACTCGTATGGACACGAATAAAAACGTGTAAAGAATAACAATTACATTTTGAATTTTCTTAAATTAATTAAACTGAACGCAAAACAGAAATTAGAAATTAATTGCGGTAAGTGAGCTGCAATTTTCATTTGCGTCCATACAAACTATCACACATATATGAACATGAGCGCATCGATGTCACGCTTTTGTGTAAGTTGAGCTGTTATGATTTATTCTACGACTAAAGTAATTAAATAAACAGCAACACAAAACTTAATAATCTAAGCGACGGAAGTGCCTAATGGTGGGATTAAGATAAAGTACTACAAAGCCTATGAATTTTATCGAATATTTTCTCTTTACCATGTCAATTTAATAGCTGCAAGTAAGAGCAGTCTAAATTTAAGCCGATTCTAATTGATATATAATTCAGAGCACGTCAAACGAATGAATTATTTATAAGAAATAAGTAAAAAATTATCGGTAAGCAGATGTAGAATGTGATAAAAAATGATTACGAGTTCTATTACTAAATGATCCAAATTCCAAAATTTTCATAATTCATACATCATTCCAACAAGGCATGCAATCAGTGCTCGAAATAAAAATTGACCAGCTGTTCTAGTGTTATCACCTTAATAAATGCGAATTTTTTCTGTCTTGAAAATAAATTCGAGTATATTCTTGTACTTACACCGATTCTCACTTTCACTGTCAATGGAACGTTGAATTGCTTTAGATAGACTCTTTCGTTTCGAAGGTGAGTGTTTTAATGCTGAAAAATATTCACATACAATTATTTTTATTAATAAATGGATTTAAATTATGTGTATTCTAATACATATACATTTAGTTAAAGACAATAGCAGAAAAACAGAAATTTATTAAAATCGTAAACATGCAAAAGGGGCATTGATTACATGCACAAAATATTGACTGTTGTAAGAAATGATGAAAGTGCCTCTCAATAACACGTTTATACGGAAACATATAATGAAATTCATAACATTTAGTACATAAAAAATGAAAATTACCTATGTAACTGGATACCAAAGTACGAAATTTTCTATGATTCCCTTTTATTTCTGGGAGATCCACTTTGAATAAAAAAAAATTGAAGAAAATTATTATTATAATTATTATAATTTTTGAATAAACTATTCTTCAATTCTTTCAAATAAATCAGCCTTATCACAGTTGTCGACCGTCGATCATCGCTTAGCTGTCATCCCATTTGTCGAGTCAATTTAGAAACGACCCTTTTTCGTAACAAATGAATTGATCACACTTTCAATCTCTTGAAAGAATGTTTCAAGCATGATTAATTCGGTGTTACAAGTTTTTAGACGACTTTTGATAAAGCTGACGCTCGACTACCGTATTAGGAGTGACAAGTGTATTTACAAAATTGTTTAACTTTAAAATATGCAATTATTGTCAAAATTGTGTATTTAAATGTATCACAACAATAGCAATAAGTACAAAAAACTATAATTTGATTTATAAATGTTCGCTATTTCTCCTCTATCTGCTGCATAAAGCTATCTAGGTACTTTATAAAATGATTTGTTAATGATTAAATCACAAATTAATCAAATTAAATCGCCAAAGGAACTGTTCTGAAAGCAACTTACGTACAAACTATGTAGATATGCAATCTATGCACATTCATCTCTAGCCATTTTTTGTATGCAATGTATAGCGTGTGACTAAGAATAAGCCTCGAATGATGGCATTTTCAATTCAGCGAGTGTTTTATTACTAGATCACAACATATGTATATACTATGTCCATATATCTTTTTACACATGTATGCATGTATCATAAAGCTACCCAGTGGAAATGGAAACAAGTCCGCGTACTTATTTTCGTTTATCGTTTAAATGTAGTTGAGCGCACATTACAAAGTAAAGCACCTTTCGAAACATGAGTTATTCATAAGAAGTGATCGATGTTGCTCAATATGTGCTCTACGAATGGTGCGATTTAGATCTCCCAACCAAAAACAGAGGTTGGATTTGAGTTTCTTATTTTGTAGGCATCATCCCCAATGGGTTGTTGAAATACATACTACATACATATGAAAGTATCAATTCGCAGGAAAGTAAGCACACTGTGAATATTTGAATGCACAATACGAATAGTAATTGCAAACGTGGGGCGTACATAAATATGGTACTTACGTGACGGTATTTTTCTAAATACTGTTTTAGCCATAAAAGTTTGGAATCTTTGAGCATAAAATGATGGTCGACAAACAGATACAGTATCCTGTATGGACATATATACATACAATTAATATATGAATTATAAATCAACATGATCACGCAACATACCCCATCGTGTATGATACTCTTAAAGGTATGTTCCAATTTTTTCTTTAGCCTATATGACTGTAAAATATCAATGATGCCCACGAATAGTAGTAATCGTTCACCCTTTTCACTTCTGGCTGGTATACCGCCGGGTCTGTACGAACATAAAACAAAATAAATATTTATTTAAAGAAACTATGCAAATCGTAAAACTTACGGTACATCTTCCTCATTATCGATTGGTTCACTTTCAGCTTGAATACTCTCCATTGCTGTGGAATGAGCTACTAAACGTTGACGATTAGCTGATCTAGGCGCTACATTTGAACTAAAAATATGTGCACATATTTATGAGACTAATCTACATTATCCAGCATGTTCTGAATTTCACTTTCAATTGCAATTAATTTAGCAGGTTAGACAAAACTACGAAAACGTTGTAGTGAAAGAGAACTTTTAATCTGAAATATCTATATATAGGTACAATATTTTCCTGCAGCGAACTTTCTAGCCGATTGTCAAATTGATTTCAATCAAAAGCGAAATTTAGCCACATATAACCTACATATTACGCCCAGTAGCACTTGCCGTATCATTGTCTCGATCATCTGGTCCACCATATTGTCCATAATCTGGACAATCATCTACATCTGAATCTTCTGTCGGTTGTCGTATCGTTTTTGCCTTCTCACGTTCACTCTGCTCCTCTTTAGATGACAAATCCATATTGTGAACACCCACCAGTAATGAGTAGTCCATTATTTTAAATGATTCCAAAACAGTACAGTCACGTTGAATTGTCTTAACGAGCGCACTATAGGTTTCAGCCTCCAAATATAAACCATTCGGATGATGTTCCATAAAATCTAAATCTTTATATGTCGGTGATTTTTTATTGCGTTCCGCTTTCGAGGCCTTCCGTTTAAATGTCGAACCTTTGAGATCATATTTCAAATGCATTTTCACAAATGAAGGCAACAAATTATTCATAACGACCAAACGAATATTTTTACTAGTACTAGTCTGTAGGCAATAAAGACCAAAAAATTTTGGCAAAAGAGTACGTGGATTTTGATTTAAATTCATGTAGTATCTGCAAATAAAAAGAGTTTATTTTTGTATAAATTATAACCGAAGTTTTTTTTCTTACCCAGGCAACAATTTTTGCAAAAATTCACCCTCTTTATGTTGCACCGTTTTTATTATGAATTCATCATCGTTGGTTAAATAAAAAATGGAACCAGAAGCACCCGGATTTGATAATTCTCTTAATGGTGCTGAACACATGGACATCTGTATGTATATATAACGCATTAAAAATCAGCAATGCCGTGGCTAAAAATGTCACATTTCAATACCATAAAATCGTCAGGCTGTATACCAAACAAATCCCTAAAATAACGAAATGCAATAGGCGCATAAATTTTATATCTGAATTCGCTGTAATGGTGGGCAGGAGTAAGGCTGGATCCCTCCGGTGGAAATGTAATACTCTCAATTTCCCAGAAGTCCATCATTAATAAATCACGTTTTGGTTTTGAAGCCAAACTGCCAACCTAAAAAAAATAATAAAGTTCTAAGTATGATTTGCATTGTATCTAACATCAATATATGATGATAATTATTATACAGATCTCACATTTTGTCTTTTTCATCAACATTTTCTTAATAATCATTATTAACAGTCTCTAGAAAATAGTTTCCATTCATATTTACCGTATGCTGTATGCCTAGTTGTATTGAACCCATTATCTGTGAGGTTTGAATTTTCTTATATGTAATTTCACCACCCTCACCAACACGCCTATGGCCGATCTTACGTTCTTTATCACCTTTGGCAGCATAACGTCCATGACGTGAGCCGTGTAACTACAGAAAATAAAATAAAAAATAAAAAACATTAAATTCTCGGTAGATGGTCAAACGCAAACGTCTAACTTACATCTGGAGAAGATAAGTGTGCCTGTGTATCTGTTAAAATAGTATTGATAAACATATTAATAAGTTAATTAATAAAAAAACAATCGCATAATTCATTATACAACTAAAAATCATATTAATATAGAAACTCTTAACATAAATAGGCATGCATATACATACATATGTATGTACATATGTACTTTTCTTTCTGCACAGTTCACTAACCATACATGTTAATACCCTTCTATTGTGAACATTTTTAATCCATATATTTGTATGTAGGTAGTAAAAATGCTTACACATTCATTGAATTCCGTTTGTATTGTATTTATCATCATTATTATCAGAATATTAAAAATTATTATGAAAAAGAGGGTTAAATTGATTTTTACGAGATACATGCGCTTCGGTTTCTGCTTCGCTTTAAAAAGCAAAAAAAAATTTCAATGCACTGAATGGTGCACATCGATTTTTTTCTTTTCTGTTATTCTCGTGGCCACATGAAGTAACGGAATTATCGAGGATAGCGTAAGAGAATTAAAATACAAAATTCTAAAATGTCAACTGATTTAAAACCTTGACTATTTTCTTTTACATTGAACGGCTTTATAAAGTTTGAATGCAGCTAGGTATATTTTAATTATATGCAAATTATGTATATTCCAACATATTTAAATACTTATGTACATACTTATGTACCTATTTAATATACATATATGTATATATATTTACCACCGTCCTTGGTGTGACTAGAGCTCTCCGCATTTTTCATATGAGATACTGATGCGAGGTCTAGGTCGATCGAGTTGAACGTGTCTTCCGAAGCCATTGTGTCTATTTTTTTTTTTTTTTTGTGTTGGTTAGTGCGTGCCTGTGTATTGTATACTCCTAAAACAGCACTCCTCCTTTCCACTTTTGGCAGTTTCTTAATGTAGTTAGTTAATTAGTTCAACACTGAGAATTTTCGCACATTTCGTCAACTCCCACAATTACTCTACAACAATATTAGCACATTGGAGTACTTTTACTATTTCACTTCATTTTTATTTACATTTTTATGTAAATTTTCTTGCGCATTTCTAATAGTTACATAAAATAAGAATTTAAGTTAATCAAAGGCCACCGAAAGTTAAAAATGAAATGAAAATGCTTTTGCTTCACTTAAGAGATACTATTTTTTTTCATATGACAATGCATACTTTTAGGCATTACACAAATTTATTCACTCATTCACTGCATAAAAGTCCTCTGACAAAACAAAGCGAAATGAATTATGCTATACCAATTCAACCAATGAAAATAGGGGTTAATAACTAAGGTAGATGTTATAAAAAGTACTATTTTCTGGCATTTCGAATTATTATATTGTACAAGTTGCAACCCTGCCGAAATCATCTGCAAATGTAGTTCACACTCTCCAAGAATAATTATTCATGTATTAAAAAGAAAGTGTCAAAGCGACACAGATAGAGAGAGAAAGCCAGAATTACGAATTACTTTTCATTTTGTACTGATTTTGACTTTTCGTGACAGCGAGATATTGCGGCGAATTAAAAATATATTACCTTAACATGGTATAATAATAAAGGTACAGCAATTGAAAGAAAACTCTTTCCTTATAGTATTTGTATTTATCGTGTATTTGTTTTCTTTTTTCCTTTTTCTTCTTCATTCCCTATCTGTTTGTTGTTGTTTTGTTCTTCTCCGTGAAAACTCTCTGTAATAACTATACCTTTATAATTATTACCTTAACTTAATACCATGGTTACAGTTAAACAAATTTAGTGCTAAATTCTACAATAGTATTGATGTAATAGCCTAGACAGACGGCAGCGTTAATCCGGATTAACGGCGGCAGTATTGCGGATTAGCTACTACTTACATTACTATCACTATCAATTTCTGTCATCTGTCACTCTCGATATGAGAAAATCTACAAGCAGTACGTGAACTGAAAACTACCAGAAACTTGTAAATTGACATTCACAGTTCTTAATTGACAGCTGAATTTATTTTTTCGCCAACGTTTTTCATGTCGAAGACTGGTAACAATCGTTGAAAGTTTTTTGTTAGCGTACACACCTAATATTTTGTAAAATGGATCGAGAAAAATTCACAAAATTAAGAACTGTGAATGTCAATTTACAAGTTTCTGATAGTTTTCAGTTCACATAATTCTTGTAGATTTTCTCATATTGAGAGTGATAGATGACAGAATTTGATAGTGATACTAATGTAAGTGGACAGGCCTAATAAAACAGCAATCAGCCGTTTAGTTAATCCGCAATACTGCCGTCTGTCAGGTTATTATTTTATTCGGATTAAGTGCGCCGGTAATCCGGAATTAGGCTGCCGTCTGTCTAGGCTATAAGCTATTAGCAATTGAAAGTAACAGCCAGTACTACTATTTAATGCTTGATTGTGCAAACCAAACTTTTATTCACACAGCCCATTATGCCTTCATGGTTGTATTTAAAAAGTATCGGGTTTTTACATATTTAAGGGGCTAAGTGAAATTGGTATGACATAAATGACGTGAAAAAATGTCAAATGTGAAAAGTACATTTCAAATAAAATGTAAACGCTTTTGAAAATAAAAGCAAACTAAATTCATTTTTCAATTATTTTCAATAATTATATACAATACAATTTCTTAAGAATTATATACAATAATTCTTAAGGAATTTCCATTTTCTTATTATATCACAGCAAAAATTCAAATAAGGAAACAGCTTGCTTTAAGAACGCCATTTATAGATAACGATAGATGTCAGTAATTAAGGGGGACTTACACGTTGTCACTTTCAAAAAATCAATTTTTTTTTACATTTTTCTGATCTAAAGGGTCTTATAAATCAGCCTGTAAAAGGATTCGTCTCTATTTCGGGAGTATTGGAGATTAATCCAGATTAATCTTAAGTTTCATGATTCACGTGTTGTGCTGTTCTGAAACTTTGAACGCGGTTTTCCGAAACTTTAATTTTTCAAACTGGTGTACACGATTACGAGAGAACAAATCAACTTATCGGATTAATTTTTATTTTTTTATTTTTTTTTTCAGAAAACACTTAGCAAGGTCCCGATCGTTCATTTTTAAGAAATTTCGATTTACTGCATTTTGACAGTTTTACATAAGACAAAGAACATAGTACGAAAATGAATTTTGTGAAAAAATACCCGCCATTTTGTGAAAAATCGAAATTTTGAAAAAGTGAACGATCGGGACCTCACTAATGTAACAATAATTGAAAGTCTTCTTGGATTTTTGATTTCAGATAACTAGGGTCGATCTAATCAAGTACACCGTTTGACCTTTCACTTTTGAGGAGCGCGCTGTTAATGTCATCTCAAGGTCTTGTAAGTTAACATGACTATGGGAAAAAAATCATGTGCGGTATTCTATTGTTCTACTAATAAATAAAAAAAAATTCAAAAGAAAATCTTTTCTAGTTACTTTACAATAAATTGTCAAAAACTAGCTCCAAAATTGGCTTACAAGGTGTAAGTCCCCCTTAAGCTCGCAAACGCATTTACGGTGGCGAAAATATAAAATTGTTCAATTGCCACAAATATGACCCGATATTTGATATGGTCGAATCTGAGTCGAACATTAGAATTTTTTGATTACTTTCAAAATACTTATTACAGATTTGTGAACAACAAATTATTTTCTGTGTTTAGACTTAAACGCATATATTGTTTTAATTTATTTTTATTCATATTTTTATTATTCATCTATACATATACATACAAATATGAATCACTATTCAAGTTATCAGTATTTATACTTTTTCTTGTTTTTCTTTACTTAATATTTTGTTTTTATCTTACATTTAGAATGAAAAATAAAAAGTTGTTTGCTCTCAAAAACGTTTATCAAAAGAAAATATCATTCATTCATTCATTTATATTCATTTATTATTATATTTTTCGTTTATACATATATATATATATATTCTATATAAAATCTCTAATTCCAAAAAATATACTTATATAAGAACAGAAAAGTTAAAAAAATTAAAATTGAAAATCTATGCGAAACAAAAACAAAACTAACTAATTAAACTAACTAACTACTTAATATTACTGACGCGATCGACATAACTATTGCAATTGTTGTCCATCTACTTTGTATGCTTGTAGCTTTATCTGAAAGGAAACATGGAAGAAATGTTAATATTGAAATTTTATTGCAATTAATTTGTATAGTACATAGTGAAATGTTAAAACGTATATATGTATAATAAATTTGTAAATATTTTGGATAAAAAAAGGAAAAAGAATTATCAACTTCTTTAACGAAATCGGTTAAAAATTGACATTATTACTACAGTATTTAATTTACACATATATTTAAAAATATTGCATTTTTAATATAATATCATGGACCAGAATGGCCTATAATGACAATATTATCAAAATTTGAAATTTAATAATACTAGGTTAATCAGTAAAAACTTATGCAAATATGAATTGTCCAACCTCTCGAAATATGCGTTTTTTTTCGGCAAATGCTTTTTTATTTGACTCAAATATATTTATAAAGAATCGCTGGGTCAAACCAACGCAAGGAAAGAAATCTGAGGAAAACGGTGGATGAGGAACAAATTCGTATGCTATTTCAATGAGTTTTGACATCTCTGACTAGCAGAGATTATTCCGATTATTATCAACTTTTTTAATTTCTTCATTTATACTATAATGACACATATTATTGGCCTGGTAATACAATATCTTTTGTTTTCTGAAATAGTCAATAAATAAATTCCATGCATATTCCAAAAAATGAACTTCAAATTAGTCGGACATCGGACGTCGATTCAGTGCATTTCCATCGGCATTCACCATTATTGTTTGTTTTTTATTTCAGTTTTGGAGTATAAAACTGGGTCCTTGTTTCGTCAGTAATCACTAGTCGGCAGAAGAATGTCCAAACATGCCTCTGTGGAATAATGTTAGTAATTTGCCCGTTGAAATCTCCGAACCATGTGTCTGACCACTGCCAACTCATGCACTTTCATTTTTGGATACGATGTCATTGGTTAGTTTAGTAACCAGCTCCTTTCGGTGTTCGGGAAACATGTTAATGTTTGTTTATGGTCATTCGACCGTTTATAAAACCGACTTTTAATTTCACGATACTTTTTTTTTTTAACCAGGCTTTATCAACACACGAAACTCAGATCTTTCCACATTTAGGAAAATTCCGAGATTGTCAGCTTCAAATAGCTGCTAACGCTGAAGTCTTCCTACCATTGTAGCACTACTCACACGTAATAACACAACCAGGCTTGTCACGTTCAGCACATTTCAAGAATAAAATCATTCTACATTATCCTACATCATTCGAAAAACTACAAATTATATTTTATTCCACATACTATACATACTTCTATAAATATATGATGTTATTCGAATAATTATAATTTTTGATTAATCAAAATTCGGATTAATGGAATAATTTCAAGATTTTGATTAATCAAATAATGGGTTAATCGAATATTTTGATTAATCAAAATTTTTGAATAAATGATTAACCACACAACCCTAATAAATATAATATACTACATATTATAATGATTTTTCGAAATGTATACAATATTAGATACTAAATGAATTATATGTATTTAAGTAGTACAATATTGTATTTTTAATTGTGTGAAAAATATCTTACCTCTACTTACCATAGAATATTGTTTCCCTTCGTTTGGTATAATTTGTCCCAAAAAGGAAAAATGCACATGTAATTGGCGTGGGATTTTCCAATTTTTTTCTAGGAATTCGTGTTCTAACTGTCATATTATAAAGACCACTGGCATTTTGATCCATTTTTGTTAGAACTGAATCCAAGATTTTCGTATTAAAACTGCAAAAACACATACATTACATTAGTACAATGTTACAGATACATAGTACGCGATAAAAATAAAAAATAAAAAATATATTTCAAAATAGAAGAAGAAGAAGACGAAGAAAAAGCACACACATTACGGACAGGATTGGTTGTGGATATACGTTTTGTACTGCACACATAACATCCACCTCACTTTGTTCCCCATCCAGTCTTGCTTCCAAAACAAAATCGGATTCAGGAACTAAAATGTGTAAGTAAATATTCAAAATTTAGTGAAAATTTACAAAATTATACATTTTCATCAAAACCTACCAATAATTTGTAAGCGGGCACTTCTTTTATCTGTCGATTCAAATGTTTGCACAGCACACGTATACTCGCCCGTCATATTCCAATCGGGCTTAGTGATTGTTATAACACCCGGGCTGCCTTCCATTGTTAGAATTTTAGTATCTATCTTTGACTTCATGAAGCCCTACAAAGTACAGCAAATGTGTAATTCGAATTAATGTGATTAGTGTAAAGTTAATTAAGAGATATGTAAAGAAATTTATATTCATGCATTCGTACGTAAAAATGTGTATGCAGGGTGACCGAAAATAACTGTATCAATACTGTTTCTTTTTAACTATATATAATATTCGTTAATGTTAGAAAACTTGAGTCATAAATAGAAAACAATTCCTGTAATTTTTAAAAAATTGGCCGTATTTGAGATAATTCGGAATTACTTGACTAAAGGAGCACTTGATATTGTTGTCAAATAAATTCATGATTTAGTTTGTTTGTTTTCGAATTGTGTTTCAAGCTCTCCAAAAATATTCAAGTCCTAGTTTCATATACTTTTCTTCTAAGAACCACCTCAAGCTTTTGTGGTTTTTATAGCAGATTCTGGCTGCTAAAATTAATTACCACCCCTGCTCCTTTTCCCTGCATCCGTGACCCGACCTAGTGGTCCTAGTAAAGACCTGAAAAGACTCTTTTTAGACACCATTTCCGGAGGCTGACGCTCATAATGAGCACATAAAACACTTATAAACGCTCCGAACACACTATAAAAAGCTTCCGAAAGAGAATATTTTCTGTGCTCTAAAGAGCGCTAAAAAGCTTCGGAAAAGAGTATTTTCTGAGCCATAAAAAAGAAAGCTTCTGAGTGTTTTAAAGGCTCTCCGCTTTTTTCACACATGCAATGTGTTTGTTGTGTTATTAAGCGCTCGCATGGTCATATGAGACACATGCGTACGCAGACAGCGCTCAGTGAGCTCTGCTTTTTAAGGCTCTTTTTAGAGTTATTTAAGAATTATTTTTAGGAGTGTTCTCGAAACGCTCTTTATTTTCACACTTTTAGTACCCCTTTTTATGAGCGTTCATATTCTGATTTGCTGGAAATGCCCTAAAGGGACAGTTGGCCGAGCTTTCTGCCAGTACTGTATTAAAACTTTTGAAAGGTGTACTAGCGCACATGGCCTATACAATTTTTTTAGTCCATAAAATAAAAATTTCTTTGTATAATAGTCTAGTTTTTTTTCTCTTTTCCTGTTTTGGCTCTTCCAGCCATCAATTACATTCTTCCTGTATTTACTTTAATTGGTTTAATTTCTTATTCCCCTATTCCTTACTTTAATAATAATTTCTCTCTCAATTTATTAAATATAAATAGCATTTTTCACCTTTATTACCCTGTTTCATAGTCTTACTTCGAGCCTCGATTATTTCAAGCTAATCTAGCAAGGTTGCATTGTGGAAAAAGCTGGTATTGAATACCCTAAGTGAGAATATATGGTTTCCGCCAGATCGCTTCCTGTTATTTTCTACTACTTCTACTAGCTACTTATATTAGCGGGTTCCGAACGGCAGAACCCGAATGACATCACTTTTTCTGAGCTTTGTCACAGAGCTCTATTTAGAAGCATTTTCATTGCAAATCGTTACTGTCGGAAACAAAAATCTTTTCGATATTAAAATTATGCTTCAGCCAGGGATTGTACCCACGTCCTACCGATCAGAAGGCCAACACACTAACCACTGATCAGGTGTTTTACTGGTGTTTTGACGTTTGTAGTTTTTTGATGAATGTGTACTTGCTCAACAAAGAGGAATTTTCATAGCTTAAGCTTGTGCTTCAGTCCAAAGATGATTTTTACTACAAAGCGAACTAATTAACGATTGGTGACAAGCGCATGAGAAAAATTTGCCTATAGAAACCATTGAATTCACTTGCTTTCTATTGAACTTGTGATTATTTTGTTTAAATTTCATTCACTCCCAATATAGCGAATTTTTTAATTAAAAAATATTGCATAAATTAATTGTTCTGTCATCCCGTATACATGTACTTCATATTTAAATACTTATAAAAAATTATTCGGACATAGACTTGTTTTTAAATAAATTGGTACGACAAGTTATGTCTATCATGCTCAATACGTATCATGTACTGCCAATTGATATGTTTACAAAAGGCATTAAAAATGGTCGTGAAAACAATAGATCTAAATTTTCATATCACCAATAGTTCCTTGAAATCGTATCCACTGGTTATGAGATAGGAGTTTGCGTATATGATGTTGCAGCATAGCCGGAACGGAAAAAGAATACCGTAGGGTTGCTACAAAATCAAGGTCAGACTCATCATGTTGTTTTTCATTTCGAATTCCTTTCAGAGCACTTGACAGTTAATAAGGAATATTATTTGAGCATCTTCATACATTGGCGTATAATCATTAGTTGAAAAATGGGAGATTTTTGCAAATACAACTCATGCCACCGTCAAATCGCACTAACAGATCATAGCCTTTGGCCAAAGGATCAACAAATATTATTGACGAAGTACCAAGTTACTTCATTTATGTATGGTACCGTTTTGATTATTATTGTTTAACAAAGACAATGAAATTATATGAAATATTGTGTTAATCATCGATATAACGAAGCTGATAAAAAATATTGAAGAATAATGGCGTTTTATTTCGTTTTTTTTTTAAGAAGAATTTGCCTATATTTTTAATGTTTTTTTTTAAATATATTTACCATTGCAAAGCCTTTTACGGATGGTATCCATTGATAAATTGAATTGTTATTAAATAACCATTTTAATACGAATCCCTTCTCACGTGGACCCACTTCATACTCACAATCGAGTACAAGTGGGTCAAGCTCAAAATTTCGATCCAGCGTATAGGTGTGTGGTACTTTGAGATTAGTTATACGGACCGAATTGGAAACTGTAAAAAATAAATATACATTAAATATGTACGTAATTGTTGGGTAGTAAATAAAAAGAGAAAATTGCCTACACCAGCACTTATACACGCTCACACATACCTGAAAGTAGAGTCAGCCAAGTGAATGCAGCACATAAACACCATTTATTCGCCATCAGTGTAATCGTGTATATCATCTGATCGGCTTAATCGCCCACAATTGATGGGCTGATTAGTGTTATGATGTATTCAATAATAATAATAATAATTATTGTAATCACTTTCCCCTCACAATTGCGACAACGAAAGCGATAATGACGACGACAACGATGACAATTTGTTTTGCAATATAATCAAGTTGTTCCTGCTAACAGGATCTGGATCATTTTATTTGATATCATTACACTACATTACATTGTATTATACATATGCAAGTACATCCTGTGTGATAGTCAATGATTAAACTACATATGTATATGCAGCACAGTATGAAAACACCATATTCTTTGTATGTTCACATACATACATTTATTCATCATTCGTTTATTTCCACTGTTTGTGTCTTTCACATGAGTATGTACGTAGGTTTGTGGATATGTGCGTGTAGGGCACAATTTTAAGTAATTGAATCATACATCGAAGTATATACACACATCCAGTTACTTATACTTATATATGTATCCACCTCCACGACACCTACGAGTATAACTAGCTCCTCTTACACCTTACACTTCTGGATATTCCAACTTGCCTGCCAAATTGCCTTCCTTTTGCCACTTTACCTTTTTCATTTTGAATTATTTTTATATATAATCCCTATCTATGTCTATCAACTTGATAATGATTGTATGGATTTTTTTTTCTCTGCTCACTTTTTCTTTGTATATCCTTTTTTTTCTTCTTCCTTGTAATCTCACTTTGGTGTTGGAGTTAATGAACAATCACTTTATAATTTGCTTTGCAATTTTCAATATCAATTTACTACTTTTATTTACTTAAGCTCACTTGCCAAAATTCATTATTTGCTAACACATATAATTGTAATATGTAGTAGAACCAGTCAACATTAATAGCACAACATATCCATTTCACCCTCAATCGAATTGCTTCAAGCGCAGAACAACATCGTCAAAACGAAAAATCGAATTTTCAATGTAAAATCGTAGCACAGTGCGAACGTACAAAATTTTTGCGTGAAACAGTTTTAGTCCTTTTTCGCCTTCTTCGTACAATACACATTCACATTATATGTAAGTTTGCAGGTACATACATACTTACATGCAAAGGTAAGTACATATGTATGTAGCTCTTTTGTTCTATTCTCTATGCATGAACATCCGTTTTTATATGTATTTCTTGCGATTGTACGTTATGTTTTGTGAACCATGTACTCGTATAATCTGAATGAAGCTTTTCCAAATGTTTTGTCTATCATTTCTTTCCTATTCGATATTAGCAAAGGAAACAATTTGGAAGAAGCTTTGCATTCTCTTCGACAATAATTTGCTGAAATGTTACCATAGGCTATCCTGCTTTATGAGCTTTTACGTTCTCATATACGAAACAGCTATAAGACATGCGCCATTTTTTGACAATTGTAATGATAAAATGTGGTATAATGAATAAATGTCACCGTTGGAATGTTCAAATTTATTTTTCACATATAAAATAGCCATTAGACTTTGACAGTTGTAAAGACATTAAGTTGTAAAATGAATAAATGTCACATTTGGAATGTTCAAATATATTTTTCTTTCAACTTACAATGGTAACTCAAAAATTCTTACGAATACTGATGGATTTTCTTGCATCGATGAGGAAAATTTTCAAGCTGAAGTTCAAGCTGTTACTCGATCACTGTATTCATAATTTTTGAACCTTTAGGGCTTTCCTATCTGAGCAATTTGTCTCATTAGGAAAAGATTCATGTCATAAGAGGGTATTTCCTCTGAATCATTTCCGTATTTTGATAATTCGTGAAATGTTATATTTTGAATGGATGATAAAGTTCCATAAACAAACAAAAATAGATAGAATATTGAAAAAAGGGCCTTACATTCAGCCTGGGGCGACTGATATATGCCATTCCGTGGAAATATAAAAAAGTGTGCTCCATTCTTCTTATTTCAAAATATAAATAAAATAAAAAAATATTAAAGTTTATATGAGAAATAGTGGGCATATTACGCTGATTGTTTATTAAACTTCTAAGATTTAATTTTAAAGGGTTTTTGACGATATCATTGAACGTATCGTATCAGCAATTTTGTATTACATATGCATTCAATATTGGGCGTGATTTATCAATTTCTTGCAAATTTCTATAAATTTCAAATATAGCTGTACTAGGTCAGTCTGATATAAGTTATGACGGTTTAAAGTTTTAAAAAATGTCCAACTTTGTAACGGAGCTATATTAAATAGTGGGCGTGACTCGATAATTTATTAAAAAGTAAATTGTCCCTACAATATTAACCTACATAGCCAAATACGTTTGTCCCAAGCGGAAGACTACATAAGTCATTGCGAATTATAATTTTAAAAACCGCGGCTTTGTAAAAATGTTTCTCTCACAATTTACCTGATTTCTGAGTTAGAACATTCGCCGAAAAGCTCGAATTTGGATTCATCGGTTCATAACATCTGTGTCCATTGATCCATCGACCAATTGACAAGTTCTTTTGTCCATTTGATGAGTCGTTTTTGAATATTTATAGGATGCAATAGTAGTTTTTTGGCAGTGACTCTACCATACAAACCGGCTTCATGCAACCGACGTACCATCGTTTTTTCAGAGATTGGATTCTGGCACAGTTTTGGATCGGGAACGATTGCTGGTCATTTGTAACAGACGATCAACCTGTTTGGTGGTTTTTCTGGGTCCATGAGAGCGTGTTCTGTCATCAAACGAGTTCGTTTCGGAGTATTATGTCAAAGTTGTGCGAATTACTTTCAATGAAGCAAGCACAATTTGTGCGTATTTCATCATTGAATGACAAAATTTTTGCAAAACAATAATTTGAGCTGGGTTTTCTTTTGACAGTGGTGCCGTGGCTTAGTGGTTAGTGTGTTGGCCTTCTGATCTGTAGGTCGTGGTTCAATCCCCGGCTCATGCATAACAAATTTAATATCGAAAAGATTTTTCTTTCGAACGTTACCCACCTGTCGGCAAGCAATTGGCAATTCTTCCGACAGTAACAACTTGCCATGAAAAAGCTCTTAAAAGAACTCTGTGACAAAGCTTAGAAAAAGTGATGTCGCAAGGGTTCTGCCGTTCGGAACCGGCTAAAATAAGTAGGTCCCTTGTGGTACTCTCCAAATTTAACACGCACAACAGTAATTGAAGAGGAGCTCGGCCAATGAGCCCTTCGGGGCTTTAAGTGCCACATATATATATATATTTCTTTTGACATCTGCACGGTTTTTACCATTTTGATGGATTAGATTTTGTTTTGACATCAGTAATTATGATAAGAACATAACTGAAGACTATGTACACAAGTGATAAATTCTCAAAATATACCGTTATGAATTTGACTTGTGGTGGCAAACGACATAAGACAATATTGACGCACATTTTGAAGTATTTTAAATTGATTAAGAAGCGATTCAGATCGAAAAATTCCAAAAAAATACTACAAATTAAGCAATTTGAAACTAGTTCAATTTTTTTGTATCTTCAAATTCACTATATTTTGAATCAAATAAAACAACAACAATAAGTTAAACATGTCAACAATCATAAGAATAATGTTATTTTATAGACACATGTTCAATAAAACGGTCTTCGTCGAAAAAATATAGCGAAAATATGTGTCATTTTTGAAATTTACCGAAAATTTTGTAGGTACATAACTGAATCAAACAGTAGGAATTACCAGCGCATGCATAAAATGTTTGCTAATCTAAATATGCATTTTTAACCGACTTCGAAAAACGAAGGATGGCATTTTAAAGAAAAAAATTATCTTGGCCATATTAAATTAATCGAAATAAACCGATCTCATACAGTTCTAGCGAAAATAATAATAAATAATAACAAAAATTATTTGACTCAGTGCTTTTATTTGTCGTTTACTTAATGTTTTAAAATGAATAATTATGATAAATTTATTATTTGCTTATATTATAACATCCATAGGATGCAATGTCGAAAAATAAAATGTATTTCAAGTAAATATAAATGTATATTCAAAGCGTTCAAAGTATATCGGATTTTCAAAATATGATGTTTTTTAATTTGCCTAAATTTTTCTGAAAGCTCTGAAAAACGGGATCTGAACAAAAATTTTCTATAAAAGTTTATTCTGTGATTTTACGTTATAGCCTAGACAGACGGCAGCCTAATTCCGGATTACCGAGTTAATTCGAATTAACTCGGGCATTAACTGCAGCTAATCCGCATAAACTCTATGAGTTAATTCTCAAAATTAAAGAGGATTAGCGCAATTTGCGATGGCAACACTGCTGAAAATTGTCTATTGTGAATTTTTCTCCATCCATTTTATAAAATACTAGGTGTGTTCGCTAACAAAAAACTTTCAAGATTTATTTACAGTTTTCAACATGAAAAGTGTTGGCGAACAAATAAATCCAGCTGTCAATTACGAAGGGTGAATGTCAATTTTCAAGTTTCTGATAGTTTTCAGTTCACGTACTTCTTGTAGATTTTCTCATATCGAGAGTGATAGATGACAGAAATTGATAGTGATAGTAATGTAAGTGGACAGACCTAATAAAACAGCAATCAGACGTTTAGTTAATCCGCAATATTGCCGTCTGTCAGGTTATTATTTTATTCGGATTAAGTGCGCCGGTAATCCGGAATTAGGCTGCCGTCTGTCTAGGCTATTACTCGTTTAAAGAAAATATTTTAGAGTTGATCAAAATTCTTTCGGAGATTCTCCTATAATCAAATTTTTATGAAAAAAAGAATTTGTAGTCTAAAATAATTCAAAATTAAGTCAAAAAAAAAATAAATCTAATTTCAAAATATTTTAATTTTACCCCACGAAATAATTGTGTGCAAACTTAATATCGCAAAGAAGGAATTGCGTTATTCTCAAGGCAAACTTTACGGGCACTCACTACTCTTTGTAAATATTTATGTACGAGCATGTGATCCGTTACTTGCTGTTATATTTACGTAAATCACATAGGTTCAATCCCTCGCTGTTACATATTGACGTCCTTCAAGTCTGAACGTTACTAACCTTTAGATAGAGTGGAAAAAATCTTTACATATATTTACAAGTAAGTATGTGTGTGTGTGTGTGTGTGTATTATAGATGTATTTTTTTCATAACACTCATTCACATATAAAAACAAAACATATAAAATTTCAATATTCGTTTTTATTAAAACATGTGCTTTCTGTTGAGGTTTAATTATTTTTTTTTTTATCATATTTTTTTTTAAACCAAAGTCTTAAGTACATAAGATTGGTCTCATTAAAATAACTCGATTACCATTGCAAGTTTATTAATAATACATTGTAGCATCGCATCGATAGTTTAATCACTTATCTCATCAGCATTACCAATTAGAGTCTCAATACGAAAGTCCTTCGCACTGTTAGTATGCTTCATGAATCGAGGGTGTTCATTCTCTAACGTTAGTATTGTCGACTGATTGTAGACATTACCATTTCTTAAATATTTTTTGGCCGGTAGTTCTTTAAGGTCAGCTAGAGCATCCTGATTATGATGGCTATTAATATTTCCACTCGTTGGACTAAGCGGTGATGTCACCATTGAATTATCAGAAAAATCCGAATTTTGAAGTAGTAATACGTAAGGTGATGTATTTGTATTTTTCGATTTTACATCGTCAACCGTTACTGTTGACGTAGTTGTTGCAGCTGCCGCCGTTGTTACTGCGTTTAGGATATCATCTGGACCAACTTGTGCTCTACATATACTATCGATGCTATCGGAAATAAGTGAATCCTGTTCTTCGTACGCGCTTTCCACATCGATTCGATCGCAGGATGCCTCATCTGTATCCTGATAGATACTCATATCATTAGGCTCGGTGCCGTGATCTTCTGGAAAATGTGGCATCACCTCGTAGGGTTTTTGTTTCTTGGTTTTGTCAGCGCACTTTAATGAATTCACCATGTTGTTGGCGTGTATCATATCAAGTGCATGATTCGATTTTCTCACGAACGATGAATTTTGAAAAATTGCATCGAATTTATCGCTATTAGTATTATTGCGGTTGTTATTGTTGTTATTTGGATAAATTGACACATCTGTGTTTGCAAAAAAATTAAACTTCTTTTCAACTCTTAAGTCCGAGTCGAGTAAATCATTGGGCGTTTGCAGCATATCGAAGCAATCACGCGTATTCGCGAAATTCCCCACATTAAAATGGACTGGTACAAGCGGCACCGGTTTTCGTATCCAAAATGGTGAAAGGGTGCCAAAAACTGTTGGAAATGGAAACCTTTGTATGGCAGGCGCTCTTTTATATCTCTTTCGTCTCCGTAAAAAACTTCCATTATCGAACATATCCTCGGCTAATGGATCTAATGTCCAGAAATTTCCTTTACCTGGATTCCCAGGCTCGCGTGGCACCTTAATGAAACAATCATTTAGACTGAGGTTGTGGCGGATGGAATTTTGCCATGCTGGAAATTTTTCTTTGTAGTATGAAAATCTAAAAGATAAATTGAAACATTTTTTTCAATTAATATAATAACTACAATATAATTTTTTATTATTATTTTTCTTATTTAATTATAATTATAGTTTTTATTAAATGAAGAAAAGATTCTTGTTTTGAAATCTTAATAAGTTAAAATAAGATTTAAAATATTTTGCTAAGCATTAGTGAAATTAGAATATTTGTTGTTAATATCTTTGAAGTTGTTATTTCATGTTTACTCTGCGCATATAAAAGATTATTATATCTTATATGTGAACAAAAATGGAATTAAATAAATAAAATAAAATAAAAAAAAAAAAAAAATTTATTCGCATATTATTGATTCTTTTTTTTTTCTTGGTATTGTCTAATTCCTCAAAGGTTCCCCAATACTCCAAAAATATGTATTCTCTCATATATGTATTAGAAAAAGTTACAATAATATACGTACTATTTATATATTCACAAACCAAAATCTAAGATGTTTGTAGTTCAATTTTTATTTTTAATGAGATGGTGCAAAGTTTGTATTAGTACATTACTTTGTCGAGATGCTCTTAAGGTAAGATATCAATTTAGGAGTAGAAATTTGACACTTTTTTCATCGAAAAATTTTAATAGACACCGTCAGTCAGTGCTAAAAAAAAGGTATTGATAAAGTTTTTATATTTTTTCTTCTTGGGATAAGGTGTTTTTAGATTTTCAAATTTGGAAAAAATTTGAACTAAAAATTGTATAAATTGGGAAGATAATTTTATGCAACTAGTGTTTGAATATAATTTCGTAATCTGGACACACAATTTTCTATTACTTTTTCAAGCAATTGAGGCCTATTGCCGGCTATAGTTCGCTCAATGGTCGTTTACATTTCATCTGAAGTTACTGGTTTATCAGCATAAACTATCCCCACAAAATATAGTCACATATTTTGCTACATATGTCGCCAAATGTTTCCTTAAAGAAATCGATTGTTATGTTCGAAGTTAGGATGTAGCGTCGTCTAGCTGGAACGAGATATCTTCCACATTCATATCACGTAGTTGGGGAATCAAATAGTCAGTGATCATGGCTCTATAGTGGTCGCCATTGGCAGTTACGTTGTTGCTTGTCGCGTTTTTAAAGGAGTACAGACCAATGATTTCACCAGCGTATAAACCGTAGCGATGTAGCGTCGTCTAGCTGGAACGAGATATCTTCCACATTCATATCACGTAGTTGGGGAATCAAATAGTCAGTGATCATGGCTCTATAGTGGTTGCCATTGGCAGTTACGTTGTTGCTTGTCGCGTTTTAAAGGAGTACAGACCAATGATTTCACCAGCGTATAAACCGCACCAAACAGTAAGGTTTTGTAGATGTCCTGGTGACTGAAGAATTTCTTGTGGATTGTCTTCATTCCAAAACCGACAATTTTAGCCGGTTCTGAACGGCAGTACTCTTGAGACATCACTTTTTTGAGCTTTGCCACAGAGTTCTTTTTTTAGAAGCTTTTACATGGCAAATTGTTACTGCCGGAAGAATTGCCAATTGCTTGCCGACAGGTGGGTACCGTTCGAAAGAAAAATTTTTTCGATATCAAACTTGTTATGCTTCAGCCGGGGATTGAACTCACGACCTACAGATCAGAAGGCAAACACACTAACCACTGACTGTAAGAAACGGGCGATCCATATAATAGCTACCATACAAAGTGACTGAATTTCTTTTGAATTTAAACGCTGTAGTTTCAGCAGTCTCCCACCTACAACAACAATATTATTGACACTTAGATTAATATTGTAGTCAGAAATAATCTGACATACAATCAGCAAACCACGACCGCTTCTTAAAATGGCTCTAATAAAAAGTCGCGGATATTATAAAAAATTTAATTTAAGGTGTGGATTATGTATTATAGTGTTGTAAATATTGTATTGTAGTACCGTTTAAATTTAACGATAACATTGTTTACGGATCTGACAGACATATGCTGTGCAACGGATCATTGTCCCATTGCAGCGTACTTATTCAATTTACTTCAAAATTAAAATTAGATAAGAGCGTTTTCACTGGATTCTTAAAAACAATTCTATTATATGAGTCTCTGGCTTCCATTGGCTATTTATAATACAGTTTTATTCCATAATTTGTTATTGATTTTGCGCTTCTTTTGGCCCTAAACCACATAATTTATTTATCTTTATATTCTATTTAATGTAGCTCCCATACAAAGTCACGGAATTATCTCAAACGTTAAAACACTCATAACTTAACCCTTAATTTTTTTTTTCCTAACAAGCTTTTTTTATTGGATCTTTCTAAATTACTTAAAAACTAACAATAAGTATTCAAATCTTACAAGCTAACTAAAATTATGTGATATTCCCTACGTTCCATCACAATTTGTTAAGTCGCGAGGTATAGCAATTTCACAGCATATTCAGTGTGTCTTTTCTTTTTAATCGACGATGCCCCGTGCCCAGCAACAATTGCCTAGCAAGGGGATTCGGATGACTGTGTAATTTTTGAATGTAGTCTCTGCAGGACAGTGCAACTTCCTCAGAAATTGTGGGTACATTTAAATCTCGATGGAAGTTAACGTTCCTCATATACCAAGGCGCGTTTACAATAATTCGCAGACACTTGGATTGTATTCGCTGCAATTTTTCGATATTTGAGGGAGATGCGGTGCCCCAAAACTGAATACCATAAGTCCAGATTGGGTTCAGGATTGCTTTATATAATAGCACAGCCACCATAACTGGTTAATTTTAAGCTCGATCTGAGTTTTCTTTGCCTCTATGTGATTTTTCCAGGTCAGCCTTCTGTCGAGGTGAATACCCAAGTACTTTGTTGAGGAACATTGTGGAACTGATTGGCCATTAATTTTAAGTGGGGGACATGTATCAGGCCTTACCGTAAAGGTTACATATACGCTCCTTGATTCATTGACTTTTATACGCCATTTTGCTAGCCAGATTTCGAGAGAATCGACATGAGTCTGCAGGAGTTTAGTAGCTTCTATGGGGTTAGAGCGAGAGCACAATATTGCCGTATCATCAGCAAAAGTCGATATGAATATATAGTTATTGTTGGGCATAACTGAAGTGTATAAGAGATTTAGTAAGGGGACGATTCCTTGTGGAACGCCAGCGGGAATATCCAATGGATTTGTTGTGTAATCCTTGTGATGTACGAGAAATTGTCTTTTCGTGAGGTAGCTACTAAGCAATGAGGAGACATTTGCAGGCAGTAATAGTTTGAGTTTGTAAATAAGGCCATCGTGCCATACTTTATCGAAAGCTTGAGTGATATCAAGAATACTTTCTTTCTTCAAAAGTGTTCCTTATCAGAGTTACAATGCTGTGGACTTGTTCTATTGTGCCGTGCTGTTTTCTAAATCCAAACTGATGTTGGGGAATCAGTTGGTTGAGATTAATGAATGGAGTTATATTCATAACAAGTAGCTTTTCGAATACTTTAGAGAGTAGAGGCAGGAGGCTGATAGGTACAGACCTATCGTACAGTTTTGTTTAAATGCATGACTTTTTTTTCGATTTGAAAATAATGCATATGGAAGAGATATTCAAACAATTTCAGAAAATAAAAATAAAAATAAACAAAAGAATTGTTTTTAATATCTTATATCAAAAAAATGTTCTTTTTGAAGCAGTTATTAGCTTTATTAAAGGAAAATGAGTGAATGAGTGAGTGCACTCCTCACAGCTTGTTTGTGTGTCTCCTGTACATCCTGGGATTTTGCATCTTCCACGAGGACAATTTTGTAGCCAATGTCCAACATTATCTGTTCGCAGATCCTTTGGCCGAACATACTGTGTTGGTCGCGAAAGATTAAAGTTAAAAGCTGATATGTCAATAAGCAAAAATAAATAAAACAAAACAGAATTGACAATTTGTAAAATATTGTACATTCTACAGTTTGTGATTTATGTACAACATCATATACAAAATATTATTATTGGTTATATTCAATTTAAAGGTATGTTGCATTTTTGCAACAAGATACGTTTAAGGGTCAAGATAACTATATTTCAGGCGTGAACAATATTGTATTTAACTTTTAACCGCCACAACTGTACTTTGACATTTAAATTATAATTGTTGGAATGAATAATTTTGCAAGAAATGTATGATACAAGCCCACTATTTAATGTAGCCCCACAATATCGTAGACTTTTTAAAAACTTTAAACCACCATAACTTACGGAGTCCTCAGTCTACGATAACCAGAGAAAAAAAGCATAAAAAGAAACAGGTTTTTAAAAAATTGTAGATGAGCGCACTACGTAATATGATTCTATACCGCTAAAATAATGCTCACCATTTTCACACTAAACTCTAATATTTTTACCCGCAGAATTAAGCAATTACGTATTATTTTTAATGTTTAAGATATTACCAAAAAAATCTTTTATTGCACAAAAGATTGAAATGTTCAGGGTATAACTCGGTCAATCCAGTCCGACTCTAATATCTTCTTCTTCCACTTTATTTAGGATGATATCCTGTTAATTACAACAATTTCTTAGATACATTCTACGTTTACAATGATCAATATATATACATATATACATATACAAATATATATTGCATCTTCAAATTTCATAGCACATGATCAGTCTTCTGATCTGTCGATGTCCAGCATTCCTGCCACCTTTTTGGCGGCCTTCCCGGTGGCCTCTTTGCTGCTGGTCTACCCACCATTGCGATTTTTGCTAAACGGTTGTTAGACATCCGCATAACATGGTTCTTCCACTCTTTTCGTCGCTTCCGGCTCCATTTGATGCACTTCGCACATCTGTCTGATTTCCTCGTTACGCATGTGATCCCATCGTGTATAGCCTGCTATAGAGCGCAGTGTATGCATCTCAACATATAATATAATTTTTATAATATAATTTTTATACCCTGCATAATGCAATATGCATGGTATATTCATTTCGGTCAGATGTTTGTGTCCACTTGAAGGAATCTCCGGAGATATAGACATAGATATATATTCGTGATCAGCGTCGATTAAATTTTCGATTTAACGATGTCCGTCCGTCCGTCCGTCCGTCCGTCCGTCCGTCCGTCCGTCTGTCTGTCACCTGGCTGGTTCGCACGATAACTTGAGTAAATATTGAGCTATTTCGATGAAATTTGGCATAAGTAATCTATGATCCAAGGGTACGGAGGGGATTGATATTGGGCATGATCGGTCAATAACCACGCCCACACCAAGCATTCAAAGCGACTAACCTCGAAATTTTCAAAATCTTTAACTTGCTATAACTCACATACTATACAACTTGGGACAACAATATTTGGCACATAGACTTATATTATACTTCTTAGCGTAGCTCTCATACAAAGTGTCTGTACTTCTTTAAAATTGAAACAGCTGTAACTTCTACAATCTTCTGTCCAGAATAACCATAATTGACACTTAGATTAACATGACAATCGGAAATAATATGGCAGAAAATCAGTGAGCCACGCCCACTCCTTTTTGGGTCTCCGATACAAAGTTGCGGAAATTAAAAAAAATGTTACCGGTTATAACTTGCAAACTATTCAGCGTAGAATAACGAGATTTAAGGTGTGGATTAGTATTGTACGAGCAACTAGGCTCACAGGAAATGGGCGCACCGCGCCCACTGTTTATCGTAGATTCCATACAAATTTTAAATTGAAACAGCTGTAACTTCGGCAATCTTCTGTCTAGAATAACCATAATTGACACTTAAATTAATATCGTAGTCGGAAATAATCTGGCAGAAAATCAGTGTGCCACGCCCACTCCTTCATGGGTCTCCCATACAAAGTCAAGGGAATTAAACTAAAACTTTTAAGCGCCATAACTTATAAACCATTTAGCGTAAAAGAACGAGATTTTAGGTATGGATTAGTATTGTAGGAGCAACTAGACTCACAGAAAATGGATGCGCCACGCCCACTGTTGATAGTAGCCGCCATACAAAATTACAGAATTTCTTTTAAATTGAAATAGCTGTAACTTCTGTATCCTTCTGTCTAGAACAATCTTAATTAACACTTAGGTTAATATGGTAGTTGGAAATAATCTGGCGAAAAATCAGCGTACCACGCCCACTTCTTATTGGGGCTCACATACAAAGTTGAGGAAATTATACGAAAATTTTAACCACCATAACTTAAAAACTATTCAACGTAGGACACCAAATTTAAGGTGTGGATTAACGTTGAAAAATGAATTGGATTTACTAGAAAGTGGTAAGCCACGCCCACTTTTATATAGCTCCCATACTAAGCCTCGGAATTATCTTAAAATCCTTTTACTTCGTCAAAGTCAACTATATTTCGGGTCTAAATTAGTAGTATATGCAAAAATTGTTTCTCGAAAAGTGGAAATAAAAGAAAAGTTGGATATTCGAGTAAACTTTTTATATATACATAAATCTACATATGCAGGGTATAGTTTGGTCGGCCCCAGCCGACTGTAAGGAGATTTTTATATTTATGTTTGCATTTTGTATGCTATGACCATATTTTGTTCGTCCTTTTCAAAATTTTTGCACGTATGTGATAGTTCAGACATTTATATGTATTTTTTGTAGTTGTGCAATTTTTTTTTACAGCAGTTTTAAGTCCGAAATTAATAATTCCTACATTTCTAAAGTGCCTGCCCTGTAGAAATAGAAGGAAGACCGAAAAAAATTTAATTATACGGCTTTCCCACGGCACTGTGAATTAATTTATTCACTCTCCCAATTACTATTGTGATTCGATTTGACAGTCTGTCTCTGTTACTGTTTTTTATTTTCAAGAAAATTGATGCAATATGTTATTGCTAAAATTTTATACATTTTCAATTAAATTGCTGATCTAGTTATTAATTTTGCTTTTAGTTTAGTTCAATAATCTCCTGTACATAATAATTTTTAAATAATTTCCTTTTTTGTATCCATATTGGAAAATACAATATTGTGTTTGCTGGACCTATTTCCGTTGGTGGCGAGTACCGAATAAGGTACAACAATGAGCTGGACGTGCTGTATGTCGATATTGGAATAGTAAAGCGCATCAAAATGCAGCGGGTGCGCTGGCTAGGTCATGTCGAGCGAATGGAAGAACACGCTCCAGCTAAGAAGGTGTTATATTCGGAACCCGCTGGAGGACGACGCAGAAGATGAAGACCTAACCTCCGGTGGAAAGACCAAGTATTGGAGAATCTGACGGCGCTTGGAATTTCTAACTGGCGCCAGCTAGCGAAGAACAGAGATGGCTGGCGAAGTATGTTATATTCGGCCTAAATCGATATTCGGTTGTTGGGACCAAATAAGTAAGTAAGTAAGTTTGCTGTAGCCATATTTGTTTATTGTTTTCTTTGATTTGTTTTGACAGTTTTTTAATTTCGATTTCTCACTTGATTTCAATAAATTTCCCATATAAAATAGGCAAGGCAAAGATTTCTTTGTAATTCACATGATAATTCAAAATGCATTGCTCTAAAAATTTTGAATGACGAACTAAGTAATTCGGTACGTGATGGGAGTGCGAATTACGAATAAGAGAGCGAAGAACGTATTATTCGTAAGCTCTTCAATTTGAATTTCAATTTTAATTACTAAAAATTATTTTATTGTTTCTCAAAATATTCTCCACTATGACCTATGACTTTTGCATATTGGCCAATGTGAAGAAGGAACTTGAACGCATCCGCTTCTCGCGTTGACCATCCAGTTGGATTTTCCTGTGTGGAAACAAAATAAAATCTTTAGATGTCAAATAATGGCTATATGTCGAATGATCCATCAATTCAGTGTTTTGACCTGTGGTGTGGGAGCTCGCATTGTCTTGGTCCGTCGTTTCAAATTTGTTTTCTTTGTTTCTCCGTGGCCAGTTTTTGGAAAAAAAATGGACGACCTTTGCTTCAAAGTGTTTCGTGCAAGAGCAACTTTTGCTGGTTTTGCTTTATCTTGGAAGACTCCCACAGTTGGAAATTGATGTTGATCAGCTTATTCTGTAGAGCAGTGTAATATTTGACAGGTCAAAATATTGAATTGAAGGGTTATTCGACATACAGCCATTTTTTCATATCTAATGATTTCTTTTTGTCCCAACACGTGAAAATCAAACTCGAGAAGAGGATGCGTTCAAGAATGATATATTATGGAGATATTGTGTATTCTTCACATTGGCAGAAATGCTTGCTTTTTGTTGGCGAAACCATCGAAAAATATATTTTGCCGTGATTTTTCTTTCAAACAATTTTTAAAATTAATAATTCTGGGTTAGAAAATAAATTTTACTTGGGTATCAGAAGCCTTTGGAATTTGGCATGTCATTAAATTTTTTTAACATGGACGTAATTTAATATAGTGGAATAATAAAATACCATATTTTGTTTTTTTTTATGAACAACAATTTGAGCTCTATAGAGGCTCAAAGCACAAAATGCCTTATTGTTGGAAGATTCAATTTATTATTCTTCCTCGCACTTCAAATCACTGTTTAAATTTTAGCAGAAATTTTAGATACGCAAAACCTTTTGTCAAAATGAGTACCGTATGGCACCAAATCACTTTCGAATACGTCTTTTCAATAACATTTGTCTTGTTTTAGGGAAAAAAAAACTTATTGGGTTTTTATGTATTGCTCTATTACTTTGAATCAGACTTGAGTCTGACTTCCCTTACAAAACTGGTTATAGCAAAAAGCATATGCCAGACGTTTTTGAGGATTAAACATTATTTGATTGATCAATTATACCCAACCTGGCAAAGCGGTGCACACTGAGTTAACTTTTTACATCAGCTGGATGTAAAAAATCTTAGAAAAAAATTATTGTCTCACAAAAGTCAAAAAATATTGAAAAATCACGGAAATAAATTACTACAAATTGTTTGAACATTCACCGTATTCACCACAATTAACTGCTAGTGACTTTTTGACGCTTTTGTACATATTTCGAAAACTACAACATAAATTTGTATTTTAAACAATATTATCACAATAATACGAAATTTCGTCGAATATGAGATTAAACTTGAAGAAAAATCTACCTCTAATGGAATCAATAAAACATAAGTTGTAGTCTAGTTTTACCATACGTCAATAGGAGGAATATATAGCGTTCGACGACTACTTTAAAATATTTACTTGTCTTAAATATATCGTGCCGTAGCTCAGTGGATAGTGCTTTAACTTCCGACCAACAGATCTGAATTTTTATTTCGTTCAAGTTTTCTTTCGAACGGTGTTCATCTATCGACAAGCAATTGATAATTCTTCCAGTAGTAACAATTACCCATGAGAACATTTCTAAAAAAGTTCTGTGACAAAGCTCTGAAAAAGTGCACCTCTGCTAATAAATGCCCATTGTGTCACACAGTCTAAGTCGCTAACTCGATAACTCATATAATTTGGAGCTCAAAGTGCAGTGCGTGAGATTTCTTGCTTGCCGATGTGTTGTTTGGGGCACCGTACAGTAATCTATAGGAATACTGTTGTGGAACGCGCCGACGGCAAAATGCCGTGAATTGTTTATGATATTTCACTGAATTCAAATAATTTCATAAGTGAGAACTATAGTGAAGAACTATAGAACTGCTGCAAAAAAAATAATAAAATAATCGGTCCTATCTATCTTATGAATTTCAGAGAAACACTCAAAGATATTGTATAATTTCCAATTTACGTAGTTTCCTTCTTAGATCAATATTTATTATTATTTTTTTTTTTTCGTTTTTCTCGAATTTCTCTATCCACGCAATGCATAAACAGACAAAATGGCTTTAACCGTTTGTTGATTATTATCACACAATATTTTGAACTTTGTAAAACTTGGAAGGAAAGGAAATCGCCAAATGCAGACTCAACTTAAGGTTCTTCCAAAGTACTGTTTAAAATTATTGTTGATGGTGATTTCTCTTCTTTAAATAATAATCAACATTACACTTTTAGAACGACTGACTCTGGCTGATTGCCTTACCTTGACATTATGAAATCACAAATTCCACTCAGTGTGAGTTTCTTGTGCGGCGACTGTAGAATTGCCATCGTGATAAGGGCAATATATGAGTAGGGCGGTTTCACTAAGGGTGTGTTGGCTGTTGAATTGTTACTATTGCTATTGTTGTTGTTGTTATTGTTGTTATCATCATTGTCATTCCTCTCTCGCTCGTTTGTGTGAGTCAGCTGATTGGCTGCTGACAACGATGACGATGATGACGATGAGCGTCGTTCAGCAGCCGCAGCAGCAACAGAAGCAGCCGCCGCTGTACCACTTGACAAGGAGGCGTGTCTATATTTATGTACAGGCTGAGATAGCAACAATCTGCTCGATTGAGAGTTTGAAAGATTTATAGAATCCCCAGATGTATGCATTACCGTATAATAAAAAAAATATATTTAAAAAAAGCCAACAAATCAAGAGGAAACACAATTCACAGCAATGTAATTAAAATTAAATTACACAATTTCCATAAGAAGCCAATAAAATACTTGCGTTGATTAAAATTTTATTGGCTTTTATCTGATGTGACAATAATTTAAATTTTTTTAATTTCAACGTCGTTTGCCACTTGAATTCTCCACGATAAATGTTCACTGTTCTCTTATACGATATAATATTATTTTTCACAAATTATTCGCTTTACTTCTATTCTTCTTTGCGACACTTCTTAAGTGGTTAGTAGGAACTAATGTTCGTTTTTCATTTTTAAAAATCACTTAACTCATTTCTAATTAAAATTCAATTTTTATATAATACATTTGTCATTTATACATATTTATCCATATTTCGTATGTGCATATCCACCTTGCATGCATCTTTAATATTATTTGTTATGATTTTCCTATTTTTTCGTCCCTTATTTCGATATTTTTCTTATTAATAATTTTTATATTTCACTTGCTTAAATCCAAAATACTCGTAGAATAAAATCTTAAAGAATTTCCGTTCACAATTTAAATTAATGTTAAACGCGCCAAAAATGCATACGTTCTCGTATCCGTATCTTTTGTCTGTTTGAAACGGAATCTTTTTGCCAAATGTTAAACTGTGCTGAATTGCTGCTTTGCGATGAAAATGAAAATCTTTTCGCTTGTGTAAATACTCTGAAGTTGTTGCTGTTTGATGTGGTTCAGCGTTGATTTTATTTCAATTCGTCATTGACGTTACTACTGCCGTCATTGTTCGTACTGTTGTTTTTCCCATTTTATCGTATTGTACATAACTTAACATTTATTTTGAAAACCACCGCCATTGCCGCCGCCGCCACCACCACCGATCTGTATTGTGTTGCGTTGTATCCCATCAATAGTTTGTGCAACTCCAGTGTTTCTCTATCTAAAATAACTCTGTCTCGGCTATGGTCTGTTCTACATGTTGTTATTGTTGCTGTTGTTGGATAATATTTTCATTTCGGATTGTATATATTGTGTTGTAGAAAAGGAAAGAAATATTTGCGGATTTACTAGTGTGAATGAACACTAAATTCGTCGTCATCATCGCAGTCGCTGTCGTCGTCATCGTCATCGTCATCAGCATCATCATCATTGTCATCATCATCACCATCAGAGACACAGTCAGAGAAACTTTGCAAGCAGCAGCATCAGTAGAACCATTGTCGACAATATGCATGTCGCTGTTGTAGAACTTTCAAAGGGGAAACATCAATGAAGAACTTATAAACTACCCTGTAGGGAAATACGCATACAATTGTCTATCGAACTAACTATGGATGCTATATACAATACATAATTACAAGTAGTGGATTCTATTGCTGAACTCAAAAGAGTAATAAATAAAAAACAAAAATTACCTTACAGTCGGCCTAATCTAGCCGATTTTACCCTGCTTACGTAGATATATAGATTTAGATAAAAAGTGAGCTCGCCGGGTATAATTGTCGTACATGGAAGACTACGTAAGTTGTGGTGGTTAAAAGTTAAATATTTTTCATGAATTCGTTTGTGATCTATATTAAGAAGTGGGCAATAATGATCTAAGTTTCCAATATGGTTGTCCATTATGTTGTTGCTATTACAAACAGTGGGCGTGGCTGGTCTATTTTATGCAAAAATTAGATTAGATATTATAACATCGCTATATGTGCCAAATATTGTATTATTGCCTCAGGTTGTATATTAAGTGATTTATAACAAGTTAAATATTTGTAAAATTCCACGTAATCGATCATGTTCGTTATGAATAGCGTCTGTACTCTTGGACCATAAGTCACTCATGCCAAATTTCATCCAAATATCTTAATATTTGTTCAAGTTATTGTGCGAGCCAGCCCGGTGACAGACTGATGGCGGATGGACGGAGGAAAATCGACTAATGAAGAATATATGTAATTTTGTAAATTTTCGTACTTTTTTTCAAATATAAAAATCACTTTATTTATATTATATGTTAAATTTACAATTACTCGTATTGAGAAGCTAACGTGATTAAATTCATATTTCTAAGTATTCACATTTTTGTACAATCGTTGATTATTCAATAATTCAGTATGCATCAAATAAATTTAATGCATCAGATAGTTCCATTTTTCTTCCTATTTGTCGAATAATCTGACCTCTAATCAAATAAAAAAATCTACCCTATTTTATTAGCCATGATATGCTAAATTAGGCATTATTGGCTGACTTGACAAGACCAGATGTTACTTGGTCACCAAGAGGTGCGTTTTGGCCAGTCTGTTAAACCAGGCAGACTATCTTCAGCGCATATAACTCAGTCGAATTTGATCCAAATGACTACGGCTTTCGAATGTTGTGCATATAATATTATAGGGATAAACCGTTTTCAAAATTTTTGCTATTCACAAAAAAAAAAATTGCAAAAAATCGCGAATATCTCGAAAACGCTTCTTTAGTGAAATAAATTATGGTAATTTTCCCTTTCAGCAACTCAAAATTAGTCTAGAAACCTTACTTTTTTCAGGTATTCGCAAAAGAAGAAAAAAATTGTCGAGTATTATAATCTTTAATTTGGAATAAAAACATCAGATTACGGAAAAAATTTATGAAATGCATTGTATATTAAAAAATACTACTAATCAATCTAATCTAATGATTTTTGAACGCTGGGACTTTAAAAACATACTCACATACATCATACACTACCTCGATTGTTTACGCTCTCATATACCTACCTACTGTTATTTAAGTACAGATACGAATAAAGGCAATATTGTAACTGCTGATACCTACTCATACAAAGCTTTATATTTGTACTCGTGTGTGTGTGTGTGTACGTGTGGCATAAACAAATATTTTGAGGATGCGCTTCATGCTGATTTTATCGCATCAATCCATACGCACGCACACACATCTGTAAGGTACAAGGAAATTTATTATAGGTAGAGAGATGTAGTAGCCGAGCTTGAATGTTACGAGAGAGACAACACTTTCTAAGGTAGTATGAGTGAAGGCGTTGGATAGGTGGGAAATGCTGATGATGGTGGAAAGTTAATATCACAAAATGGTGGAGAACAATAACAACAAGAAAAACAACAACACTGGCGGTTAGAGATTTGTTATTTCTCCTCTGTATCCTGCCATTCTTGTTGTTGCTGTTCTTCTTCTTCTTCTTCTTCCTGTTACTATCATTATTATTATTATTATTATTATTTCTATCTCACCAAGGGATGAAACTTATTCAATTGACTCGTCTAATTAAAAAGGAATAGAATAGAGCAGATGAAAATCGTATTTTCAATATTTGCTACCAAGTAAGTTGTTGTTGCTGTGTTTATTGTTGTTGTCATTGTGTTCTTGTGTGCTACCGTTGATGTAACTTTTAATAAATGTTTCATTATGTGACATGCAATATGGAGAATACAAAGAACAACGATTAAGTGTTTGATCTAAACGTATTACAATACCCTTTACAATTACAAAGTATTGTTGATTGTATGTATGACTTTCGTATACAAAAACAGATACATGCACATACCTATACACACAAAAAATACATATATGAAGTACATACTTGTATATACATGCATAGATATGTACATATTAGTTGTTCTTAGTTACCACAAAATGTTTATTGGCATTACGTCTTTCATCGTTGTAGTGCTTTCACTACAAAGCACAATACAAAAAGCAAGCAAATATACTGGAATAAATTATTTATATACTTATATACATATCGTTCTTACACTCTCATACGCTAATACATACAGTAAGGTCTCTTTTAATACGAAATATATGGTATGTTTATGTCGTCTCTTAGCAGCAATTTATTCAATTAATTTTCATTAATATATCTTGAAGCAAAATTCAGCACACATTGCGATAATATGTAATATATTCTAAAAATAGTATTCAAAATAAAACTCTTATATCAACCAATCCTTTCAAGAGCAAAATAATATATAATTAAAATTACGCATACCATCCGTATTCCATATGCTTACCTTATTTGTTGGGCAAGATGTTAAACAGATTAAACGCCTGATTAACTACTAACACTTTCATTTCGGTTTGAAAACTGTAGTATAGTATATTCGAGCCCCAGGGCCCATAGCACACTGATATTTTTAAGAGAAGACTTCTTAGAAATTGTCCAATTATAGCTGACCCTCGGTTAACGAGCGCCCCGCTTAACGAACATTTCATATAACTACAAATTTTTTTTTTTCGCTTAACGAACGAAGTTTCGCATAACGATCAATGAAAAAGAACGAAGGAAGTGCTTAAAGCAAGCAAGGGGTGGTAAATTTTAAAAAACATAGCGGCATCCATAATTGTAACCAAACGAGTCTTTTTTGGGAAAAATTGTCAAACAAAACCTATGTAACAGCAGAGGAGAATGCATTGCTAGGCCACAAACTAATGCAATACCACTTTACTCTGCTTTTATGTGCCAATGAAAGAGGCTATTTGAAAATAAAACCACTCCTTATCTATCATTCAATGAATCCACGCACCTTCAAAAAACATATTGTCGACAAGAGCAGGGTAAGTGTCATATGGAGATCCAACAGTAATAGGTGACACGTGACGGTTTTACTTATTGAGTCTATAAAGTTTTTGTTCCGTCTATGATGGAATATTTGATTGAGATGGATTTACCACTTCATGCCTAACTTGTTATGGACAAGGCTCCTTCCCATTCACCAGGGATCTCATGGAAGAGCTCAAATTTATCAAAATTCACTTTTTGCCTCCTAAAACCATTCCATTGCTTCAGCCTAAGGGCCAGTAAGTTATTTCAAAAAGCTCTACACTAAATAACTTTTCCAGCGTTACTTTAAAGTGACTCATAGAACCGATCTCACACTAAGGGTTTTGGAAACATCTTTTCCACATCGTTGTCTGTATCAAAATTATTAGAAAGGCATGGAAAAGTGTTACCAAGAGAACTTTCGAATCATGCTGGAAGAAAATTTGTGCTTTACAGCTAGATGTGGAGGAGACTTTTTCAAACGACGAGGTAACAGAAGAATAAGAACCGTCTAGTGCTATTAGAGAAATGCTAAAATCATGGGTGCTTGTGGTATCATACATTAAAAACATATTCAATAACCTAAAAATTTTGATTAATATGTGTATCATATAATTAAATTTGATTTTCAAATATTTTAGTGTGTACTATTTTCGAACTGAAATGGTTTTGCTGGTATAATCCAGTACAACTACGAGGGCGGTCCCAGTATTACCCAACCTAACAAAGAAAACACAACATATTTGGGACAATTTTTCTTTATTCCTCAAGATATTTCTCCTTTCAGTTGTATACACTTTCCCAGCGATATTCTATAGCTTCAGTACCCTGTTTATAGTATAAACTGTATAGCTCATTAAAATAGCCATCTACCGCAGACTCTACCTCTACATTGTTTGCAAATCTTCTACCACCAAGCCATTTTTTCAAATTTGGAAATAGAAAATAATCCAAAGGAGCTAAATCTGGTAAATAAGGTGCGTGCTGAAGCAATTTGAGCTTTAACACATTGATTTTGGCCAACGAAATAGCGGATGTGGGAACTGGTGTTTTTTTGTATTGTGAGCAAACGCGGCACCCATGTTGCACACAGCTTTTTCATCTCCAATTTTTTTTTTTTTATGATGTATAGCACTTTGTGAAATGCCTGTAATTTCACCTAGCTTCAGCCTTCACCTTCAGCCGTCGATCATCCAATACCATTTCATGGATTTTCTTAACCGTTTCTGGCGTGGCCACCTTAATTGGTCGACCACTACGGTGTTTGTCTTGGCAGTTCGTACGACCTCGCTTAAACTCTGCCACCCTATATTTTATGGTCGTAAACGAAGGAGCGACTCCCGTAGGGTAGAATCTAGTTCGGCTATAATATTCATTGGACTGAGACCTTTCAAATGAAAGTATTGAATTACAAAAGTTTGACCAATTTTTTCCAGGTTTACAAATTCACTAAGGTTGTTAACTTTTGATGGCTCCAAAAAAAATACTAAACAACGTGGCACCTTGAGACTTAAAACGGCTGATGCATAATAAACATAATATCGAAAAGATTTTTCTTTCGGACGGTACCCACCTGTCAGCAAGCAATTTGCAATTCTTCCATGAAAAAGCTTCTAAAAGAACTCTGTGACAAAGCTCTGAAAATGTGATGTCACATAGATTCTGCCGTTCGTAACCGGCTAAAATAAGTAGGTCCCTTCTTATACTGTACAAAATTTAACACGCATAACAGTAATGGAGTTATGGTTAGTGGTCAGTGGTTAGTGTGTTCGCCTTCTGATCTGTAGGTCGTGGTTCAATCCCCGGCTGATGCATAACAAATTTAATATCGATAAGACTTTTATTTCGAATGGTACCCACCTGTCGGCAAGCAATTGGCAATTCTTCCGACAGTAACAACTTGCCATGAAAAAACTTCTAAAAGAATTCAGTGACAAAGCTCAGAAAAAGTGATGTCACAAGTGTTCTGCCGTTCGGAACCGGCTAAAAAAAGTAGGTCCCTTCTAATACTGTCCAAATTTAAGACGCACAACAGTAATGGAAGAGAAGCTCGGCCAATGAGCCCTTTGGGGCTTTAAGTGCCACATATTTATTTTATTTTTTTTAACAGTAATGGAAGAGAAGCTCGGCCAATGAGCCCTTCGGCGGTTTAAGTGCCACACACACACACACACACACACACACACACACACATTGATGCAATTTTATCCATTATTTGGAAATACAGCTTTGAAATTCAAGTTTTTCTCATAGGAAACCTGAATTTTAGATTTTTCGAAACAGTTCAGCTCACGAAAGGTTTTCTATTGTGCATATATATTGAATACAATAATTTAAATACAAAAAACCTTTCTAGAAACCAAGAACTTTTACTAAAATTTCAACAATTGAGGTCTCTGTTTGCTACAGTACATAGTTTTCGATCGGGCCGAAGTCTTGCACACTTTTTACTGGTCCAAAGAAGCAACTTTTCTACACTGTTAGAATCCGATTCACGCATTAAATTGATTTTAAAAACCCTATAGTATAAAAAGTAAAGAAATCCTCTTTCAGATTTACAAATCTTACGGAGATTTTGGCAAAAAAGCATTCTCGTACTCAAACATCTAATAAAGAAATGTGTAAATGGGAAAGATGGCGAAGGATAAATAAAATCTTCTCAACATCATAATTTTTGAACTTTTATTCAGATAAATCAATTTAGGCTTTTGCATGTGTCAATATTATAGCTCACTTCTTCGTGAAGCTCCGTCATTGAGCTCAACCTTACACTACATATCATTTCGCCGAAGTGTATATAGGATATTTTTATAGCATAAATGTTGAACGCGATAAATTTTCGGTAAGAAAACTCTTCAGCTGAAACACAATAAATTTATGTGGAGATTTCCGGCAACAATGCCCAATTGGGAAAATCATGCATATGCTACAAAAATAATTATGTCCATATTGAAGATAAAAGTTCACGAAGCTGCAGCATCGAAAAAGTTTGAAGACGAATCTTTGCTAGATGAAGGCTCATGTGAGAAGCAAACTGAACTTGGAAAACCAATAAGAAGAAGAAGAAGAGAGCAAGAATTTCCAAACGTTTAAATGCATTAAAAATGACTCAAAATCAAGGAACGAAGCTTCTCGCAATGTCGAATATTGTCCAATAGGCGGGGACTGTTCCTTTAATTTGAAAAATTCATTTGTGAAAGAAAAGAAAAAGAAAAAGACACGAGTGAAAAAAATTACCTTACAGCCGGCCTGGGCCGACCGAATTATATGGCTCGCATATCCACTTTTTTTTTCTATTCCTGTGAAATTATATGGGAGCAGCATTAGACTACCGTATTAATATAAGTGCCAATTATGGTTGTTATAGGCAAAAGACTACCTGAGTTACAAAATATATATAAGGTCTACTAAAAAGAAATGATTTTTGCATTAAATTGAAGGTTTTATTTAGCATAGTTAGTATGATCCAAAAAACTGGCACTGTAGATTTTCACGAGCTTCTCTTGAGGCGAATTTTTCACAAGCAAAATCATTCGCCATAGACAGTAACAGGTAGTAATCACTTGGTGCCAGGTCCGGCCTATAAGGTGGATGTATAAGAACCTCCCATAGAAGCTCCCGGAGCTACTGGCGAGTCACTATCGATGTGTGTGGCCTGGCGTTGTCCTGATGGAACACAATTCCTCTCCTATTGGCCAAAGCTGGCCGCTTCTGGGCCATTGCTTCCTTCAGACGGTCCAATTGTTGACAGTACAGGTCCGAATTAAGAGTTTGGCCGAAGGGGAGCAGCTCATAGTAGATGATTCCCTGCCAATCCCACCAAACACATAGCAAAACCTTCCTGACCGTCAATCCTGGCTTGGCCACCGTTTGCGCCGGCTCACCGCGATATGACCACAACCGTTTTCCCTTGACGTTGTCGTAAATGACCCACTTTTCATCACCAGTAACCATCCGCTTCAGAGATGGATCGATTTTGTTGCGATTCAGCAGGGATTCGCAGTTGGAAATTCGGTCCATGAGGTTTTTTTGCGTTAACTCGTGTGGCACCCATGCATCGAGCTTCTTTTTGTATCCAGCCTTATTTAAATGGTTCCAAAAAGTTTTTTTGTGCAATGTTTAGCTCCTGGGCAATAGAAACAGTAACGGTCAGACCCGATGATTTCCATTATTTTATCGATATTTTCGACAATTGGCCATCCAGAGCGTGGTGCATCTTTGACATCAATATTTGATGATTTGCTACAGTATCAGGACCATAAACACTATTCACATTTCCAGCCGTCTGGCTTACGTTTTCGCCTTTATCGAAGAAAAACTGTAAAATATGGCGTATTTTCTCTTTACTGGTGTCCGTCATTGACGCGTGCTCAAACAATACTGAGTCAAGCAATCACAAAACTGTCTGAAAAATTTATTTAGTACGAAATCCTATCTTCTAGCGCCATCTAGCGTAACCCGATTGCGAGATACAGATTGCTAAAGCCATCTAATAAATAATGGAATGGAATACATGAAACCGAACTGGGCTGCAAGCTAGCGGTACATTAACGTAAGGCGTTTTTTAAAACAGAGGTTTGTAAATTTTTCGTGTGGTCTTTTTTTTCGTTTTTGCTCCTTTTGGGGCTGATTTTCGATTCTTAGGACCCGTTTTCGATTATGTAAGAATGGTTTTGCAATTTTTTTTTTCTGAGACCATTTTCGGGTTCATTAAAGAGCCGTTTTTCCGGATCCGGTTCCTTGCATCTGTGCATCTCTACTTACTACAGCTCTTGCCATTTGAACAATTTTATCAATTTTTAACCCAAAAAGTAAGGGAATATACTTAATATTGGATATTAGACATAAATATGATGTATGCATCTTTATCACAGAGAACTTTCAGAAATTGTCGTAAGGTCGTGTCGTATCGTTTTTGGCTTATTTGACCGACATTTAAGCAGTGGATTTTATGTACATGATACCAGTGCACTAATATTCGTATATTCGTTAGCACAGTTTACTATTTACTATATACTAGCACCATACGCGGGCATACACATATGTATGTGACCTTGGATGCGATTAAAATCATAGTTTTTATTTCGAACACATGGGAACAAAATATTATTTTTAAGAGCCACTATAAATCAAATGTATGCACACTTGTACAGATATCTACGATATTTCAATAAGCAAATATTCATAAATACAAATTTAATATTAAGATTTTCGGATAACTACTTATCATTCAAATCATCAACATCTACCTACAGTCAGTACACTCGTGCGTGTACACTTGTCAATTATAAATTGTTTTTTAATAAATCTATTAAGAACAGCCCCATAACATAGCATATCGTACAATGCAAACGCAAACAACTTTCTAAACATACGGACAAGTGACAATCATCATGCTTAATTGAATTTTTCAGAGTATAATAAATTATACTCTCATGCCTTTGCAAAAAGCGTCTGCAACCTGACAACATTATTCACATAATCCTTCGGCTTATTTGTGGTGGGCTGTGGTTTAGGCGTAGGCATTGCAAGCAATCATATGTACGTATATTCGTACAGGAGAATCATACAGCAGCGTAAACAAATAAAAAATAATAAACATAACAATTGTCAGAACTACCATCCCCTGCTACTTGAATTGATCTTTGCTGTCGCTGATGCTATTGCTTCTGCTTCTGCTGCTGCTGCTGCGGCTCTTGTATTTATAATCGGCATCAATTTCCACACTTGTGATGTTACTTATGATTCGAACGCATTCAAAGGCGTCCAACATACTCGTACATAGCGAGAGGTACAAGCGGCAACGGGATTGACAGTATGGTACTTAACGTGGCAAATAACAATACCATGCTCAATTTTTATTGTCGCTCAACAAGAGGCTTAAGCGAATAAATGAGCGTTACAACAAATGAGGCCGTATTGGAATAATGACTACTACATACAATAACGATGATGATGATGATGATGGTGAAGGTGATAGGGGATGAATGGTTAAATATGTACCAACCAAATAGATGGTTGGACGAACTCATCATCATTGTGGCTCTTTGTATGATGATAAGTTGTTTTTATCGTTGTCGCTCGCTGTTATTTTATTATTGTACGAGCATTGTATTTTGACACAAAAGGGATAAATCGAGCATAAAATATTGCAACTTTTGGTGTTTGGTTGCTTTCTTTATTTTTCATAGTAATGGTGATCCTAATACATAAGCCGTAGGATATAAATTATTTTGAGCAATATTCTTATGTGATCAATGAAAAATCAGGACCGGTCTTGCATTTATGTATCATCAATCTGCTTCTCTCATGGCAGAAATATACCTCTATCATTTTCACTATTAAGAAATGAATACTAATACTAAGATGTTACTGTCAAACATGTTCAGTTTGGTCTATAATTTAACCATGAATCGACTTGCAAACGAACAAGGCTTTCAGATTATTGAATTTTATTATTGAAATTCATGCTCGGCTCATTAATTCATTCATTTTATGGTCAGTTTAGGCGACCTTCTGAAGCGGCTAATCTTGTGACTAAATTTCGCACCAAATTTACATTTTTGGACATTAAACCACCAACACGCATACGTAGAGTGCAGACAGAGGATGATGACCATAAATTATCGATTTATTCATGAGGTACGATATGTTGGAGAAAGTATGCCCAAATTGGACCTAGTGTATGAACCGTTTGAGGCACAGCCGCGGTCAACATTTACATGAAATCATCTTTAAACATTGAATTATATAGATCGTTTTATCGACTCAAATAAAGATTTCATACAAAAAATAAAATATAAATATGTGGCACTTAAAGCCCCGAAAGTCTCGTTGGCCGAGCTTCTCTTCCATCACTGTTGTGCGTGTTAAATTTTGGACAGTATTAGAAGGGACCCACTTATTTTAGCAGAACCCTTGTGACATCACTTTTTCTGAGCTTTGTAACAGAGTTCTTTTAGAAGCTTTTTCATGGAGAGTTGTTACTGTCGGAAGAATTGCCAAATGCTTGCTGATAGGTGGGTACCGTTCGAAAGAAAAATCTTTTCGATATTAAATTTGTTATGTATCAACCGGGGATTGAACCACAACCTACAGATCAGAAGGCCAACACACTAACCACTGAGCCACGGCACCCACAATTTATTTTTTAAAGATTTCATACATTCCTCTAAATTTTATGTGTTTTTTTTTTTTAATCAAATCCAAAGGATCTTAATAAATCACCCTGTAAAAAAGTACTTGTGATCTGAAATATTTTATAAAAACAGATTTATTTATTGATAGCTCTCCTCAAAAGCTCGACTGACGACTGCAAGGCCAAGAATTTATTAGAAATACCCTCAAATATTAATTAGTAACTCTTATAGCTATCTATTAAGAAATGCAATACATTTTTTTCAAGGTATTAACATTAAAATATAAATTTTCTGAGTGTTGCACAAGACAATGATTGGCTTTTCCATTACTATAACGCGCCGTCTGACATTGCGTTGGATCATTTTGACAAAACAAAAATTCATTTACATCTTTTGATGGTTGTAAACCAAATTTAAAAGATTTTTTAAATTCATTCAAATCATTCATTTTCAAAGGCAAGAAATTTCACGAATGTATAATTATTATTTTAGTCTCTAATTCGTTCTAATTTAAAAAAAGTTCTTTACCTCCCATAGTAGACAATTTTATTTGGATTCAAATCAATTAAATTTGGACGAAAAACGGAAGTTTTTCAGCATTTTAACTAACGTTCGGAAGGCTGTGTGCTTCTACGAACCAACTCATCCGAGGACTCCATTCTGACGTCAAAAATTAAAAACAAATTAATGTAAAATTAACTTAAAAAAAAATTTTTTCTATACTTGAAAACACCAATAAAAACATATAAAAATTTTAAAACGATCGCATTTTATTATCTTGTTAAAAAAAATTCATGAAAAAACGTCGAAATTTCGGTCGTCACACCGGACTACTACCATAAGGGGCTGCGCGATGAAATAAAGGGACCTGAGCAAAAATTTAAACGATATAACATAATTCCATATATGCTACATTCACAATATCCATCCTTAGATGCAAATCTCTTATGGGCGATAAATGACCGCAACCGCTCCTTATAATTCACTTCTTTCGATGATTATCGAGTAAAGCCCAAACAATTCAGATGTATTTAAGTGCATATGTCTTTTTTCATTTTTGTTTTTTTGTTGAATGGAACATCTTCGTATTATCTTCTTGAAAATATTTTGACTGACCAATAATATAGACGGTAAATATAGTACTAAGCTAATATTATATTGTATCGTATGTACTCGCTCTGACGTTTACTGGCCATTGCAGTAGCATAGGAATGCTTAAAAAATTGGCGTTTTTCTTCTAGTTGCGATCCATACATGCAATTTCCTTATAAGGTACATAAATACATACTTGGAGGTAAATGTATGTACATGTAAAGAATCATAAATAACAACAAGAACAACAATCATAGGAATAGCTCAATGGTACTTGTACGATTTGTATTGAATTGATTACAATGAATTTGGCGCATACTCTACACGTTGAGGTAATGTTATACTTATGTGTATAAATCCATAAGAGCATATGTGTGTGTGTGTGTGTATGTATTTTTTCACCCTGCATTTATACAAATTGATTTCATTCTATTGCAAGTAGTTGTTGGTTATGAGCAAGTATATTTATTTTAGCATTGTTGCTTGAATTATTTTTCATTGCTTTTTGCATCCTGCTGCCAATATTAGTATGCACGTAGGTATGTAGCTGTCGCTGCTTCTGTCTTTCGAGTGTCCTTAAACGATGGTTATATGGCTTACGCTGTGCTGTTTAAGTAATTCAAGTGTCAAATCTGCCTCTTCCCTTTTATATGTAGTATATCGCTCTCTTAGTTATTTGCCTTTTGCAGATCTGAAAATAATAAAATTGTTTATGGGTGTATGGATGAGTTGTTGTTGTGTACAAATTTTGCTGACAAAGGAAGGATTATTATTTGAACGCATCAACAATGCACCGTTTAAGAAGGATGTTGAATGTGGGTTGTATGTGTGAGTGTGTGTGTGTAATTTTTTTTTTATTCGTAGTATGGGTACTTACATCACCGTCTCGGCTCATTCATATCGTATTAATACGCACAGTTTGAGAATTAACTTGCTTGATGTCAATTATCAGCGTAAACATTCAGCTGCATATATCGGTATATGTGTATACTACATATATACGTATACGTATGGTCTTATCCAGTGATATTTTGTGCATTCATTTAGATAATATTTAATTTGTTCACAGCTGATTTAGTAATATATATTTTTGAAAAACAAATGCTTTTGCATTTCAACTTCTGGCAAATCCACCATACGAAAACTTATTTTTCTTTACACCCAAATAGAGTTCGGTTATACAGCCACTCAGTAGGAGATGACCACAATATGAAGGAAAATTAGAGTATTCGAAAATTTAAAAGTATTATATCAATCGACAATAAATCTCTATTAAGTCTATTCTAAAAATTACAAATAAATTTGCTACCGCTATTGATAACTGTCATTCTGGCAACTTCATAACAAAGCAAATGTTTACCTTATGACATACTTTCAGAATTGTAATTAAATAATAATGTTCATTATGCATTTTCGTTGTCCTGATATCAAAGCAAATGCCTAAAAGTATGCTGCAATTTAATATAAATCATCACATTAAGTATTATCCTTTTTTTCTAGCATTCAGTGTGTGAAGTCTTTAGACTGATAAAAATGAATGAGTTCTATGCGTTTTCAATTCATGAATTGAAAAACCTAAAGAATTCACACAGAATTGAAATTTTAATGAATGCAACACCAGGTGGCTGCAGCCTAAATAGAATGGGAGTGGCGATATCCATTCAGTAGCAAGCTGATAGCCTTTCTTCTTCTTCGCGTTTTGTTGTTTACAAAATATATGTATGGTTGTTGGATCTTTCATTTCGTATTACAATTTTGTTGATTGTTTTTTCGTAATCTTTTTAATAAATTGAGAAGTAACGACTAGTATGTTTGTTCTTGGTAATTTGACCTCCTTCAAGAATGGGAAGAACTATCCGATATTTAGTTTGATAGTCCTATTTAAGAAAAGTCTGCGTTAGAGGCATCAATGTTAAAATCGTCACCAGAAGTACAGTACGAGCCTCAACAAGCTGTTGTAAACGCTATTTTATATGACAAATTTTTTTCTATCATATTTACTGAATAGGAAAGTGTGATAATTTTAAGCTTTTGAGGATGGTGAATGGTTCGCCTGTCAATCTTTAACCAATTCGAAGCAAAAGAGTCAGCCTCGTTGATGCAGCTTTTAAATGAATTAAGGGTGAGTGAATTCCGTAGTGATTCAATTCTTTTACAGCTCTGTTATAAACAGATTTTTATCAACTTTTTGAAAGGTAAAAATTATTTAAGGGTAATGGGAATTGCGAATACCGATTTGTTACATTTATAACTAAAACATTCAATTGTAACTGTGGTAACTATAGTAACTCTACCAGAATAGACCGGCTGATATTGAAAAATGTAAAAAGTTTTCAAAATGACAAAAAATTTCAATTTAGAGATTATAAATTTCGATTTTTACCATATAACATTTATATATAACTTAAGGACAACAAAACAACATCATAAGTAAATATTTTTCAATATTGTTGGAATTTAATATTGTACATATATCTTGGCTCTTTAGAAATAGTGACATGACCAATAATTTAATATAAACGTTATTGCAAAATTGCAATCCATCACAAATGCTATTGTAATTGAATTTCTGTACACAGTAACGTATTTTAAATTAATTGAATTTTGGTTATAACAGTAATTAATTCACTCAGAATATACGAGTACGTTCATTTACATAGGGGAGAGGAGTGAAAGTTTGACATAATTTTCAATTTTGGGTATAAAATGGTTATAAGATTTAAAATATAAAAATCTATAAAGCTCGGATAAAAGAGCGTTTTTGCTAAAGAATTTATATGGATTACATTCATATTTCTCAAAGACCTGTTTCATCAAAATAAAAAACTAAATGTTCATCCAGTTTTGGCAGCATTTCATACACTGTACGATGAAATTCCATGCTAAGGAAACTAATTCCACAATATTTACGCAAATAGTGGAGTCTCGTTAATTGACTATGGGATCCAGAATACTGAGTCTCTAATTATAATTATGGGGCATACTTTTATCCAACAATATTCTGCTTATAAGCTGTTGCCTACAGTTAAGTAGGTAATCACATCCGGGCTTATACAATTTGGTAGATAGGCGATGAGCACCTACAGCTACCTCATCTTGCTCGGGTCTTAAACATTAACACTAAAACCAAATCAAATGAAAAATCAAAATTTAAAATTTAAATTCCAGCAGATTCGGCTCTCTGAAATCGTAATTGCTCCTGCACGATTAAATACAAAACAAATCACAATGTCAAAGCTTTATTAGAAGAAGATTAAAATGTTTAACACTCAGTGAGCTCAATGAGCTTTCAATACAGCCACAAACGACATCCACTACGAAAGTTAATGATTAGACCAATCTCCTATTGACACTCTTTCTGTTTTACATAGCACAATATTATTTGAAAGAAAAATTTCGCGCTGAGCTTTCTAAACTTCTAAAGAAACACCCTTTACAATGATGCATATGCGCATTTACTATACAATAAATACTTACATAAATACATTTTATTAAAATTCGTGTCAAAATAATTTGATTTGATTTTCTTTCGGGTATGTGCGTTTATACATGTTGATTAAATCGTTGCATACAACCAATTCGCAACTTCAAATATTTTGATATTGATATTGATATATCAAAAGTGTAAATGCCAAGTGGTATTAATAACATGGTTAGCACGTGCCAAAGATACACCAAAAAGTGTTGTAATTCACACTTAACGACAGCACTGCAACAACACAACAATGAGAAGAACATCGGTAATAACAACAAACGCAATGTAAACATGCATAAGATGTGTGAATTTCATTAAATATCGCGCTGGTCTATGCCTCTATACATAGGTATATTTCGTACTGGTATTGTGCAAAGTGAAATCAATTCTCAATATCATCAAATTAATATTTATTCTCACACCATCGTCAATACATTCTTTCATGTGTTGTGCTAGAAGCCTCAAACAACAAGTATGAAGAATGGAATTTTTCTAGTAATTTTTTTTTTGTAATCACTATCTTAAAACGTCACCATATCATCATAGCAATTATCCAGTGATAAATAAATATTTGTATTAAACATGCTTAGCATGGACTATTTAAACTGTTCGCACGTGCTCCTGGTGCTGGTTACTCGTCGAGTGTGAACACGTGCAAAGGATATCTTCCGAACATCCAATGCTCTTAGTAGGTACTGCACATAATAAACAAACAAATTTTGTAAATGAGTATCACTGAATCATTTATTTTTATTTTACTATATTTTATTATTGCTTAGTAAATTTTAATTGAACATATTCCGCTTCATATTAAGAAAATACTTTTGAAAAACTTACATGGAAAGTATAATTCATGAATATTCATATTCAGCGAAACTATTTATACATTACCAGATGTCCAAAAAAAAAAACCCATGGCTCGTACACGTATGGTAATGGCTTGTTGAGTAACACCTAACTGTTCGGCAAGAATTTTTTGCGATTGGGTGTCGTCCTCATCCAAAAGAGCCTGCAAATCATGGTCCTCACATTTTCTGGGTCTATTTTCACGCTTCTCGTCACTCAAGTCAAAATGGCCTTCTTTGAACCGACGAAACCATTCTCTGCAAGTGGTTTCCGATAGCGCACTGTCACCAAAGGCTTCCAGAAGCATTCGATGCGACTCAGCAGCAGATTTCTTCAAATTGAAGCAAAAAAGTAGAGCTTCCCGCATATGCTCTTTTTCTGGCACGAAACTAGACATGATTATACGAGGAAAAATGTATGTTGTTGTATGAAATCACTGATGATGTGTACTAACTGATGTAAACAGGTGTCGAACTCATAAAAAAGGATGCACAGTCGATAATAGCTCAATATGCTCACTAATACCATCTACGAGCAAACAGCGGATTTAAGCTTGTACACCTGGTAAATAGAAATCTTTATATTTATAACAATTGTTCAAACGACGAGATATAAGATTTTATGAGACCAAATTAAAACGAATCCGGTATTCCTTGAACCGTCCATAAAGGCCTTTAGTATATCTGAAATGATGGCGAATGAAAAACATGTTCCTAACCAATCCACCCTGTGTCGAGATTTCGCGATCTTGTAAGATGACTAGTAGTCCATCGTATTATGATGAAATGAAACTCTAGGGTGCCACTCGTCATCATCTCTGGTATCCCACCTGTCCATATGGGTGGTCTTGAAATCCTGGATATATGTCATAATTGGTGTATTTATTAGTTCTATATTTGAAAGGGGTTGACCCAAAAGTCAAACACACAAACAAAAGTCAAAGTAGACCCATTCTACAAAGTGGTTAATGCGTTGCCTTTCTGATCTGTAGGTCATGGGTTCAATCTCAGGTTGAAGGATAAATTTCATACTGAAAAGATTTTTCTTTCGAACGGTACCCACCTGTCGGCAAGAATTGGCAATTTTTCCGGCAGTAACAATTTGCCAAAAATGCTTCTTAAAAAAGAGCTCTGTGACAAAACTAAGTTAAAGTGATGTCACAAGGGTTCTTCCGTTCGGAACCGTCTAATACAAGTAGGTCCCTTGTAACACTGTCCAAAATTTAACACGCACAACAATACTGGTAAAGAAGCTCGGCCAAAGATCTATTTGGGGCTTATAAGTGCCACATATTTATTTATTTTTTTCATTGTACCAAGTCAATGGAACTTCGTTAAAATGAAGACAGACCAAATACATCCGCACCATCGCCATTGTTCATCCCCGAGCCATCCGCTTACCAATTAACACTGTGAGTACTTATGTGAGATAGGGAATCTTCCCATTCACGGGTTTTAGTTAACTCTTTTATCGGATATAATACCCAAATATTGGTGCGGTTCCTGAACCTCTCGAAGTGCAGACTTTATTACCTCAGAAAGCGTTGAGCTATACTTGCCAAATACATTTTTTCATATCATCATAACCAAGCTTAATAATTCCCTGATTTCCCTTCGTAAATGGTACAAAGATTGTCTCGTGAAAAGTTATTGAAAGATCCTGTATAACGCATCAATTTTAAACTCCTCCAAGTCTTGTCAGCTACATTGATTATTAAGTCGTGAGCATAACCAATAGCATTATAACCAAGATCATATAGTTTAGTTAGGATGTCATCATAAATCAAAAAGCCAAAGAAAGAACATCTCCTTTTGGTCATGCTTTAATGGCGATTTCAATTGTTAGATCTCTAGAAATATTGAAATCATATTTTATATATGAAATGTAATGAATTTATCGAATATTCAATATAGTAGCATACATATCTAAACGTGGTAGATAAATAAATATCTCGCGTTGTTCATTCTAAATGATTCTGCACCTCGAAAGACATTGATTTGTAAACCATTTTCGGTCGAGCACTGGGCACCAGCACGGATGGCGATATTACACTGACTGATTGCTCCTTCTTCTCATCCTACCCGCATGAATAGATGAATAGGGTGTAATGAATGCAAGATTATTTTCAAAACTACAATAAAATCAATTATATTATTAGAAATAATATTTATATTATTTTTAAACCACTATTTTATACACACGTCTTCCTCGAGTGGTTTCGAAGTTGCGCATTCTGTCTTCTCAATTTTGCAAGAAGCCTCGAAGCAAGCAATTGGCCCCTCCAAATGGCTAATAACATGATTACCGATTGTTGTATGGGCTGTATGGGATAGCACGCATTTCTGGTGAAGCCAACGATCGTTGATGTTTTAAATTTCAGCCCACCACATGTCAATAATTATAGATGCAATATTTCTAAATTGAGTCGCACACTTTCGATCACAACACCGTAAGACGGCGGTAACCGTATGTGTTATTCCTTAGAAAGGCAGTCTCACGAACTTTTTTTACAAACTTTTTGTTTTACTTCGGACAAAACTTATTTTCAATAATTGCACTGTTTGGGGAACACAGCAATCATCTTGAAAATAAATTTGCAATAATTTCCAACGATGATCAAATGATTCATTTCTTTGTCAAAAGAAGTATGATTCAAAAATAAAACATTAGGCGGACCACATTAGCGAATTTTGAGACACATATAACACTGGCGGTCTAATATAATTTAAGAACTACACAGAGATATAGCCCTCTCACTTTTGTTCTTTAACGTTTTCTACAAAGTTATGTTTAGGGTTTTAGAATACTTAAAGATTAAAGGTTTTATAAGGCTAATTGGCACAGACACATACACAGGGTGATTTTTTAGCAACACTGTTTTATTGAATTTTATTATCAAAATGCATGCTCTGCTAAGAATGTGCATCGTGCACTTCTTTCATTTTATGGTCAGCTCACTTTTGGTTGAATGGATGCCTGAACAATCAAAATTGCCGTATTTGGTGTGAAGGGCAGCCAGAAGCATTGCAAGAACTGCCAATGCATCCCGAAAAATGCACTGTTTGGTGTGAATTATGGGCCGGTGTCATTATTGGACCGTACTTTTTCAAAGACGACGATAGCAGGAACGTTACTGTGATGATTACAAACTTTTTTCTGCCCAAAATGGAAGAGCTGGACTTGGCTGATATGTGGTTTCAACAAGACGGTGGCCCAATTGATAGGCTAGTTCGGTGAACAGTTTATTTTACGTTTGGGGTCGGTCAATTTTTGTGAAGTTATGTTGCCATATGTTGGAGAGAGTACGTCAAAATTGGACCCAGCTTATGAACCATTTGAGGTGCAGCCGCGCTCAACATTTACATGAAATAATCTTTAAACATTGAATTATATAGATCGTTCTATCGACTCAAATAAAGATTTCATACATTTCTCTAAATTTTATGTTTTTTTTTATCAAATCCGAAGGCTCTTAAAAAACCACCCTGTATAAGCCCATTTTATGTAGGTATGTAGGTATTTATGTAGGTTGGTCAAACGCAGTAACGTTTCCTATTAAATATTTTGATGTGTAAAAAAAAAAATGTTTTAACTCCTCATCAGAATAAAATTGTGATATCAGAAATCCTTCGTCAGTTACAGTGAGAGCGTCATAAATAAGGGAACTTACCTCAAGTTTATATATAAAAATTTTACTGATTATACAAAAATCATAGCGCTTTACACATATAACCAATAATCGGTAGTCCTTTCTTCAAAGTTGTAGTTCATGTCTCAGAATTGTCATCTGACATTATCAGGATTACATAGAAATTTACTTAGATATGACAGCAAGAATTCATAATAATATTTACATAAAATTTTACTTCTATTAAAAGTAATAACAAACTATAATCCTTTATGAAATGTAAGTACTGTTATTAATATTTACAAATAAGTAAATAAGCGAAAATATTATTTACATGTTCTTAATTTACTTCGGATTATCATTTTTTAACAAAGTTCGTTTATTCATGGCATTCTCTCATATGCACATATGTACGTACATATGAAGTGCGGAAAATCAAAATAAAGAACTTAATGAAATTTTCACTCCCCTAATATGTACATACACTATCATCGCCGACATGTAAACTTGACAAAATATCATCAATTCAATATACACTCGATTGAAAAAATTGTTTAAAAAAGATAATAAAATAGAATTAAGCAAAAATGCTTCTATTCTACGGGCAAAGTCTTAGTGTCAACCGAATTTCTAATATAGACACCCATTTTGTACGGAAAAAGTAAAGCAGGCAGGATACTCAAATTTACGATCAGAGTATATTTTGATACTTAATATTTCTGTGGCAAAAAGATAACCGCTTATGTTCAAATATTTGAAGAAAATTTTGGGAAAACGAAAAAATCTCAATTTTCTTTAAGAAGAATCTACATAGATGACCTTTTTTGATGTTATATTAAATGATAAATCAAGAATTGAAATTTAAAAACGTTTTTTTATTTTTAATTTAATAAAACTATGTTGAAGGAATATGTCAAAAGAAAAATTATAGACTTAAAAAATTTTACACATTTTCAAAAATGAATTTTGGTACATATATACACACATTGTGTCATATTCGTATGTTTCGCTCTATATTAATACTTATGTACATTTGCACCTCATACTGAATATTTCAAATGCATAGCAGTACGGACAACAGAAAAAAAAGAAGAACATTGACAACAACACATTGTACACTCAAGAGGGTTGTTTCTTTATGCTCATTTTGTTTTGGTTACTCTTCAAGATAAATCCAATATTTGAAGAACACACTACCGGATTTGTAACAACAAATAAACAAACAAAACAACAACAACAACAACAACAACAATAAAAGCGAAAACTTTCGCACAATTATTTGCCTAAGCGATGTCATTTAAATTGAATTTTAATGTTGTCAGACAGTCATCCAGCCAGCCCAGCCCAGCTAGTCAGCCACCTAGCTAGCTGGCAAGCCAACATACTTGCTTATACATACCTTACATAGTGTGTATAAATATGTATGTGTGCGTATGTAAATAGTTAAATATGTACGAAGAAATGTAAAAATCTTGGTAAGGGGGTACAAATACTTTGTGTGTAATTAAGATTACACTAAATGCTTAAATTCATTCAAGTCATACACATAAGGGTGCCATTATTTACATTAAATCGAGTATATACAAATAGACGAATAAAAGACTCATGTAGATATACATAGATATAGATAGCTACTAAATAGTAAATAAGGAGATGCTCTTAGAAAAACTAAACGCATTGATTGAGGTTTTAACTCGAAAGACTCTCTGAAACTAATCTCGACTAACTTACTTACTTAATTATGTGGCCATTACAACCGAAAATCGTTTTAAGCCGAATTTAGCATGCTTTGCCAGTTATCACTTTTAGCCAGTTAGGAATTCCAAGTGCTCCAGTACTTGATTTTTACACCGGAGTTTAGGTCTGCCTCTTCTGTGTGCGTACGTGCACCAAAGATCTTGCATAGGACTTTTCTTTCGAAAACTCCGAGAATTCTCTCATCTGAGGTGGAAATTGTCCAAGCTTCGATGCCATATGTAATAACAGACATGGTGAGAGACTTATAGATTGTGGTTTTCGTTTCTCAAGAAAGGCCTCGACGTCTCAATTGCTTACTTAGCCCAAAGTAGCACCTGTTAGTAAGAGCGATTCCTCGCAATATCTCCAGGCTGACGTTATTACTGGTGTTAATGCTGGTTCGTAAATAGACAAAGTCCTTCACTAGGTCAAAAGCGTGTTTATCAAAAGTTACGTACTATCCAAAACGCAGAGGCTCTTTGTTTCTTGACACTATGTACTTCGTCTAGCTCTTGTTTACCGGAAGACTAATTCGACGCGACTCTCTATCCAACTCTGAGAATACTGCACTGACTACACTGACTACATACTGCACACCGATTATGACAATATCATGGGCATACGCCAACAGCATGAAACTTTTATTGAAGATAGTACCATTATATCGTAGATCGTATTATTTTTTCGTTCGGTATTAAATTTTCACTGCACAACGCGAGCTATGTAGTGTCATCCTGCAAAGACGAATGAGCTTCGCAGGAAGACATTGTTGTGTAGAGGTAATCCCTTACCCGACTGTCGAAAGTGGCTGTATAATCAACAAGTAGATGGTGTGTGTCGATCTGTCTTTCTTGGAACTTCTCCAGTATTTGGCGCAGTGTGAAAATCTGATCGATGGCAGATTTACCAGATCTGAACCAGCACAAAAAGGTCTAAACACGTTGTTGAGCATAGGCTTCAATATATCAAACAGTATGCGATGTTAAGAAGACTTATATAACAATACCTGGACCATATTCTGTTTATGAGCTGATGCGTGGTGGTAAGCAACTAATCGCCTCCGGTCTGAAACAACTCGCCAAGCATGCCATCAGAACCTGCAGCTTTGTTGTTTTTCCGTGATTGGGAAGTCCGGAAAATCTCCTCCACTGGGGGTATTGTTCGGAACGTCGCCATTCAAGAATGTAGAGATATGTTCCCTCCATAAGATCAATACAATTTGGATATCTGTAACCAGATTCCCATTTTTGTGACAACAGAAAAAGGTTCTAGGCTCTTTTCGAAGAATTTTTGAGTCTCTGCTCATCTCTATCTCCTTACAGTTGCGTATTTCTTCTTGTGCCTGAAAGGTCGTCTCTCCGAACTCCTCCTCTCTCTGTAACGCTCTTTAATAGCTCGCGTAGCACCCGCATCCAGGGTTTTTCTATCGGCAGCGTCTTTCTCTGCGGATGGTTGCCAGCCGTTCGTCACAGGTGTAAACTGTGAGAGAAGATGTCGCAGTCTCTTACTGACAACAAATTCACATCCTAATTCGAACAATTGTAATAAATATCACAGGAAGCTCTTTTAGAGTAACCCTTTTCCGTCCATCGCATTTTTTGGTGAGCAGTGATGACAGATTTATATTTACAGAGAACATAAATTAACTGGATAGAGGCACCTTCCCTATAGAGGGACCGAACATTCCAGGTGCATATCCGTAAATAATGGTCCTTATTTCGTAATACCGTGCCTTATCCGAGGCACAGTTGGATTTTTCATTGGGGGAAGTCCTCTAACCGAAGACGTTATCGTCACTCACTTTAGCCGTCTCCCAGCGGGTAACAGGAAGACGTTGCCCGGTGGTCAGTTAAACAGGTCACCTTGCGAAAACACCACCTAACTACTACTACTACTCGATTGCTTGTTTAATAATAATAACAAAATATAATCAATGCCGTGCCGTAGCTCAGTAAGAGATTGCGTTGTCTTTTTTCATACACCGTTGGTTTTAACTTCGAAAGTATCAATTTGCAATTAAAAAGCTTTTATAACTAGTGATAAAACTGCCATCCTTTCTTTCTATGGGTTTCGACAGATCCCTAAATCAAATAAAATCATGTTAAAAAACTCTACACAAAAATCGTACGATTTAAAATTCTAAAAAATACCTGGGTACAAATGTAATATGGATCGTGGTGCCTATTGGAAGACGTAAATTTATTAAAATTTTTATTTCATAAAATGTTTCAGAGGTTCATATTTTAGAATATCGTGATGCAACTGTGTACAAACAGAGATTATGCGATCAAGTGGAGCCTCTTTCTATAGCAACTACACTGATTCAAGAGAGGTAGCTTTGTCTCCAAGTTACTGAATAGCGATGTTACGGATGATTCCGCCAGTGGAGGAGATCGCCCGAACATGGAATATGGTATTGATGTTCAGCCATTTGACCAACTCTCCACTTTTGAAGTAGTAAGGAACTTCGTTTAAGTTGGATAAAGTATTAACACCAGTAATAACGTTGACCATGAGATCATGCGAAGAATAATATTTGTTAATAGATACTTTGGGCTAAATAAGCAAATGAGTAGCCAAGCTCTCTCTCAAACAATGAATACAATGCCCTACAAATCTCTTATAAAACCGGTCCTCACGTACGACGAAGAAGCTTGGACACTACCACCTATGACGAGAGGAGACAAAATTTTTGGGCCTATTTAAATTAAGATACAACCTTGAGCTGTATGAGTTGTATGCCGATATTGGCACAGATAAGCTGATTAAAAGCCAGCGGTTGGTAATATCGAGCGAATGGAGAAATGCATTCCAGCCTAGAAGGTTTTGTATTCGGTGCTTGCTGGTGACGACGCTTGGAATGTCTAACAAGCGCCAGCGAGCCAAAAACAGATGTCTGCCGAAACGCTCTGAAAGCGGCCAAAATCGATGATGGTCAAAGATGATCGAGTTAATGTAACGTAATAGGTTCATCGGACTATCTTCTGAACAATCGGTCAGATTGTCGAGGAATTATGATACTTTTCTAGATACTTAAAATAAATAAAAAATAAATGTGTGGCACTTAAAGCCCCGAAGGGCTCATTGGCCGAGCTTCTCTTCAATTACTGTTGTGCGTGTTAAATTTTGGACAGTATTAGAAGGGACCTACTTATTTTAGCCGGTTCCGAACGGCAGAACCCTTGCGACATCGCTTTTTCTGAGCTTTGTCACAGAGTTCTTTTAGAAGCTTTTTTATTGCAAGTTCGATATTAAATTTGTTATGCATGAGCCGGCGATTGAACCACGACCTACAGATCAGAAGGCCAACACACTAACCACTGAGCCACGGCACCCATTCTAGATACTTATTCCGTCTGATTGTTATAGCTGGGGATTCACAAAGCAAATTGTTGTAGTCTATGTTTCCATGGACTCCTATGCACCAGTGGCCTGAGAAACCCACTGTGAGCCTAGCAGTACCGATACGGGCTCTATTAACAAGTTATAGGGATCTAGTCTTTCTAAACACACGCCACACACATTGTTAGTTACTTCCACCCCCTATTTGCCAATTGAAGATGGTACTTCTTTTCACTTCCTCCAGCCATGTCCAGAGAAGCACCAAGGCAGCCTAATTCGTCCATCTTCTCATTCGATCGGTCCAGGTCCCAAAAGAGTAAACCAATTTAGCTGTTACAATTTAGAGTGCTAGAACATAGCCACCTTCCTTCAACGTAGAAGTCAATTTTTAAATTGCATTTAGTGTTGTGTGAGCTTAGATAACGCAGATTGTTGTTTGTTACGTTGGCCTTCGTACATGAGGTCACTAGTTAAAATCTCGGCTCAGAAACAAAAACATTTTGATTTTTTTTATATCTCACCTATTCATTAGGAAATAATTGAAAATTCTTCCGTGAGTAAAAATTTCTGTTAGAGTACTATTAAACACAACAACAAAACCAGAAATGAAAAACGATCGTTGAAATTTCTTCGAAGCAGGAGATTAGGTAAGAGTAAAAGAACGAATACTTTTATAGTGGCGTTAACCTTCACAAAATGTTTACTTTCAAGTGGATGAAAATAATGGACAATTCTGCTGAAAGTATTAAGTTCTTGAAAACGTCTAAAATAAGTCGATGAGAAAGCTCTGAAAATAAACAAGTGATATATCAAATGTTCTTCCAGTCAAAGTTTGTGAATTATTAGAAATGAGGATCATGGGGAGGAAATCGGTGGCTCTCAACTTGAGAGACATCTACAGTAACAACAATTGTATGGAAGAGCTGACAATCCTGGATATTTAATATAAGAAGTGCATTTTTATGTAGTCAAGGATTTAAAACAGTTTTCATCAATCTGTCATAATAAAATCGGATCCTTCTCTCCGGTCTATTGTTATTAACTGTTTGAGGTTTTGTGACAACTTTGCAACAATAACTGAAAATTGATACTTAATTAATATTTATTTAATTTTAAATATTTGCTCTCGTGTGCTCCATATTTTAATAAGTAAACTTTTTGATTACCTTTCTCCAATAGGGAAAACACGAAAAGATTTACGAAATTACCGAAGCAACGTTATTATTATTAAATCGGTCATGATGGAGGAAATGGTGGAAAAGCGGTTTATGATGCAGTGGTGAGATATTCACACAAATTTATGTACACGAGTGCAAGTGTGTGTGTGAATAAAATTGAAACACGAATTTGTTTGAGTAAGTAAGGTTATAATATAAATGGCTGACTAAAATGCCTCAAAAGATATAAACAACAATAACAACAACTACAAAGACGACAAAAACGACAATGCGAGTATTACAACAGCAATAAAATGAAATTTGAAAAGAGAGTAGGTACATATTGTAATAACAACATAGCATGACAAGGAGAGAGAGAGAGAATGTACCATATGTATGATTGAATGTATGACTTTATAGCAAGAGAGAGAGTGTGCGAAAGACTGAGAGAAAAAGAAAAGAAGCCTGAGAGAGAGAGAGAGAGCGAAAGAGCGAAAAGTAACAAAAAGGAACAGCCCCAAAATTTGTATTACCTGCAAAAATCACTAATGTTGTGATTGGCTAACAGCAGTTACTCAATCGAATATAACGCCTTCTCACCATTTTTGTACCTACATATGAGTGTGCTCTTTGTATTTATTTATTTTTGGTAGAATATCAATAGAAGTAGGAGCAGGAGCTACAACAGCTTGGGCAATAGTACTTCTAAAGCAGCAAGATTGACACAATAACAATGGTTGGTATTTATTGTGACTCCTGTGGACTTTTTGTTATTGTGCCATGATGATGTGGTGGTGGTGGTGGTGGTTGTTGTTGTTGTATACTTAAATTTAGTTAGCTTAAGTGATTTTTCTGTTGTCAATTCTGTTGTCATATACTCGTTCGTACTCATACTTCCTCGCACATACGCTTACACGCATACACAAATTTTTTATATACGTCTTGCAGCAAGTTGTTTGAGCTATCATGCAAATCCGATCAGTTCTTAAGTATACTATGATGAGACAATTCATTACAAAGAGATTTTGTTATGCTTGGAGTATAAGTAAATTAATAAAAATATATAACAGATGAAAGCAGTACGCAAAATAGACAAAATGGGCTAAATCGAGTAACAAACAAGTACGTCCCCACACTTTGCTCACGAAAATACAAAGTTATGAAATTGAAACTCGGTACATACGATCATATTTGCTAATTAATGGACCAGCTCAGAATGTACAGAACCCGATGAAATCCAAAAGTATATAATCGACTGTACTTCTCACACGAACATACTACATGGGGTAATACGTTTTAGACCTAACACAGAGATGTTAAAAAGCAGTGAAATGAAATGTGTACTATAATCCTCCATCTTTCATATGACTAATGTCAAAATTTGACATTAATTAATACTGTAGAATCAATTAATGGCAACAACTTTTTGTTTTCTTTTTATTATGCGAAAGTTGGATTTTGTGTGTTGATTAAACATTGCTTTTTCGGGGGAAAAATATTGTGACAGCAAAAAATGACTTGTAAAACATTATGGCGAATCTGCTCCATAGGAAACAATGATCAAATATTGGTTTGTTGACATTAAACGTGGTCGGACATCTATAAATGATTATTGCTAAAACAAAGGCCTATTTTGCACATCCTACGAAATCCTACCTCATGTTGGCATTCAAAAAAGTGAAAGCCACTGGAAAGATGTATTGAGCTAGAGCAAAATTGCATTTTCTTTGAAGACTTATGCATCACCACATGTAGTATAAAGCTAAAGGGCCAAAACTCGACACTCATGATTATATTTAATAATGTGGGTGGATGTTTGAAAAGAGACGCTTTTGGATGAAACCTACGACTAGCTCCAATAAGAAGGTATTGTATTTTTCTTCGAAAAATGTCTGTCTATCTGCTGTCTATGGTATTATCGAAGTTAAGCTTGTTTTTAAATAATTCTGCAGCATAGCTCCACAATTGCATAACGTCTTTTAAATGTGTTTACAATAGTTTTCAAAATCAATTGAGATTTTAAAATTACATCCAATTTGGAATAATAAAATGCAAGAACAAAATTTGTTTCTAGATTTTCTGCTTAAAGCTCACTAATCTTTAATTATGTTATTTCAGAGTTTCAAATATGAAAAAACACTGAAATTCCAACATTTATATTTTTCTAAATTGAAAATTCATTAGCCTAACCTTAGTACAATTACCTACAGGGTGCATACGTTCACACACACAACACACAACGCATGCAGCCATACAAACATGTATTTAAAATGCAACAAACATTGACTGTCACTGTTGTTGTGTCATTCATGTTACCTCATATTTGTAAAGTGCTGCTGTATTTAGATACCTACGTACATACATACTCGTATATAAGTACAGCACAGCTTTGCTAATATTGTGATGAGTATCGTAACAAATTCTTTTATTTTTCCTTTCGCTATGTGTCGTGAAAACAAACAAAATTAAATAAATCTTTTCTATTTTTTTTTTTGTTTTACTTTACTTTTGTGTTGGGGTAAAAATATTATTTTTCGAAACTTATGCACATATTCGCATACAATCTACTTAATATATTTACACTAAGGTACATAAGTATAGTATATGCATAGGTACTACTACATACATTCAAAGGTTTTTAATAGCGGCTATAAGTCGTGTACGGATAACACATACTTTGTGTCATAAAAGTATCCGGAATTTGTCAATTAAACATAATAATCTGTAGTTATGGTCCAAATTAATATTACGTTAAAATTATTGTAGAATCGACTTCTTTGACATATTTCCCATACAAAAATCTGTCAAAAACCTTCTCTAAATTTAAGATGATCTTAACTTTGACTATAGCTACGGGCCAATATCCGTATAGCCCGTATATATAATTAAAATGCATATTGTCTCCTTCAAAGTGGAACATAAGTAGCCGTGACGGAATTTTTGTTCGAAAATTCAATCACAATTATCGCTTTATGTGATGGCGCATTACATGATGAAAATCCAATAGTTATTCTTTTTTAAATTTTATTTTTTGTGGAGTATACTCTCTCTCTCTCTCTTTCTCTCGCTCTTTCTCTCCAAAATACCCACTAGATATTTTTCGCTGGCTATTTCTACACCAGGAAAGAATTCTTTGTGGATAACATCACGATAGTAAAAAAAAAACAGTAAACCATAGTTTCAGCTCATTAGAAAGGACCTTTACAGAGCTCGTTGCATTTCGTAATACCAAATTAATGAATACCCGTAATTAATACCACTTCGTAAACTTAAATTAACTTATTCAATTCTTCAGCAACATGATTGTGTTGGTCCTTTTAACATTTTCACAGTAAAAATCAAGGAACATGGTTTAGGCGGTCTAACAAAATGAACTGATCGTGCTCAAAGTTCACATCAGAGTACAGTACTACCTTCTTCTTCTTCTTCTTATGTGGCCATAACAACCGAATATCGATTTAGGCCGAAAATGGCATGCTTCGCCAGCCATCTCTGTTCTTCGCTAGCTGGCGCCAGTTAGAAATTCCAAGCGCCGTCAGGTTCTCCAGTACTTGGTCTTTCCACCGGAGGTTAGGTCTTTCTCTTCTGCGTCGTCCTCCAGCGGGTTCCGAATATAACACCTTCTTAGCTGGAGCTTGTTCTTCCATTCGCTCGACATGACCTAGCCAGCGCAGCCGCTGGATTTTGATGCGCTTTACTTACTTACTTACTTACTTATGTGGCCATAACAACTGAATATCAATTTAGGCCGAAAATAATATGCTTCGCCAGCCATCTCTGTTCTTCGCTAGCTGACGCCAGTTAGAAATTCCAAGCGCCGTCAGGTTCTCCTATACTTGGTCTTTCCACCGGAGGTTAGGTCTTCCTCTTCTGCGTCGTCCTTCAGCGGGTTCCGAATATAACACCAGCTTAGCTGGAGCGTGTTTTTCCATTAGCTCGACATGACCTAGCCAGCGCAGCCGCTGGATTTTGATGCACTTTACTATGTCAATATCGGCATACAGCTCGTACAGCTCATGGTTGTACCTTATTCGGTACTCGCCACCTACGCAAATAGGTCCAAAGATCTTGCGTAGGACTTTTCTCTCAGAACTACCTACTTTCTATAAAAAGGAAAGGAATTTTTTGTAGACAATTAAAGCGAATATCCTTTAAAATCGAAAACTTTAGCTATCAAGTGCATGATAAAATTATTCCGTTTAAAAAAGAAACTAAATGCTTAACTAAAAACGAAATTAAATAAAAAAAAATAAATATGTGGCACTTAAAGCCCCAAAGGGCTCATTGGCCGATCTTCTCTTCCATTACTGTTGTGCGTATTAAATTTAGAAGGGACCTACTTATTTTAACCGGTTCCGAACGGCAGAACACTTGTGACATCACTTTTTCTGAGCTCTGTCACAGAGTTCTTTTAGAAACTTTTTCATGGCAAGTTGTTACTGTCGGAAGAATTGCCAATTGCTTGCCGACAGAATTAAAGCTGAGTTTAAATACTCCCCCATGGTGGTTCTTTCGCGAACATCAAGATCGAGAAAACTAGGTCATCACCGCACCAGGAATTAAAGAAAAATACCACGATAAGTTAGTTATGAATGATCGGTGATTGAAAGTGGTCAAGATCGATGAAGTATGCATGAGGTTTCTTGTACAAATTTCAGCTCACCGAACTCAACATCATTGTTCCAGAAATGTTACAAAGATCACAACTCGCCTTTATGCAAACTTATTTTTACGAATTTTCCATATCGGAGATTTTGCAACAAAATAATCTTCAGAATGAAATAAATTTTTGACTAAATAATTTCTTTCACATCTTGCATCTGGAAAGAGAGCTCTCCACAGATGTACGATATTACTTTGAGTAAAAATTCTTCGGACTATACAACCGAATTAATTATTTTCAAACAATCAAATAGTTAACATATTAAAAATATTGCATACCGATATTGCACCGTTTCAGACTGTTATTCGGGACCATCGACTCACAGCTATCGTATTCACCTGATGTAACGCTCTGTATGACTTGTAGCTATTTACAAAGACACAAAACCACTTCGAGCCATATCATATATTACCCGTGAATCGCCGAGACTTTGAAAGCTATACTAAATCTAGCGTTTTTGGACTGTCTTTGAAGAAGTTATAGGTTACGTTAGTGCTACTGGTCTCTTTATGTACAGATCAAGCGTGTGTGGATCTTCACGGGCAACCAGCTTGACGTAGCTTTGATGCTAACTAGTTTCTCGTTTTACAGGTGGCGGTCCCAAATGCTTCTCCATCTGTGGATTGAGGATCTCTTGCGAGGCTGCACTCAAACAGTCTCTAATTCGATGAGACGATAAGGCCATCAGCATCGTTTCTGTCGTCACTGTTCTATTTCACTAAAAGAGGACTCGCATTTTTCCAGGTTCTATTAGCAACTAGTTTGGTAATATTTTCAGAAGACTGCTGGCTCTTGATGTTGGTAAGATTGATTATATCTGCCGCCAATACCAAACAAGCTTTCTGATTCTTAGATCTGTCATTCTCTGATATTACTTGTTCCTAGTCTCTCCGTGACTCTCGTGGCGTTTCGACGGTGCACGATTAAGCACGGTCGCGAACGTCGATCTGGCATCCGACATCCTGCAGGTAGGTTAGGCTTTATTTGAATTCGGGAGACTCTCAGCATGGCTGGGCTCTGGTATATCCTCAGGGTTGTTTTTATTTTATTTTGTTTTCCATTTTTTTTCCATTTAATTCTCACGAGTAATGGAGACGTCTGTGCTGACCTCCGCATACACAGATAAATCTGAATAATACGACGGCGTCAGTTATCCGTATGCTCCGTTAAGGGCTGAGCTATATGATAACCTGGATCCCCAATTAAACTGATTCTCAGACGAACCGTATAACACTTTCATCAAATCTAGAAGACGAGAAAGCGAGTTGAAAGTAAAATGAAGGAGAGGAAGAAAGGAAGGCTTTCAGGCTCGAATGCTCATCCTAACATGCTAGTCAATCCTTGGCCCAAAGGCAGATATTTCCAAACGGAAACCCATGAGGAGGATTTGGAAGAAGATTTCTAACAGTCGAAGTAGGTATTATACAATAGTTTTATAAAAAGAAATAAGAATTTTTCATTTTATTGAACAATTCAACTTACTTTTTGAGCACAATAAATTTTCAACAGTCCCCATGATATTCGGAAAAACGATTTGCAAAACAAAACTGACTTTGATAAGCGTTATTTGTTCCAAACAAATTTTGCAACTCGTTTTTATGAGAAAAGGCGAAATGAATTGGCAGTCTAATTCTGCGAATTTTAATTTTGGAATCTTCATCAAGTCGCAAGCTTGTGACAACAAAGCAACCAAAACAATTGGAGATTTAAACCACGACCTACATATCAGAAGGCCAACACACTAACCACTAAGCTACGACACCGTGTTAGGGCGAAAAAAACTCAAGAGGGGGGAGCTCCATCTATACAAAACTCTATTCAATTATTATTCGTAAAATATATACTGTAAACATAGAAATGAGATATTCGATAACTTACTACATATAAGAATTTACATTAAGTTTTAGTGGCCACTGTTAATATAAAAAATAACCTCGTAGTCTTTATTTTCTTTCCACTACTTACTTTGTATAAGAGCTACATTAAGAGGCAGGCGTGGCTCACCAATTTTTTAAGGAATGATTTCTGACTATAATCTACACATGAAATATGGTTGATCGAGACGTGTTATTTTGTATATAAAAAGTGGGCGTGGCGTGCCCCTTTCTTCGTAATATTAATCCACACCTTAACTTTGGTTGTCCTACGCTGAATAGTTCATAAGTTATAGCGCTTTAAGTTTTTTTTTTTAATTTTCGCAAACTTTGTATGATAGCCCCATTAAGAAGTGGGTGTGGCGTGCTGCTTTCATGACACTTTATTTTCGACCACGATGTTAATCCCAGTGTTAATTGTGATTGCTCAAGGCAAAAAACTGCCAAAGTTACAGCGGTTTAAATTTAAAAGAAAATCGGTAATTTTGTATTGGGACTACTATAAAGAGTAGGTCTGTCTAGCCCATTTCTTGTAAATCTTTCAATACTAATTGACAACAAAAATATGGTTGTTCTACGCTGAATAGTTTGTAATCTATGGCGCTTAAATGATATTTTTAATTTTCTGCACTTTGGATGAAAGCCACATTAAGCAGTGGGCGTGGCATGCTGATTTCATGCCAGATTATTGCCGACTAGCATGTTAATCTAAGTGCAAATCATGGTTGCTATACCCTAAAAACTGCCGAAGGTTTAGCTGTATGTGGGCTTCTATATACAGTGGGCGTGGATCGCCAGTTTCATGTAAATCTAGTTATTTTTACATTACTAATTTACAGCTTGGTTACTCTACCCTGAATAGTTTGCAAGTTATGGTACTTAAACAATTTTTTAATTTTCTGGACTTTGTATGAGAGGTACATTAAGAAGAGGGCGTGACGTGCTGATTTTATGACAGCTTATTTTATCACTACATTGTTAATCTAAGTGTCATATATTGTTCCCTTAGACAGGTGTTTGACGAAGTTGCAGCGGTTTAAATTTATAAGAAATTCAGGCACTTTGTATGGGAGCTACTATAAAAAGTAGGCATGACTCTCCCATTTCTGGCAGGATTATGTATCAGTATAACAGTAGTCTACGTGCAAAATGGTGTTGTCCCAGATGGTATATTAAGTGAGTTATAGCAAGTTAAAAATTTTGAAAATTCCAAGGTTAGTCGTTTTGAAAACTCGCTGTGGGCGTGGCAGTTGACCGATCATGCCCAATAACAATCCCCTCCATACCCTTGGATCGTAGGTTACTCATGCCAAATTTCATCAAAATAGCTCAATATTTGCTCAAGTTATCGTGCGGTTATCAGCCAGGTGACGGACAAACGGTCGGACGGACGGAATGGCATCGTTAAATCGAAAATTTAAGCGACGCTGATCACGAATATATATATTTTTCTATTTTTCTCCGGAGATTCCTTCAAGTGATTATAAACATCTGACCGAAATGAATATACCTTGCATATATTTATGCTGGGTGTAAAAATGGACGCAGCGTAACAAAAATCATTCACTATATGTACTTACAGTGAACATACGAGCAGAGCGTAATTTACTTGTGTATACGACAATTATGAGAGTTAGCGACGCACATTTCTTCTTTTGCTATTACACGCATACGAGTAATATGACAGTAAAGAGAATGCATAAATACAAACTTATCACATAATCAGTTTGAAAGAAAATTATATATAAGCATTCTATTTGTGTACGTGCAAATAATAACACTTACAGTTCAATTTCCACCGCACACCATAATTTTTGAATTCATAACTTTGGTTATGAACATTCATATCCATACATATGTACAGTATGTATGTACATGCACTTCTACACTAGATCTATATAGTTATTTATGTATTAACATATGAATAATATATATGTCTTAAAATTAGTAGATATATGTATATGAACATAGTAGAAACAGGCAGACAAATATAAATACAAGCTCGAATAAATTTGTTTTAATTACCTTCATTCGTATTGCAATTTATCGATTTCACATTTTGTCATACACTATTATGGCTTCCTGTATTTTTCATTTATGTAGAGGAGAGGCGTGCAAGTTCGACGCCACTAAATTTTATCCATTTTAAAATTCACATCAAACTTTTCGCGCTTGACGTTTCTTCGAAGTTTTGACATTTCGCAGTCAATATTTTCATTATAAATACCATCCTTAGGGATGAGAACAAATGAAATATCGACTAAAAAATGCTACTTGGATAAAAGTGATATTTTACCATTTAATTTTAATGGATTCAATACTTTTGTTCACCTTTTTCATATTAATTTTCATATAATATTAGGGTTGCCCTTTAAATTTTTTAAAAAGTATGAAAATGCATTTGGTTATCATCAAACATGGTTTTATTGCTTTCTCCACTCCGACTGAGACACCGCCAAAATATGGTTTTTGTTGGGTTTGGCTCGCGTTGGAAGACCCATAAGGTCGATTGCCGTTTTGCTTCGGGCTCATACGCATATAACCATTATTAGTCACCTGTCACGATCTTTGTATTCATAATTTCTTTGCACCACTCAACACAAGCCTTTTTTGAGCTATTGTTAAATTATGCGGGATCCAACGAGAACAAATCTTTCTGACCGATTTTAGACGATCTTCACTAAATTCGTCCTGGAGCAAACGTCGCCCACGCTTGATTTCATTAATACAGTTATAAGTTAGTGGGTGCCGTAGCTCAGTGGTTAGTGTGTTCGCCTTCTGATCTGTAGGTCGTGGTTCAATCCCCGGCTGATGCATAACAAATTTAATATCGATAAGATTTTTCTTTCGAACGGTACCCACCTGTCGGCAAGCAATTGGCAATTTTTCCGACAGTAACAACTTGCCATGAAAAAGCTTCTTAAAGAACTCTGTGACAAAGCTCAGAAAAAGTGATGTAACAAGTGTTCTGCCGTTCGGAACCGGCTAAAATAAGTAGGTCCCTTCTAATATTGTCCAAAAATTTAAGACGCACAACAGTAATGGAAGAGAAGCTCGGCCAATGAGCCCTTTGGGGCTTTAAGTGCCACATAAAAAAAAAAAAAAAAAAAAGTTATAAGTTGTCTAGAAGGTTGGTGCTTCATCGCCAAATGGCGAATAAAGACGATCGAAACACTGCTGTTGAGATAATTTAATTCGAAAATCCTAAAAAACCATAGCTCGGAAGTGAGTTAAATTCACTTTTTTAACGAGATGAATTTTTTACGTCACTGTAAACAACACAAATAGTGCTTGTACATCAAAACGTTCTGAGTACGTTTATACTAAAAAATGTCAAACTTTTCAATAGAAATGTCAGATTTGACGAAAAGGTACTTTTAAAAAAACTATAAAAGGCAACCTACGTAAAAATGTTTGCTTGTGTTTTATTGTCAGAAATTTGTGGAGCATTCTCTTAAAATATGGTAAGTGATATCGATTACACCATTATCATAATCACATCTACCAAAACCTGAAACAAGTTCGAAATTTGGCATCTTTCAGGCTTTTCCGACTTCGGTTTTGAAGCAGCTTCTATACGATTGCACTAAATCATCTTTCTGGCTTGAGCACCTACAGCAGCAACGCCTGAAACTTGGTATGGAGCGTCAGCTTCACTCCTACGCATTATTTGCGATACCGATTAGTGGTACAAAAAGTGATTAGAAAATTTTTTTTCTTCCGTTTTTCCTTCTTGTGAGCACAAAAGTAGAAAATGTGTAGAAAGAAATCCCGTAATCCATGCTCCTATTGGCCTACCAATTTGGCCCCCTATGCACTATGGACGTACAGCCTGGAAGCTGCCGTCTTCCTGGAGCTGGTCGATGTCAACAACAACAACAACTCTAACTGATATGCATACCTACTTGCGATTTTGAAATTGTTTTTGTGTTACAATGACAACAGGCTCCTATTTTAATTGATTTTTATACCTGCTTTCATTGACAATGAATTGAGAATTAATAATAATTTTTTGTGTATTTTCATAATAAAACTTTTTTATAACATATTAAAAAAATTTGTTTATTTCACAACTACTGAAAGTTCGCTTTTTAAATATCTATTTAAATCAAATGGCTAATGGCGATAACAATGGTTGATGAGTCATATGTTCTTTTCATGTAATGAATGACAGCTGTCAAGTGATGTTTGTGGAAGTTGACAATGGACCTCTTAATTCACAAAATTTTAAAAAACAAAATACACTGAATGGATTAGAATTTAAAAATATTAACATATTAAAAAATGTAAATTTGTGGATAGTACACAAGTATAACATTTAGCCAGTAATATTAAATGATCACAATAAACATTTATTGTTCTTACTTATTTTTTTTTTTACAATAAAACGCAAAAAGAAACCTAGAAAATGCAATTAAAAAACAAAAATAAAAATACAGTTAAAAAAAGATATAGACGTCGAATATCAAACATACTAAAGTAGTTATATTCTATAGATTTTAGGTCAGTGAGTCCAAATCAAATCTTTAATTTTTTAATAATATTCGTATCTTGTACAGAAAATTCAAAAATATGCCGTACTTTATTGCTTCTCCCCTACATAAAAGGGTGAACCATCTGCTGATTTTCTGTTAAATTGCTTGTTATAGTGACGGTGAGAGTTATAAAGTATATAATCTATCTTCGGTAGTTTATAAGTAGTTTTACGTTCAAATAAAGTTTCGAAATATTGAAATATTTAAAAGTGCATATTGTGTTACCAAATATTGAAGCTAAATTTAAATAATGTACAAACCGTGACTTTCACATATAAATTTGTGAAATTATCTCCTCAGATCTGAATGTTGCTCCTTGCTCGTCCGTTTTGATCAGTCCAGAATATTTGCTGTTGTTGCTGATAGAGTATGCCCGAGCCTGAAACAACAATCGTTACTGATCTCAGCTCAGTGAACTTAATTTACACCAGACCGAGGGAAATTTTATCCTTGGCTCGGAAACCCAACGTGTTGTCTTAGAGACATCAATGGAAACTGCGCGTATGACGAAGAATGAAGTATGCAGAACTTGATATTAGACGTCTTTTATAGCCTAGACAGACGGCAGCCTAATTCCGGATTACCGAGTTAATTCGAATTAACTCGGGCATTAACTGCAGCTAATCCGCATAAACTCTATGAGTTAATTCTCAAAATAAAAGAGGATTAGGACAATTTGCTATGGCAACACTGCTGAAAATTGTCTATTGTGAATTTTTCTCGATCCATTTTACAAAATATTAGGTTTGTTCGCTAACAAAAAACTTTCCACAATTGTTAACAGTTTTCAACATCAAAAGTGTTGGCGAACAAATAAATTCAGCTGTCAATTACGAACGGTGAATGTCAATTTACAAGTTTCTGATAGTTTTCAGTTCACGTACTTCTTGTAGATTTTCTCATATCGAGAGCGACAGATGACAGAAATTGATAGTGATAGTAATGTAAGTGAGCAGACCTAATAAAACAGCAATCAGCCGTTTAGTTAATCCGCAATACTACCGTCTGTCAGGTTATTATTTTATTCGGATTAAGTGCGCCGGTAATGCGGAATTAGGCTGCCGTCTGTCTAGGCTATTACGCACTTAGTTTAAAAATCACGTAATCAGTAATTTTTTTTTTTTTTTGGGATACCGTGGAAAAACAATGTTTTAACGACGATTCAGTATACAACCACTCAAACACAGCCATACGAATAAAATTATATATCACAACAATCGCTGAAAATACAGAACTGTGATGATCACAGCATTATAAATAGACAACAGCTAATGGCGCACCCTTTATATGTAATGTACATATTCGCTTCAGTATTTACCTATGGTATATAGTAGCATATTTTGAGTTATTATTCCCTACTAAAACATATATTTATAGAATTGAAAAATCATATCCCTTTAGAGTTCATTCAATTAATTATCATGTCGTTTTTTTATTTTTATTTTTTTTATTTTTTGTATCCTTTTGATATTGTGATATCTATAGAATTGTTTGAAATGGTCAGAGACCTATAAGCCTATACTACATACGTACATACATATTAACTTAGGTTACATTTATTATATAGGAATATGTACACATAATGAATTATACAATGACCATTTCATTAATGAGTGACAAATGTAACTACTTAAATCAATAATCGATAATGCAACAAAGACGAAATACAACAAACGACTATATATAATAGACACCTACTACCTATGGGAGAGAAATACAATTCTTCAATTAGCTTTTTGCATATCTTTGGCAACAATTCTTCTAGAGCTAACTCTTAACTAATGTTATTGGCAAATCAGTTTAAGCGCGATTTTTGTTAGACTCACAACGTAAAAATTCCATACGCATTCATTTAAAAATTTCTCAAAACCCAACTACATAGAATAAATATATAATTACATGTTCATATTAATTACCTTGTATTATTGCAACAATGGTTAAGCTTAATGCTAATAGTGAGGGTAAGCCGCAAATTGAAGCAATTAATAGCATTACATTTACACACAAAACAAACGAAAAAGAGTAAAAAAAAACAAACGAAATTTTAGAAAAGCACAAATGTGTTATTTGAAGTTGAAAAGTGGAATGTATGCTCATATGTATTTAGTTACTCGTAACATAGTAGCCGATAATTCAATTTATTTTTTGAAAATGTGCTTACATAAAAATAAGCATACAGTATCGTACATATATATAGCTAGCTAGTCTTTTGAAAAATATTAACACAACTTTGACCACAAAAATCGCTTAAAACATCAAGTGTGTATTTTAAGAATACATTTTTGTATAGAATATGGATAACAATATACGAATGCATGAAGCCTATGACAATAATACAAACCAAATTGAGTACTTCTTTTATCAAAGTCGTCAAAACTAAAACCTCAACCAATTTAATTCGTCATCGAGTATTCAACCATTCTTAGTGGACATACATATATCTGTGGTTAAAAGTAATAACCCCTCAGACTGCGATTTTTTAAGAAAAACTTAAAGAAAGTATAAAATGACAATATAAAAACGGATTACTTTTGGGACTTGTCGAAAAAAAAAATTTTTTAAGATGTTATTGTTTAAAAAGTCTAAATATGACCAAAGAAGTGTGAAATTCGGTTCAAATTACATAATATAACTCAAAAAAATTGTTTTCATGCAGTTATGAATTGTTTGGGGTCTTCAATGGTGATCTACACCGAGAATTTACCATGTACAAAATAATGTTAATTATTAAACTTAAACAAATATAATTAATTATATTTGCAACAATTTTCAACACATTGAGCTTTTGGATCATTAACAGTGGAGTGCCTTATATCAGTCTTACTGTTAACAATTAAGGATTAAGGGGGTCTTCTACCTTGTTGGTTCAAAAAATTCGATTTTTTTTTTCAATTTTCCAACCCAGAAGGTGTTAGGAATATACCCTTAAAAGGATATAACTGAAATCTTATTATTTCGAGTTTTTCCGAGCCGTCGAAGACAGTTACGCGTGCTCTTATCGCAGCGCTCTTCGCGACCACCTAAAAGCTGGCCCATCGCGTTTTTCTAAAGTTATCTAACGTTCTATCGAATACCTGATGTATCTGTATCTATGTAATCTCTGTTATGTATGATAAATTTTTCGGTCCATTCAGTTTGAAAGAAAATTTAACGTCGGAAACATCCCGCTTGTTATATACATGAATATCTTTAAATGCGATTTCCCAAATGTTGCGTTTTTGTAACTGGTTGACATGATATCTCGAAAACTAATTGATTGATTGATTGAAATTATATATCAAAATTTGTGAAAAACATGTGGCTATTGTCTGACAGATACTTTTTAGATTTTTTTTATTTAAACAATTTTTACAGATGTTTTTAACCCCGAAAACATTAAAAAAAAAAAATTTTTTTTAAAGTTTCCTGTTCTGCGAAATTTTCAAATTTTGAAAATGCCATCTGTCCAACGAGAGCCAAATTAAATCATTTTGGTTTTTTTGTTTCAGACGATTTTCATGAGCTAAATCGTGTCAACCATTTGTGTATGCATTTTTTGCAAGGGACACTTCAAGGTCAAGTCACGGTCAAATCAAAGACAGTAAATTTTCAGTAAAATTAGTGTTAAATGTATTTAAATAAACAAGTTGAATGCAACAAACCGCACTTCGATTGCGTTTTTAGTTTTCCTATAACTAATATTCAAAAAACAGTGTCAAAAATGAAGCCACAAGGTAGAAGACCCCCTTAAGTCGTGTTATAAGACATTATATATTTGACCAAAAATTTGATGTCAAATTTTTGTGTAAATCAAAAATTGTTGGCAAAAATCAAATAAAAATTCGGATAAATTTTTAAATATAACTATAAATGTAAATGACAATTCCTTCACAAGTCGGTCTTAAATTCTGTCTCACTGAGTAAATCGTAACCACTTTTACATATCCATATGTAACCACATGTGTTTTATGTGCTGTAAAAAAATTTGTTTAATCGAAAATTATACTCAAATTTTTGTTACAATAAATTACAATCGGATAAATGTAAACTTATAGGACCCAAAGGGCCCTATGGACGGAATTTCGCTTCCAGTACTGTTGTGCGTGTTTGATTTCGGACAGTAGGTCCCTTACTAATATTAGCTGATTCCGAACGGCAGAACCCTTGTGATATCACTTTCTCTGAGCATTGTCACAAAGCTCTTTTAGAAGCTCTTTCATAGCAAATTATTACTGCCGGAAGAATTGCTAATTGATTGCCGTCAGGCGGGTTTGAAAGAAATATCTTTTCGATAGGAAAGTTGTGCTTCAACCGGAGATTGCACCCACGACCTACAGATCAAAAGGCCAAGGTGCTAACCACTGAATTACGGCACCCACTAGCTAATTTCTAAGTATATTCCGAAGCTGTCGAAAATTTATTTTGTCTCAACTTCAAAATTTAAGTTTTTACTCAAAAAGCAGAATAAAATTTCCTTTTTTTTCTTTGAAACTTGATCATAGGTGATTTAAAAAAAAACAGTATGTTACAAATATTCGGTTAAGCCCAGGACTTTGATATAGAATTCTCTCGGTAAGCCGAAAGTTTCTTTGATTTCAAATACTAATTTTTGAATAGATAAGTTGATATTTTTTAGATCAAAATAAAATTTGATTGATTATGTGGTGATAACAAATTTATTTGGTGTTTATTTGATTTTAAAACTTCAATCCTAAATGTTTACTATAACATACTGGCAGTGTTTTCGTAAGATTTTGATGTGATGAATTCAAGTAGTTTTTCAACTAATTCATATAACACCGTTTGAAATAACTGATGAAACCGACCATTTCCATTCAAATGTTTTAGCCGTATTATGGACTGAGTTTTTAACAAATGGCCTAACATTATTCTAGGGCAAGAACACTTTACCATGTTCTGATTGATTTTCTGATTTTTAATTAATAGGTCTCGATAGCGATTAGCAATCATAATTTGAAGAATTTGCAATACAATACCTTTCTGATCCAATCAAAAGTTTTCTTTGTCGTTGTAGATGAGTGTTTATAGCATTTTCTACTTTTCTTGTTATCGAACTCGAAATCTGAACTTCGGGTCAATATTTAAACCATATTTCGCAAGCTTTCAATGGTAATATAAAAATATTCATAAGTTTTGAAAACAAGCAGCCTTCTCTAAATTAAAGGCCACAAGTAATGCATATCAGAAATGAACTGAAATATTATGATGGATTACAGCAACATCAAGAATATTTCTTACATCTTATCAGTCGTCAATTTTTTACAAACCACATTTAAGATAAACTCGTAATGTTTAATTTATTTATAATTTTTCAGATCAAATTCATACGGTTACATTGGATAAAACCGGTAAAAAATCGTTTGGTGTTTGTATCGTTCGAGGAGAAGTAAGTGAAATGGCCACCTGACGAGACATATCTACTAATTGAATAACCTATTATAATTACGTATAGGTAAAAGATTCACCAAATACAAAAACGCCTGGAATATTTATCAAAGGCATCGTTCCGGATAGTCCTGCACATTTATGTGGAAAATTAAAAGTAAGTTTTGATGTGCCTAATGAAGTTCATATGAAAAGAATCAGGTGAATTTGTTGTTCATTCTTAACCACAACAACTAGTATTTTCTTCATCTATACTATAGACCAAATTCAATATCAAAAATGTCCACGACAAAGTTTAAATATAAAAAAAGCGTTTCCATGTTACAGTTCTAATCCCCTAAACCAGCTATTCCTTGACGTTATGTGGCCATTACAACCGAAAATCGATTTAGGCCGAATTTAGCATGCTTTGCCAGCCAATCCAAGCCAGATTCCAAGCACGGAGAGGCTCTCCAGTACTTGGTCTTTCCACCGGAGGTTGGGTGTGCCTCTTCTGCGGCATCCACCAGTGGGTTCCGAATATAACACCTTCTTAGCCGAAGTGTGTCCTTCCATTCGATCGACATGACCTAGCCAGCGCAGCCCCTGAAGTGTAATGCGCTTTACTATGTCGGTGTCGGCATACAGCTCATATATAATAGTTCATGGTTGTGTCTTATTCGATACTCGCCACCAACGCAAATAGGTCAAAAGATCGTGAGTAGGACTTTTTTCTGAAAAACGCCGAACATTCTCTCATCTGAGGTGGAAATTGTCCAAGCTTCGGCGCCATATGTAAGGACAGGCATGATGAGAGATTGCTGCACTGACTACTCGCGTGTTCATGCCGATTATGTCAATATCATCGGTATATGCCAACAGCATGACACTTTCGTTGAAGATATTGACACTATGTCGTAGATCAGTAGCTCGTATAATTTTTCCATAATTAGATTGAAGAAGTTGCACGATAACGAATCACCTTGTCTGAAACCCCCTTCGATATTAAACGGCGGGGAGAGGTCCTTCTCAATTTTCACTAAACAACGGGAGGTACACAGTGTCATTCTGCAAAGATGAATGAGCTTCGCAGGAATATTTGTACTATACCAGTGCAGTAAGTGCATCAGTTTTCGGACTACAAATTATTTTACTATTTTTTACTCCCACATCAATATTTTCATTAGTTCAACGTAAAACATTGAAAATATAGTATGACCAAAAGGGGGTCATATTATATTTAGCGGTGTTTAGCGGTGAGCGAAGGCAAAACGAAGGACCTTGTATCAACAAGCAATTAGTCTCGCATCTTGGAAAACTCTTCATACATCAAATACATTTCCCACGCGGTTTAACGATTAACCGAAGAACCAAGATCATATTCTATAAATCTATCAAAATACTTGTCCTCCTATATGCACCGAATGTTGGACAATTTGTGGAGGATACAACATCTATTTTCACTGGTATCGAAGAGGTTATAACCAAGAACTCCATGAGATAGTTAAACGCATTAAACCCCTGCGCTGTTTCCACCATGTGGAGGGAATAGATGAAGCTACTACAGCAAAAAAGGTATTCTGTTCAGTATCCAGTAACAGACGTCAAAGAAGAGGGATATCCGATGGAAGTGTCAAGAGCTGGAGGGTCAGAGATCGCTTGGAATTTCCAATTGGCACCAGCAAGTTTCTAGCAGAATTTACCGGCGATACGCTCTGCATGTGGTCATAATCGTTACTTCGGTCGTTTTGGTCGGATAGGAAAACGATGAAGTTGTATAGCAACTTTTTAAATAGCATTTGAAGCAAAAAGTTCATAAATTTATATTTATTTATTTCCAATTCAAATTTCCAATTATTTTCGAGCCCTTCAAGTGACTTGCTTCTTATGTTTTGCATATTATTTGAGAAAGCATTGTGAAATGCTCAACATTTTTCGAAAAAAGTGTTTGGATCTTACAAAATCGAAAAAAAATCCATTTATAAGGCGTTTAACCCCAAAACACAGTTAACATAAATTGTTATATCAATTAAATGTTGGAAGAAAATATGGAGAAATTCCCAACCGTTTTCAAGATGTTAGTCTTCATATGATTATGAAACGGAAAAACCTTTCAGAGCGCGATATCTCGAAAATAAGCACATTTGCTGGAAAAATGCTACCCCATTCGCAAAAACACTAAACTACTTCCAAATCGATATTTGAATATTTGGCATATTTGCAATCCTTAAACTCTATAAGGCTTAGCTATGAGACTAAGACACGAAGACATCAACCATTACTTCCCTTAAATGGTAGATATAAAGTGTATTGTGTTCACCAATTTACCGGATAAATACGGGTTAATCTCAGTGAAGGGCGAAGACAGATGTTTGCTAGAGGTTGTTTGTTCAAGAAAAATGTAAAAGGTAAAACTAAAATAAGTCATCTTTACATTTGACGCTTGTAAAAGCGATTTCTATGCAGCTATTGGGTTATCAGTCGATTCTTATGTGTATTGCGTTCACATTGTATGGCAGCCGACTTAAAGAGTGGATATATGGAGTAGTTACGTTTGCAAAAAATATTTGGGCGAAATACGTAATAGAGGTCGCTCATACATTTGACTACACTAGGGTTTTCCCTCCTCCTGGGTAGCTGTGAAGTGATTCATTGTATTTCCTGTATTTTTAGCATTATTTTGTATGCGGCACTCTTTTAAGGATTAGAACTAGGGCATTAGTATGATTGGGAGAATTAATCAAAGATGTTATAGAGAAAATTTGAAAGAGGATCAGTCATAGATCTGGAATCGGTAAGAGTGAGTTTTGTTAAAATGTTAATTTTGTAAGGAAGGTCGCCTGAAGAGTGGAGTTTGGGGATAAGTATGCTCCGGAAATATATTGAGAAGAAAAATTAAGGTTAGCCCGTCATATATTTTCTCCTCTCGTAGTGAGTTCTAGGAGCAGAGGGTACGAATTTAACAAAAACATCAGTTTCTTAAGCGATACTCCCTAAGGAATGGAGATAGGTGTTATTATATAACTTTTAGGGATTAGCCAAATCAGACCATTACATCTGGGTCCTTTTTCGTCCCTCAAATCTTATGTTAATTATTCATTTGGTTGCAGAATTCTTCTTCTTCCTTCCTCATAATAACATCACGCGTTATTTCAAGCATATCTTTGTGGAGTATGTTCCACAATTCGAGTTCATCAACAAACTGTCGACCCAGTGTGGACATCTTCCTGCTTGCCAATGCAGGACACTGGCACACTATGTGCGCCGCTGTCTCTGCTTCTTCCATGCATAATCTGCATATGTCAGCATCCTCCCCCTCAACAAGACCTTATTACAGAGGGCGCCAGGTATCCGTAATCTCACGTTAGCGACTGGGCTATTTGAAAAAGGGGCCCCAGGCAGCCTGATTTTCGACACGGATTGCATAACACCTTAATCCAGCCACTTACCTCCGGCCTGACATCGTACACGCTAAACTGTGGTATCTATTTCCAGTCGGCACCCTCGAGGCGGGTCCAGTGGAGGATTTTGCCGATCGAGATAGGTTTACCACATATCTATGAATGCGCCAGAAAAATATTCGGAACAAAATATTAATAGAGATTGGTCGTTTCATTTTACTGCTCTAAATGTGCAAGCATGCACTCCGAAGAATGAGACATTATTACCTATCTGCCTTTGTTGCCTAGCTTCAAAGAAAAGAAACATTTGGTCACATGGGATCACCCAGATTCTTCAGATTTGGATCATGTGTACAACTTATACAATATATAATAAATATTTATACCTACCGACATATAAGACTAACATCAATTGAACGAAATTTGCATTGTCCAGGTCGGTGATAGGATTTTATCGATCAACGATAAAGACGTGCGAAGTGCAACAGAACAAACTGTTATTGAACTAATCAAAGATGCTGGCATCAGAATTAATTTGGAAATTCAAACATTTGGAAAGGTAAGGCATAACGGTGTAATAATACAAGTTATTTATAAAGCAAGTATAAATTGCAATTAATGTACCAGCATATAATGTAGCCTTGACTTACACTGGGGGTGGGTATAATTTGTATAAGCATGTGAATAGTTAAAAAAGATAGAACCAACCCTTAACAAATTGCTACCGAATTATGAACTCAGTGTTTATTATTTAATTTCTATTACATGCAGACGGATCAACCGAACAAAAGCAGTAGCACTGTGGTGGAAAATGGATATATGCAAAATAAGCTTGAACAAAAAGGTAAATTTGCATAACTCTCTTATTTTAGTATTGTAATTTAGAAGTATTTAACTAAAATCTATCTTCAGATGAACCCAAGAAAATGTTTAATCCACCATCAGCGAATACAACATCATCTATGGCCACAAATCAAAACAAGACGGCTCCGAATATGAGTACAATGTCAATACGAAAGAAGCCGGCAACCAGCAGTGCTGCAATGGATGACGACGAAGAAGATACGCGTGACATGACCGGTCGTATACGCACCGAAGCTGGTTATGAGGTACCACACACACACACACACACACACACACCAATTAATTTATAATTATTTTTATTCGATATCTTACCCCTCGCAGATAGATCGTGCCTCTGCAGGTAATTGCAAACTAAATAAAGCAGAACAAATGAAGGACAAAGAACAGCAAGATGAATTTGGTTATACAAAGTGTAAAATTAACAAACGCTATAATATGATGCGTGATCTGCGTAAAATCGAAGTACAGCGTACATCGAATTCAACATTGGGTATTGCGTTAGCCGGTCACGGTGACCGACGGAAGATGGCATGTTTTGTGGCCGGTATTGATCCAAAAGGCTTATTAGCCACACAAGACATACAACCAGGCGATGAAATACTAGAAATCAACGGCAATGTACTACTAAATCGATGCCATTTGAATGCATCGGTTTTATTCAAAAATGTCGACACTGAGAAGATCGTACTGATAACATCACGTCGAAAACCGAATGAGGATGGTATCTCAGTGAAACCAATTAAACGTTTTGCACCGGCAGTAGATGATGTATGTACTAAATTTGGTATTATACAATGCAACACACATATATTTGTGCATTTATATATTACAGACGAAATTCCTGTTCGAACAATTTCCCAAAGCACGTGCGGTACAAGTGAAAAAAGAAGGTTTCCTTGGCATAATGATTATATATGGCAAACATGTTGAGGTGGGTAATGGCATTTTTATATCCGATTTGCGCGAAGAATCGAATGCAGCTTTGGTAAGTTGGCTTATGAAGTTTCTAAATGCCAAAATACATTAATATGAGATACTCACTCCTGCCGTAGGCTGAACTCAAAGTCGGTGATATGTTGTTAGCTGTCAATCAAGATGTAACATTGGAATCTAATTATGATGAGGTGAAATGATTATCTCATTGATACTTTGGATAAACTAAACTGTTCCACATTTTATCACAGGCAGTAGCGTTGCTTAAACGTGCCGAAGGCATTGTCACATTAGTAGTTATGACACTGAAAAAAGAAGAGGAACAAAAACCAAAAGAGACTGAAGAAAAGGCAAAAGGTGGCTAGCATTGTGTATATTTTTTAAGAGTTTTTGCCGCAAAGCTTTTATTACTTGCAACACACAATCTCATATATTCCACAGCTGAAGTAAAAGCTGAACCGGAAAAGCCAGCCGATCCGGCTACTGACGAAGTGAAGCCAAATAAGAAAACACTGATTGAGGTGAAGGCCGAGAAAAAACCACTTGGCGTTATTGTGACAGGAGGCAAAAATAATCATGTTAAGGTAATATTGGGATTAATCTTGCAGCGAACGTAATAAATTGTCTAATTGATTCATAATAGACTGGTTGCGTTATTACACACATATATCCGGAAGGTGTCATCTCTGCAGATAATCGCCTTAAAGTATTGGATCATATTGTCGAAGTAAATAGTGTACCACTGAATTGCAACGAAATGACTACGCTTAAGGTTCACCAGATGTTCCATGTTACATACGAAAAAGTCGTCACATTTCAAGTATATCGTGCTGATCCCTCAGAGGTGGAAAAGTTCAATTTGGACATCATGAAGAAACCCGGCAAGGAATTGGGTCTGTCACTGGCGCCAAATAATATTGGTTGTACAATATCGGAAATCGTAAGTGCCTTTGCAATTCAAGCAACTTACGTTTTTATCTTCTCACATAAACTTGTCATAGATACCAAGTGGATATCCTGATATTGATAATAAATTGCAACGAGGCGATATCATCACTAAATTTAATAATGAATCACTGGAGAATTGTTCATTTGCTGAGTGTTATGCTTTCTTCAAAGGTGCCACTGGTAAAATATCATTAGAAATTACACGACCAAAGCCCACATGTCGTACAGAATCCAAATAAGGAAAAACACGCCGATTACGCTTAAGCAAAAGTAACAATTCTGTAACACACACATACACACACTTTAACTATTTTTCCGAGTACAATGAGAAATAAATAAAGATATTAAAATTAGTTTTATGTTAAAATGTACACGTACAATATTTTATTTCATGAATTAAGCGATGGAACTTGCATTCGATGCAATACGTGGCCACAAATCAGCACATTCCTTGGCAACGGGGCCCGTAATAGCTGAACCTTTCATTTCACCCTTATTATTTACTATTACCCCCGCATTGTCTTCGAAATATATAAAAACACCATCCCTCCTTCTAAATGGTTTTCTTTGGCGGATGACGACGGCTGGCATAACCTACGAATAAAGAGAAAGATGATTAGAAACCACTTCCACACACATGATAGCAAAATGATATTCGCGAATTTTCAGTGTTCATACAATTTCCCGCTGCAGTTTCACGTAATTTCTAATTTACTACACTTTCTTATTGCAATACAACAGTCAATATCAAATATTTCCAATTGAAAATCGAATCAACATTGACCACTTCACTCCAATCCATTCAACTTACCTTTTTTCTCAATTCTGGTTTACCCTTTTTCACAGTGGCAACAAACATATCACCTACACCAGCGGCTGGTAGCCGATTCAAACGACCACGAATACCATGTACAGCAATAACATACAAATTCTTGGCACCTTAAAGGAGAATAGTAATTTGTGAATCAAATAAAATCTGCATTTATATGGTAAATAAAATGTTTATACCTGTGTTATCGGCACAGTTCATCACGGCGCCAACAGGCAAACCAAGTGAAATACGGAATTTACCTCCCGCGGTACCTCCACGTCCTATTTAAATAATTTCCAAAAATATAACATCCAATTAGTTCACATATTTTTTATCTTCACTTTGCATACATAACAATATCAAGATTTTCAACAATAATCGTGATACTTTGAGATTTATTATTGTAATTTTACCTCTCTTAGACATTTTGCCACTTGCTTAGCTCGAAAAGGAAGTAAAAAGAAAGAAATGCAAAAGAAACACAGCCGATTGTTGTACTAACACTGCAGCCAACCATTTAATATAGAAAATGGTTACAGCTGTCAAATGCTGAATGCTCCCCATACAGTTGTCGTAAGTCGATACACACTTACTTAGTGCCTGTTTACATTAGATTTCCCATGAACGGTATATCCATGAACGCTGTGTTCATATTAGTGCAATTGCGCGCCGTTTTTATTTCAAATAAAATGCTACAGTGGAATTGGAATATTGGAAAAAGTAGGGCTGTGCAATTAATCGTTTGTTCAGAAATATTGATTAATCAAAGTATTCGATTAATCAAATATGAAATTAATCGAATTATCATGATTTTGATTATTCAAATTAAAAATTTTTCTAAAAAAAATTTCAAAATATTGATAATATTTCAAATATTTCATAAATAAAGAAAAAATAAACATGATAATGATTGCGATTAATCAAAATTCTTATTAATCGAATAATTTCAATTTTGATAAATCATAATATTGATCAATCGAATTGATTTGTCGAATAATTTAATTAATCAGAATTTTTGAACAAACAATTAATCGCACAACCCTAATATAGAACGCTTCTTATTAATGTTACCGCTTCAACGTTTAAAAATTTGTGAACATAGTTGTCATAATCGGAACACTTTGGACATAGAACATAGGTCGTTGCGCTGATTTTTAATTTTGGATTGGATTTTCGGCGCAAAACCTCCATCACTTTCTTACTGCCTACTTTTCTACCTATCTCGCTCGCACAGTTGCGTCTGGGCAAGCCAATGTGAACAGGCACTTATACCTATGAGAGATTTGTTGCTGCTTCATATAGAAAAGAAATAAATCAGACAGATTGAGAGAATTTTAAGAGAATTTTAAACACCGGATGGTTGCGCCCATCTAATCGGTTCTCAGTGAATTGAATAGCATCAGCCGTGTATGTGACGTCACACTGGTCCAATGTTTACTTTATTCATTCATTATTCCGCATTGTTTACATTTTTTCTTTTCAATTTGTTCACCATTTTGTCGCTTTTGGCGCTCACAAATCGTCCCTGATGGGCGCAATCTTCTAATTCTATCATTCTTAATTTTAAATATAGGCCATATTTGCAGCCGTACTAGATCATGAAACAAATTAGTATTGCGTACGTATTTTAAGGGACGTATTTTAAAAGACGTATATGATATGGTTTTGCTTTCGTTCATTATATTAACGGAAATTTATATTGAAATAGTTAATGTATTTGGTGAATCTACTCTTTCAAAAACAATGGTTTGTAAATGGACTGGCTCGTTTAATAATAGTTTTGAAGGACTTCCAAACAGCGTATCAACACCAGAAATCATAGCAAATATGTATATAGAATTTGATTTTTAAATTCTCTCTCTTTTTAAGTGAAGTTTTGGATTTTTAAAAGCTATGTGGACAATGAGTATAGCATTTACTAACAATGAAACAAAAATTCATTCAAACGCGACCTGCTCATCAAAATTTGAAGCATTTTAGAAATGATCAAATGGATTTCATATAGCGATTTATCATTAGGGTTAAGGCTTGAGAGTATCATGATGAATCTAAAGAGTGGTAAAAGTAAAGGAATAAAGGTTGGGATGCAAAAGGAATTCTGTTAGTGGAAACCGAAGAAATCCGCTGCTTTGATTTGAATGTGCGAAGGCGACTGGTAATTAATTAATTTTGCTAGAAGACATGATTAAAATCGCATTATTCTGTGAAAAGTTATCTACGTTTAAAAATGAACGAAAATTGGGAACATTATCGTCATATTTTGCTTTTCTATTATAGAAAAGGTAAGAAATCGTCGCAGACTTCCAAAAAAGTTGTGAAAAATTTGTGACCAACCACTGAAAAAGTCGATGAAATCATGGAAAAAATTGAGCAAGACCGGCACATAAGCAGCGTGAACGTTGCTAAGAATCTTGGCATTCATCACCAACAGTTATCAACCATTTGAATACAAATAGAAGCTCGATGTTTGGGTACCACATGAATTAAGATTGAAAAATTTAATGCTTAAACGGAACGAAATCGAACCATTTCTGAAGCGAATGTTTACGGGCGATGAAAAATTCGACGTACGAAAAAGATCATGGATGTAGCGAGGTGAAGCTTCGCAAACGTTGGCAAAGCCTGGATGGAGATCAAGAAAGGTAATGCTGTGTCTGGTGGGATTGGAAGGGAATTGTTCATTATGAGCTTCTACAAACTGGTCAAACGATTGATGATGACCTCTACTGTTAACTAGATTGAAGCAAGCAATTTAATTGAAATGGCCAGAATTGATCAACAGGAAAGGTATTGTGTTCCATCATGACCTGGCAGAACTGAGAGCTTGGCTGGGAAATGTTTATGCATCCACCATATAGCCCAGACCTGGCACCTTCAGATTATCATTTGTTTCGATTTTTGCAGAACTCTCGTAATGGTGTAAATTTAAATTCACGTTAATTCATTTAAATTTACGCTCAGAAAACCCAAAAACTGTATCCCAAAAATTGCAAAAGGTTATCGATCAAAACGGCACATATTTGGTTTAATAAAGCTCGTTTCGAATGTAAGAAAACAGTGTTTCAATTTTGGTTTATATGTGTATATACTCGTATATTTGATGTATATTTCCGTATGCATAATTATCTATTAAGCCTAATATCGTTTATATAATTTAAATATATAACTTCTCAAGTAATTGTCTATACATAGTTATATAAAAGATATAAATAGATAATTTTTGAATTGTATTTTAAAAAAGTTTTCACATGGAATGTTTTAATATCACTATAAATTTGATTCGGTTAGTATTTATTAATATTAATTTTATAATTATTATTTTTATTAAGTACCTACTAATGATAAAAAGGCCTATAACACTATACAAATGACTAATATTAACTTTTCTCTTCGGTTATTTTCAATTCAGCCAAATACCAAGTGAATGTAGGAAATTCCTTGATACTATATATTTCATATTTAATCGAGTTAATGCCATCCATTTCCATTTTACCAATACCATTTACCAGATATTCATATCTGCAATTAATTTATTGAGTTCAAATAATATGCTAAATTATATATATGCTATGTACCTTTTTGGATTGGCTTTTTCTTTCTGATGTTTTAGCATTTGATAGCGGGCGATATTTATTGGATATCGCGATATAAATAAATTAGCATGTTTTAATCTGTGCAATCAAAAGAACAAAAATTCCACTGATAACTTATCATATATGTAAGAAATGTTAAAAATTACCTATTAGACATGTCGTCGTCTTCACCGCCCCAACCAAAATATAAGTTCGAAAATCCATTTACCATTTGGAAGTGTTCTCTCGTCATAGCAGAAACTCCTCCAAATATTGATCGATAAGGCAACCTGCATACATATGAAAATATGAAAATTGTAATATGCTTAAGGGTACTTCAAACTTACTTGAAATTTAAAGTATCAATGGCTACCGACATATGCCGCGGTTGACGTGGACAATTGTACAGGTTACGATCATCCAATGGCAACAAATCGACATCGTGAAATATAAAGCAATCCCATGGATAAAATTTCAATGCTTCTAGAAAACCAATATTCATCAAAGCGGCACGATTGAAGGATTTACCATTCGTTTGTTCGACAATAAATATTCGATAAGCGATGCGTTGCTTCATCAGAAACGGATGTATATTTCGTAGAAACATAGATAAATGTGCATAGCGATCACGAAAAGGAACAATAATAGCCACATGATATTTAGCAATACAATCAATCGGTTGATAAAAACCACCTGGTTTAAGAAATGCACCCAATTCTGCTTCAACAACATCTAGAGATTCTAAAGTTGTATTTGGTGTTATTGGACCACCTAAATATATACGCATATAATTTTTCAATGATACAAGTCATAAATTAATAATTGGGAAACAAATAATTCAACCTACCATCTTCCATGCTTGGATCTTTACAAATTGTTGAAATAATTGCAGCCGAGTTATTGTTATTAATGTCCTTGTTAACAGTACTACTATTGTGTATAACTGGTGCCGATAGAGTAAAATTATGTGAGAGTAGTTCCTCGGACAAAGCAGTTACATTACTTGGCGACATTTTGGTAGCTGTTTCAGCAACGTAGCTAATATTGTTGGGGTCATCATATTTAATATTAGGTGCTGTTGTTGCTGTAGTTTGGTGAAGACTTTTGGAATGTTGAAAAACTTTGGCGTACTTATGCACTTGACGCATACTAAATTAACGAAAATTTTAATATTATTTAGCAAGTACTGACATCTAATTTTAGCGTAACACAATATTTACCTCAATTTACTAGAAGATGATGTGTTTTCTGAACCTATATAGTTCAGTAGTATGTTAAGTACAAGCATTACTAATATGCCCAATAGAGCTCGAACACCATTTAGTTTGGTAAAGATGGCCATAGCGGTAATATCATAAAATTAATACTTCTATATTGCTAGTATCATATATTCATAATGAATTTCATATCCGCAATAATAGGAAGACAGAATACAGAATATTATTTACATTAGTCTATTTGTATATTTAGAATCCCATGGTTATAAAAGATAGTTTGATAGTTCCAATAGAACATTTTTTTTTGTTTTAATTAGCGGACGATCGCATATCTATTGGCTATAGGTAATCCGTCAATCATACCAGCATTGTACTTTTGAGCAATAACAACCTCGTTAATGCTCTTATAACCGCGGAATCAAAGAATGTTTATAAGATGCAATCACACAATTTCATGTATCTACACATGTGGTAATACTGAAGTGCATGTTTTTTGATTTTCAATTTGTGTTGTCGCTTCTTGATAGTGTTTCGCTCACAACGTTTGGGATATTCTTTTTATGAAAATGTCGAAAAATATGCTCTCTATAAATTGAATCAACAACTATTTAGTAAATATTTTGAAACAGTTTGTTATAGTATCTTACTACTGTCAAAGAGCACATCACCGACCGACCATGCAATTTCGCTTTATCTCTCTCATCTATAAAATCGGTTGTAGCCAATCAGTCGCATGGGCAATTGCATCGTATAAAATTCCTAATACCCCGTAAACAACTCACCTCTTTCATCAACACACTCGGGTCGCATACAATCAGTTGCATGGACAATTGCATCGTATGAAAGACCTCTTAGCTGAGGCGGTTAAATGGAAAAATGTAATTTCACCGCTGTGTCTTTTGTTTCTTTGATTGTTTCTCACAAATCGGCGGCTTTTTTCGTATTAAACTTTTTCACTAGTATGAAGAAAAAATTATATTGATCTACTTTATTTTCCATTTGTTAATATTAGTTTTTTCAATTGATACTAAGTTGTTCTTATTGTGGAGATGTCAGTTTAGGTACATTAAATGGTTTCTCGATATTATTGAGATGCGTTCATTATAGTACATTCTGCCAATATAGAAGTATGGCATATATAAGCTTAGCAAATTCGTACCAAACATCTTATGGTGCAGAGAACTTCCGAAGTTCTCCTACTTCCTTCACTAGATCCCATTCAAAATTCCTATAACTTTAATTTGTATTACTACTACTACGTTCGGGATTTAATCAATATAATAAAAACATCACTTAACACCACTATTGCCATATTTTGACAATAGCAATCTCTTAAGATGACAAAGTAAATAGAAGTGGATAGAAGATGAAGAAACAGATGCATTAAATAAAGTAGAGTACATATCAGCTGGCAAACATGTTGGACGACATATATGTCTGAAAATATTCCCGATTCCCGACATTCAACCATTCACATGTGTATAGTAAAAGTATTGCGGCAGGTCTGAGATAATTAATGCTATACTAATTTTCCCGAAATTCTTACTCCACGTTTCCATAAGCGTTCAGCTATGGCGAACGATTTGTCAAGATTATCGCCAATGAAACACTTCTCGCAGAGGAGTAGCATTTCATCGCAAATTTTATTTGGAAAGGTTGTCGTACAAATAACATCTTGTACAGGGTGGATCATATACAAATTTCATTTTAAAAATTCAAATAAATGAACAAAAATCAATTTTTTTGGTATATTATTGGTTTATTCGAAAGAGCCAACATTCCTATTATTGATTGAAAACGACATCATTCATGTAGCTACCTCAATTGACTTTGCAGTAGCGCATTCTGTCAACCCAGTTTTCCGAGACCTTGGAGACGGTTTATGACTCTTGAAGCCGAGAAATGTTATTGGTTCGCATAACATCGGACGTTTACGGCACTCCACAAAACAAAGTCGAACGGCCAATTGAAATCGCCGTGACGACTAATAACATGATTACCGAACTAGGTGAGCAAAAGGTCGATTGTGGCATGACGCGCGATCCTGCTGAAATCAAATATCGTCCAAGTCCAAGTCAATTTCCGACCACACAAAAAATCTTGTATCTGCATCTATAGCGATCACCGTTGACCGAAATGGCATTTAAAGCAGTATTTTCAAAGGGAAATGGTCAATGATCCGCACCAAACTATCATCTCTGAGGATGCATTAGCTTGGGGCAGTTTTGCTTGTTAACATAGCCGCTGAGATGAAAATGCGGTTCGTCAGAAAAAATATAAGAAACTTCTTTTCAATAAACGCACTGTTTGGGCTACACAACATTGAATTTAGAAATAAGTGCATTATTTTCAAACATTGTTCAAGCGTAAAGTGATTCATTTCTTTCTGCGAGATATGATACTTTCTGTCAAGATTTCCAGAGGGAAAGATACCTTTTGATTGTAAAAAATGCAACATTGGTCCACTCTATACTTCACAGGCTACGAATACATTCCATATGGCCAAATAACTATATTCGCTGCATTTCATCTCTAATGACTGCACGCTTTAGAGAAAGAAGGGAACCAAAGTTAAATTTGATTGAAGTACCGCGAATATAAACATATTGTATGTACAAACACAATCTAATGTTGCCAGTAAAATGATTTCCAAGAAATGAAAAAATAGCTGTCAAACTAATGCTTGACTAATCCACATTATAGTCCGGACTTGGCACCAAGTGACTATCACCTGTTTCAGCTTTGGAAGAAAGATTTTACTGGTGGAAAATTCCTAATAAAACAAGCTTGTAAAAATTGACTGTCTCAGCTCTCTTTTTACCACTAGTTGTATATTCTTTATCAAGAATAATACAATTTCTTTTTATTACACGTAAATATATAATTCATTACCCTTATCATAGCATATAAACGCATAATTTTTATAATAAAAAATTATTTTGTAACACTTAGTAGTCAAAATAACACTGCATTCTTTTTTCTTTTCCCCATACATTTGCCTGACAAGTGTTGTTTCGCTCCATATAATTAAGCGCGGGAATTTACGCGGGAGTTACCATCAGAATACAAGCTTACAGTATTGCAAGTTTATATTTACTTCCTACAAGTTCTGTAAATAATAAAAACAAAATATTGCTTGGAAATTGCTGTTTATATTAGTAATTAAGAGCTTATGGTCAATATCCGCCCGGCTTTGTACACAAATCATAAACTGAAACTTCAGGCGCAAATACATTTTGTGATGAAAACAAATAGTTAATACGGTATACGTACATACATACAAATATACTAAAATCAAAACAAAAATGCATCAATTCTAATACAGAGATTAAAAATAAATTGTAAATGAATAGTTTTAAAAACTGCTTTTTCGTTCTAATCTTTGGCGGGTACTTCAATAACACGTGGTTTATCAATAATACGTGCCGTTTTGTTGCCCTTCTCAACAATTCCGATAATCCAAGCTTGATAACCTTCTTGTTTCTCAATATCCTTGCAGTATGCAGCGGCCTGTTCTCGCGGTAAACAAATTAATAATCCACCTGAAGTTTCGGCAGAATGGCCTTGCAATAGCTGGAACATATTACCACAAGCTTTAGCAACTGCCGCCATTTTTGCGATAACTGGTAAATTGTGAATAACAAAAGATACATCTTTCTTTTGATGCGAAGCAAGCGTTTGTGCATGGCCCAATAGACCAAAGCCTGTGATGTCGGTGGAACCGTGTGCGTTATATTTGTGCATAAGCCGTGCAGCTGTGCGATTCAATCGCGCCATTGAATTCATTGCTCGATGATAAGCTTTTCGAACATCCTCTTCTGATACGACCAATTTTATGCGGTTCCAACGTTCTGGCTGATCCAACCATTGATGTGCGTTGACTGCAACTTGCGTTCCCAAAGGTTTAGTAAGTACTAAGACATCACCTACCACAGCATTATCTGGCACAATATATTCATTTGGTTGGCATATAGTTGAAGCTACACCACCGATAGTGCACCAGGGATTAACTACACTTTGTCCACCGGTTACAGTTGTTCCTGCCTCCAATGCCGAATCTTTGAAGCCACGCATAATTAGTGGCACAACAACATCCCGCTCCTTCTCCGTCATTTTAGTACTAACAGCAAGCAACATCAGCATGTTATCGCAATCAGTTACGCCCATCGCATACAAATCGCTCAGAACATTGGCACATGCGATTTTGCCCATCATATATGGATCATCAACAATGGGATAGAAGAAGTCAGTAGTTTGTACCAAACAAAGACCACCGTGTCGAAGCGGTATTACAGAACAGTCCAGACCAATTCCGATACGTGGTATTGCCAGATTCATAAACTGCGCATCTTGATCTTGAAGAGAGTAATCTTGCTGCAGGGCAGCCACCAATTTTCCCAATACCTCCTGAGGTACTTTACATCCACGACCCTTGAGGTCAGCAAAACGTGTTAGCCGGAATGACGGCTCCAAATCATGGGCTGTAGGATCAAATGGTCTACGAAGTTCACCAGCTCCGGCACCGCCTTGTAATTCAAGATGAGAGGCATTTAACGCATCGACTTGATAACTCATTTTGTATGCACTTTTATATTGAACTTAGTATTGAATTAATTAGCTTTAATTTATTTTTATTTGTTGCAATCAGCAATATTCACTGTAATCGTCTATTTCAAAAGACAGTTTCTTCACGTCTGCCGCAAAACGAATAACTCATATTCTCCCTTCGTACACACACTCAGGCAAAATTACAAAAAATGTTCCTACGTTTTTCAATGCGTTCTACTGTATCGTGCAACAGAAACAACCCTGATTGGCTAATTTCTGAATGATGGCACGAATCGGGCGAAGTCAGTATTTCTCCCGCTGGTCGTAGTAGGCAATTCGCGTTTCTATGGAAAATGAAACATAAACACTTTCAAGGTTGCAAAAATGCGATTTAAAGAACTGAATACATGGTTTATTCGGTAGGTGTGCCAAATATTGAAGAATTAATTGTTATTCCTTCTAGAATATAGCATGTTGCACCATAAACATAAAATTAAGATAAAATATTAAAATGTGCAATCTTTTAAGAAACCTGTTTGGGGTTGCCGAGTTTATTTTCAAATTTCTAATGAGTGGGCTTGCATGCTCCATATGCTATCACTTGATATATTCAGTTATTGATTTTTGTATTATGTATTACTATTTATTTTTTATTATTATTATTTTCTAAAATATTATACATATATACAATATTAACATACATACAATGCCCGATTTCATCATCTAAGATTAAGTTCTAGTTGAGAAAAATCTTAGCGAAGATCAGTTTAAGATTTTACTCAAGTTTGCGTTTCACAATGCATATATGGAAAATATTTAATTCAGTAATATGGTAGCATCGCAACGAAGTGCTTTATTTACATATATCTGAATCAAATTGATTTGTTGATTACTATAGTAATTTATATTCCTTTAGAAATTAGTAAGTAAGGCAAACACAATCTTGACAGTTTCATAATTTATTGAATTTTTAATCAAATTAAATACACTCCAAACCGTTTGTTTATTGACTCGAAACTGGTAGCGAAAAATCTTTCTCGTCGTACAATCAAAAAATTGTGGACGCACTCTAATTACTTTTGTTCTTCTCAATACAATAAAATTTATTACTTCCTCGTATTCTACGTCACTGTCTTCAACACTACTCCAACCAAAATCCATGTTTAAAATATTTCCTTTAGATTTTTCCAGTTGTTATTTAGATCTTTAAAATTTTATTTTGGAACCAATACTGAGCTGTTCACAAATATATGAAAAACTTAAGTTGCCAAGTTTGGCGACTTAAGATCAGTTTTGCAAAGAAAATGTTTAGTGAAATGCAAAATTTTAAACTAGACTTAAGTTTAACTTCAAAATGCATTGTAATACCGGCGACCCTAAAATTGTTATTCGTAAAATCAAATTTTCACAAATAATTTAAAATGGTCACCCTGAAATTGTGAAGGTATTTTACGGCATCTCTTCGTAGAAATAAATCACTTCAGAGAAATAAAATTCACGCGCGTCGTTAGTGGTGATATAGAATATTCATTCGAGTAGATGAAAATAGAGTACTAGTTTCAGTACTCGCCATTTTAAGAATACATTTATAGGGTTTTATAAAAAGGAATATTACTTCATTTATACGTAAATAACGTAAATAATGCATAAATAAGACGATAACAATACAGAGTTATGGCATTTAAGTATGATATCATGTTGTAAAAAATATATAAATAACAATAATAATTACATATATTTATTTTGGAAGTATTTATTGTATATATGGCCCTAAAAGAAAAATAAAATAATAATGACAATAGCACTATCGGTAATTAAATGTAATTGAGTAACCGGTAGTTGATCAGTATACTGGGTAAAATTTATTTTTTTTATTTGCACAATATTCGCATTTCTGAAATGTTCCTAATTTTCCAGGCTTTGCGTCGAAACTTAAATTGAAGCACGGGGTTGTGCCAACTGGCTGCCGAGTATCTGGTGGAACAACTTTCGGGAACAGAGGGTTCAGCGAAGAGAAAAAAAGCACATCTTTGCTATGTTGTTGCATCAACAAAGTTCGGAAATTGCAGTTAATGGTAACAAAAAAACGTTGGTTATTGTATGGAAATATTCAACTGTTTAAATAAACTTATTAACAAAGGTAGGATTAGATAGTATTGAAGATGACGAGAATGATAGCATCATTACTGCAGAAACCAGCATGGTGATCGAAGAAAATAAAGAAAATTCGGTCTTCCAGTCTTCAAATGTACTTGGAGGATCCTCAAACTCTGCTATAAATCTGCATAACACTAGCAACTCGAGAATTACGAAAGGAAGTGTAAGTAAACGGCACAGTTGAACTAATAATATAATATATATATATATATATATATATATATATATATATATATGTATATATATATATATATATATATATATATATATATATATATATATTTACACACACATATATACAGTGAGCGACAAAAGTCTACGTACGGCGACCATTTCTGCTATCTGACATGTCCAAAAGCATAATGAAAAGAAGTAATGATGCAATTTTGTTTTAAATATGTTTTTATTATTACATAGCAAAAATTATCTTATTTCATTAAAAACTTAACAAGTTATTAACATAAAACGAAAAAAATTCAATGACAAAAGTCTACGTACGATTTGAAAATCAAAAGGAAATACTTTGATAAGGCACTAAAAGTTAAAATAAGTCGTCGTTTAATATTTGGTTGAGCATCTATAACTGCTTGCAAACGTCGGGGCATTAAAACGACTAAATTTTCGATTTCAAGGGCCGTTATTTGTTGCCATTCCTGTTGCAGCTTCTCTTTTAGTACTAGGGCACTAGTAATGTGATGTTTCCGTATCTTCCGCTCCAAAAGCTCCCAAACGTGTTCAATAGTATTTAAGTCTGGGCTTTGAGGAGGTGAATACAGTTGTTGTGGAGCGTAATAAAGCAGCCAGTCCCTCACGATGTGGGCGGTATGTTTTAGATCGCTATCCTGTTGGAAGATCCAACTCTCACCAAGGCATAGTTTATCAACCGATGCTTTTAAGTTTTGTTTCAAAATAGATTTATATTGAAAGCGATCCATGTTACCCTCCACAAATACCAAATTTCCAACTCCAGATGCAGTGACAGCGCCCCAAACCATTACACTCCCACCGCCATGCTTCAACGTAGGAACTAAGTGTTTCGGGTTCATTGCGGTATTTGGTTTTCTCCAAATTTTGGCTCTACCGTCACTTCCAAATAAATTGTATTTTGACTCATCTGTAAATAATACTCGTTTCTAGAAATTAATTCCCTTGTCTAAATGCTTTTGCGCGAATTCCAAACGAAGTTTGCGATATTTTTCTCTTATATACGGTTTCCTACGCGGAGTTCTGCTGTGAAACCCATTATTATTCAAGGCTCTTTGAACTGTTCGTGGATGCACATTTGTATTTGACCTAGTTGCTAGCTCTGCGGCCAACTTAGTGCCTGCCACTTTCGGATTTTGATCCACTTCTTTCAAAATGAACGATACATCTCTGCGACTTAGCTTCTTTGGGCGACCACTACGCGGTTTATTTTCAAGACTATTCGTTTTTTTGTAGTTATTGAATATTGTTTGAACTGTTGATTTTGTTAAATTTAATAAGCTTGATATTTCACCTTACGATTTGTTTTCATTTCTATACTTTACTACTAAGTTTCGCAAATCAATTGATATTTCTTTACGGGAAGCCATTGTCACAACCACGAACTTCTGGAAACAGCCAAAATACAACTAAATGCAATCCAAGTATGTCTATTACCAAGCAAAACAGCAAAATGTAACTAGCGGTACTTTCCCGTTATTGCGCCGCAACACACAACAAAAAAGAAGCGTGGAATGCGCGCCGTATGTAGACTTTTGTCATTGAATTTTTTTCGTTTTATGTTAATAACTTGTTAAGTTTTTAATGAAATAAGATAATTTTTGCTATGTAATGATAAGAACATATTTAAAACAAAATTGCATCATTACTTCTTTTCATTATGCTTTTGGACATGTCAGATAGCCGAAATGGTCGCCGTATGTAGACTTTTGTCGCTCACTGTATATATATATTTATATTTATATATATATATATATATATATATATATATATATATATATATATATATATATATATTATTTGCTTTGAAAAAGCAATCCGCAAAGTGTACCGCCTTGAAGCGCTTCTTTAAACAGAGGAAAAGGAAGTATGTATATAACATAGAAGTTTTAAAAAGGAGTTTTGCAAAACTTGTCCAAGAATGTAAAAAAATTAATGAAAATGTGTTGCTCATAACAATTAATTTTGTACAAAAACATATTGAACAATCTTCCAGCATTAATTGTAATATTAAAGTAAATAAAAAGTTCTTCCGCGCGAGGATGTTCTTCAAGATTAGAAAACTAAACAAAGAAATTTAAGAAGGCGCTCACAAGAAAAAAAGAAAATTCAGTAAAATAGTAACTTAGTTTTTATTAATACTTTTTTAATTCTTTTTTAATTATTGATATAATTATTTAATTCTTTTTTAATATTCATACTGTAGACATATGTGCACAATAAAACTTCTAATGAAAATACGAAACCACTACACTTTTATTTACATATTTTTGTCCACAGCTTTTCCATTTAGGCAACTTCTGGTCACTGTATGTTACATACATATTTTCGCGATATTTTTATTTACTTGTATCTTCTAATATTTTTCATAATAAAGTTATAAATATTGCTTATTTTATAATTTTATATAAATGCTCGCAGTTTTATTTAACTTTTGTATCGGATTTTGACACTTCTTATTTGCCTGCTACTCGTACTGTTCTGTTTATGACGTCACAGGGCGCAATCTTTATTTCTATCATTCTTGTTACATTATCAATATTTTGCTGACGATGTGTGTCTGCTTTTATTCTCTTGTCAATCTTTCAATTATTGCTATTGGGTTGGCAACTAAGAAAGTGAAGATTTTAGACGTGGATGTTTCTGGCTACAGATATTTTGACCTTTATTTAACCTTGATTTTTGATACCATTTTACATTGTTAATTATACGAGGGCGGATTAATAATGAAGCTACCTAAGTACTAGGAAAAAAACATTTTTTTTTTCAAAAACCATTTATTTCTCAACATAGTCTCTTTTTACTTCGACACACTTAGTAAGGCGATATTCCAACTTTTTCATACCCTCTGAATAATACGATTTCGGGAACCCCTCAGAATACGCGTTAGTTTCGGTAATAACTTCTTCATTTGATCTGAACCTCTTTCCTGCGAGCCATTTTTTCAAGTTTGGAAACAGGAAAAAGTCATTAGGAGCTAAATCTGTACTATAACGTGGATGATCAACCAATTCGAAGTGTATTTCACGTAATTTTAGCATCGTAACTAATGCTGTGTGAACCGGTGCGTTGTCTTGAAGAAAGAGCACTTTTTTCTTCTTTAAATGTGGTCGTTTGTCCTTTTTCAAGATAATCGATAAGCAATATTCCGAGTGCATTCCAAAATACAGTGGCCATAACCTTGCCAGACGCTTTCACTGCCTTCGCATTCTTCGGAGCACTTCCACCAGCTTCCACCCATTATTTCGATTGATTTTTGGTTTCAGGTGTGTAGTGGTGGACCCACGTTTCATCAGCAGTTATTAATCGACGCCAAAAATCAACAGGATTACGCTTTATCATGTCCAAACACCGCTGTGAAGTGGTCTCTCGAACTCGTTTTTGTTCGATACTGAACAAACGCGGCACCCATCTTGCCGATAGCTTTTTCATATGCATATTTTCTTGATATTTTCTTCAGTAATCACCTCTTTTGGCCTTCCTGTTGATAGTATTGTTGCAGTGCTTGTTCGGCCGCGTTTAAATTCAGCAATCCAATATTTTACCATGTAATCTGACGGAGCAGACTCACCGTAATATTTATCGAGCTTTTCTTTTGTCTCTTTCGCCGTTTTCCCTTTCAAATAATAGTGTTTAATCACTGCACGAAATTCGCTTTTTTCCATTTTTCAAGAAAGTTGGTTACTTCAAACGACTACAACAAATAAACTAATCGATGAATTTGGGTGTTATTTTAACAGCTGACGTTTGACAAATCGCAATTAAAAAAAAAAAGTTTTTGTGTTTGTGCTGCCTTTTTCGTACTTAGGTAGCTTCTTTATCAATCCGCCCTCGTACTATGATCATTCTACAATATTCTACAAAGAAGAATGTTTCGCTGTATTCATTTCTTAACTTCTTGATTTGGCAGTAAAACATTGATAGCGTAATATCTTTAATGTGCATCACGATAAAGTTGGTCAGAACTGAATATAAACATTACAGTAAAAATGTTGACATGAAATGTAACATTGACAAGAGAGTAAAAACAGCGAAATATTGACGTAGGAGTATCATGTATTAAAGGCAATACAGGATACCGAGGCAAACATTTATTATCAAAAATCAATTATTGCTTAATAAATGACGTTTTTGCTGTGGAAAATTTTTCTATCTATGCCTGTCCCACAATTTTTCCAAAAATAAATAGTAGCATGATATAAAAATTACAGTTAGTTCAGCTTTCATTATATTTGTTCAAAACTTTCTCAGTAAAAACTTGCAACGAGAGAGTTAAATCGAAATTGAGAAGTATATTCTCATAAACAGAAAATTATAAATTACACAGACAACCGGTTGATTTTGACACTTGCTGTCGTGAACAAACCCATTCTCTCACAACATTATTGACAGGTGGTCGAAAACTTCACTTTTAATTTCTTTGCCAGTATTCTAAATAATGTTGCCACATTGTTCAAGTTTAAATTTATAGGCGGTATTGTAAATTAATTTTGTAAGTTTTATTAAATTATGTTGTTTCTGTTTTTTTGTTTACTTACATTCGAAGATTTGTTATATTTTAAATGAAGATTTGAATAACCATTTATACTTTTTTGTGCTCTAAATTCACATTTACATTTTTTCATATTATTAAATATTGACGTATTTTTGCAAATATTCCGCCGACGTGAATAAATATGACGTGACTTATTTTCTCGTATATGACAAATTCTTAGATATTCAACAAGAATTTGTGCAAAATGGCAGAAAAATGAAAATAGGATTATTATGTCGTATGTGCAAAAAAAGTTTATATAATAATATATGACTTACAATTGACTCTTAATATATTTCGCAACAACTTTCGTAGGTTGTTGTTGTTGTAGCAGCAAGCATTTCCGTATTGATTGAGACCACGTGGTCGAGAGCTTCCGAGACGTAGATTCGTCCATTCTTGGGAAGCATTTTCGTAGGTATTGAGATTTGCCTCACTTGCACTACACAGCATTTCCGAGTTTCACTGTGATGAATGAGGATCTGTAAAGTTTTTTGAAAGTTTGGGTTGTTTGTAGAAAAGTAATTACTAAATAAGTAATTCGAAAATCGGAATCTGCAATTTATTTTTACCAAAAACTGTCGACTCGGGCGCTTTGGTGCAAAAAATCGTACAAATTTACACATTTTAGCGATTTTGTTGGTTATATTAGAAGGTTCCTTTGTGATATCACTTTTTCTGAACTTTATCACTGAGTTTTTTTTAGAAGCGTTTCTATGGGAAATTTTTACTGCTTGCTTGCCGAAGGGTGAGTACCGAGAAAAAAGAGATTGAACTCACGACATACCAAGAACAAGAGAATTAGGGCCAGTTTGTAAGTATAAGTTTAAATTAGGATTAAACTAAGTTTATGTAAACGAAATTTAAATTTAAACTTATTTTAAACCTCAACAAGAAAATATGTACTGGAGTGCAAGAACAGACAGCTGACTAACTGATAGGTTAATCTTAGTTTAATCCAGCTAGATTGGGCGTTTAAATTTAGTTTAAACTACGTTGAAATTTGACTGACAAACTGCAAATCGAATTTAAACGACAAATATATATAAACTCACCCCGAAAATTTGGCCCTTAGAGATCGCACCCATCAGAGAAGACGAACAAATCGAAAAGAAAAATGTAAACAATGCGGAATAATAAGTAAATTAAAGTTTCTTCGCGTACATTACCATCACTTTCTATCGGTAAGGGAATAAAAACAAATTATACTATCAATGTGAGAACAAATATACAGAAAGTACGCGGAAAGTACCCATCAGAAACTTGCAAATTATCAATCACAGCACGTAATTGACAGCTGGATTTTTTTTTTCTATAGGTGATGGAAAGTGATGGTAAAAATGTTGCTATCACAAACTATCAGTTCTCTTAAATTTATACCCTCTCATTTTTGAATTCTCTGTCACATAAATGGAGTATTGTTAACAATTGTTGAAAGTAGTCAGTACGTGAATAATCCATTAATCAACCATTAAACCAGTGTGACGTCACATATACACTGATGCTGTCAAATTCACTGAGAGCCGATTAGCGGTACGACCTATAGGTCAGAGGCCAATGTACTAACGATCAAGCTACGGCGCCCACCATTTTCTATCTCTTCCATAGACAATAATGATACTATATTGCTAGTATTTATATAAATAACATTCGAGCTTTTATTAGAGTTTAATTAATTAGTTGTTAAGATATACATTCATATAAAACATAAGTAAATGTAAGGTTACACAGGAAGTACATCAATTTACATGTGTCATTTTTATTTGAGACTAATCTTTTTAGCTGCTCCATTAGTGCTCCCAAATAGTAATATGTAATAATAATAATATCGTAATAATAATAATAATATCATTTATAAAACCTCATTTGTATTTTGTATAAAATATAACGAATTAATGCAATTCATATTGTGAAATAATATTAACAACAATTTCGAAAGAGTATATGAGTAGAAGAACATTATTTTTGTTATGATCAGGTTGAATGTAACCAAAATACATATGTATAATTTTCGTTATCAGTTGTTTAATTTTTATTATCATTTGCACCGATAATTATCGGTACCTAGATGTAAGTATGTAATTATTAATTCAATTGTTATAGTGTACTCCCCGATTAAATGTCCATAAGTATAAGTATATGGATTCGAATTCAAATAGCAGACTAATCTGATGATATGCATCAAAAGTGATCCATAGGTTGGTCAACCGACAATAGCTTTTACATATTCACGGAAAGCGATATTTATATATATTTTTTTTCAACATACATATGTACATACATACTCGTATGTAAATAACACAAAGAAAAATATGATTAATGCATATACGTACACAGGTATTTGTAATTATGGTATGCGTTATTCATTATGTGATTGTTATTAGGTATTTAGTTTTCATATTCGAATGCCTCCCATGCACAATAAAAAGTTTACATAATGGAGCATGGCATGGCACAGCAAAGCGGTAGGCACACTGGTACCATTGCACCACCTGACTTAGTTTTTGATTTTGATCTGGCACCGGACTCATATTCATACATTCCTGAACCCTTGGCCCAGCGACCCTGCAAACAAAAAATGATTTTTAATTAATTTCAAAACGTACACATTCATCTATTTAGTGTATGTATATACCCCAGCTGCAGAACCAGCAGACATTTCTTCACGCTTGGTCACCATCATTTCATGACCCGGTGGATAGTAAACTTCCTTACCAGCCTTATTGACGGTTGGGATGTGGGGTTGTGATGGTGATGCAACAGATGTGTCGATTTCTCTCTTGCGTGTAGTATTCAAATTTGTTGCGTTCACTTTTTCGCTCTTAAGAGGACCAAAAAAATAATGATATCAATACTCCGAGAACCCGTTAAAACTTTCTAACTTACCGTTTCGAATGATTGCATTAGGTCATCCACCCGTTGTGGCGGATTGCCATTACTTACAGGAAAATCGACACCATCAACAGGAAAAGGAGCAAGTTGTGTACTTGGTGAGGGTGGGCCATAATTGTTATTAGGTGGTGAATGTGGTCCACCATGGTAATTAGAAGTTTTAGTAATGTAATGGATCGTCGACTTGGATTGATCGTGTGGTGGTGGTGGATATTCGTTATTGGGTCGTGGAGAATATCCAGGCGAGGATAACGGTAAATTTTTTTGTGGTATAAGTGGTTCACCAACTGGACCACCTGGGCCACCTGGACCATGTGGGCCACCGGGTCCACCATGTATGGTATTGACAACATTTGAAGTTTCCTTGTAATAATATCTATTCGTAGTGGGACCAGGTGGTAGAGTGCCATATGGTGGACCATGTGGACCACTACCATGTGGACCATTATAAGTTGGACTATGATGAGATGATGGTGGTGGATATTGGTCTGGCAGAGTGTGTATATTCTCAGTGCGACTAATATTGTATATAGTTGTGTTATTGGTATCATTCGGTAAGCCAATGTGATGCGGTGGACTATGTGGTTGTGGTGTTGTCGCATTGTTGCGCAATGTATTCACCTCACGATGTTCACGTATCTCATACGATTGATTCGAGGTGATCGGACGATCATTTGTTCGGTTAGTGGTCGAATAGCTTTCCGTATTGTAAACGACCGTTTCGGGTATAGCTGTTGGTGGGTGTGGATGTGGTTGTAGAGTACCAACACCGCCCACACCACTTGTGTATGTATCGCTATGCTTCTGAATGGTATTATATTGATTGACATTATGATGTCTAGTAATGGTATTGACATTAGAAGGTATTTCGTAGGTGTAAGTTCGCACCGTTGTTGTTACTTTAGTGCCAGGTAATGGCAAAATCTCATCAGATATATTTTGCAAATCATCAACCAATTGTACTGGTGACGTTGGGCTGCGATTTGTCGATGATACATGTTCGATATTTTCCACTTTATTGATTTTACTCTCATAAATATTTCCTGGTATTACTTTTGCTATGAATGAATAAAAAATAAAATAAATAAAATTAATCAGACTACGGCAATAAGAGTAATTCAATTGTATTAAAGGAAGTAAGTCAGCGCCTCAGTTAAACTCAAAAATTGAAGTGAACAACATATCTTGTTCGAAATTATCAATGATTGATTATGGCCATCAAAATTACATTTTAATCATTTAAGTACAAAGGTCCGTAGTTATGGTCAAAGTTAGAATCATTTTACAGTTAGTATCGACTTGTTTGACATATGTATGCTATTTCTCATACAAAAATAACTTTAATTACGGGTCAAAATGTCTGAATTGAAAGATTAAATGAAAACACATTAATTTTGACCATTTTTTTCTAATTCACAAGATTGCAAATAATATTTAGACATATGTATACCATAAGCGTTAAGACTTACCACTACTACTATTTATTTCATACGTTTTCGAGGGATATGCATCATGATGTTGTTGGGTCGAGAAGCTGCTTGTGGCTAGAGTACCATAATCGGAAGGTGAATAATGATGATCGATCTCGTCAGGTGAAATACCACCACCAACACCAGTATGTTTAGTTGATCGTATGATTCTAGTAGATTGTGTAACGCGTTCACCACCAGGTTCACCTCGTTCACTATAGATAAAGGTATAATTAAAAATTAGTCGAATTAATATGCTAATTTTTACTTACATGGTCCTATATTTCACGGATGATGACACATCTGAAAAGTAAGAAAGTATAAAAATATATTTAATTTATATTCACATTATGTATAAAGTATAAGTGTAAGTGGGTGTCGTAGCTCAGTGGTTAGTGCTCTTGTCTTCTGATCCGTAGGTCGTGGGAATATCAAAAGATTTTTTTTTTCAAACGGTTCCCATCCGTCGACAAGTAATTGGCAATTTTTCCGACAGTAAAAATTTCCTATAAAAATGCTTCTTAAAGAGCTCTTTAACAAAACTCAGAAAAAGTGATGTCACAAGGGTTCTGCCATTCAGAACTGGATAATATAAGTAGGGCCATTCTAATACCGTCCAAATTTGACATGCACAACAATAGGCCTTTCTGTCCTAAAAGTATCCTCTCACGGAGTCTGTGTTATATATATATATATATATATATATATATATATATATATATATATATATATATTGTATATATATATATATATATATATATATATTTATATTGTATATATATATTTATATTGTATATATATATATATATATATATATATATATATATATATATATATATATATATATATTTATATATATATATATATATATATATATATATATATATATATATATATATATAACAGAGTTGCAGTATACAGAGATTTTGAAGAGAGCAATGCCATGAACTGGAGAACAAATGCTGTAAGTTCATATAGCAAATTAAATTGTAATAAGATGATGAGTGATAGAATATTTTTTGAAGAATTTTTACTATTTTATCTATAGGTACATATATGCTTATGGAGTACTTATAGTATACTACATTCACTCACTCATTCAGCAAGTATTATCACTTGTTGAAATTCAATCTAAAAGAATTCCTTTTTTTGCTTTCTCTGCTTTTGCTCTGTCGTCACACAAGGGAATAGACAGCCACGTATGCCAATATATGCCTTTATAAATACATATATACAATTGCGTGAACGTAGTATAGCTATAAGTACTTCATGAAATATTCTATCATACATATATGGAATTCATTCATAAAAATATTTACAATTCTCATATAAAAATGTGTACTTATTATGTGATCTTATTTCAATTTAATTTACTATGTTAACTTACAGCATTTGCTCTTCTTGTCATAGCATTGCTCTCTTCAAAATCTCTGTATACTACAATTCTATTAAGTGACTTCTCTACTATTAAAAGTTCTCTGATCAGAGGCAAACATTTTTGGCAGAGAAATCAGAAGAGCGGGAGAGCAATTAATATCCGAATGAAGCAAGCGAAAAACGAATAAATGAGAATTTAAAATCGGCATATTAAGTGAATATTGTTTGAATTTTGACTAGGAACATTTATGATTCGATAAAAATTTTTTCATATTGGCACTACATGAAAATTAATTTTTAATTGTTGCAAATTTTTTGAAATTATTATTATCATTATTGTTAATATTCATAATACAATATTTTGTGAAGCACTGCACAATGCTCGGTCGGCATGAAGAAGAATCTCATGCATATCGCTCATTTGCTGCAAGACCGGCATAAATCAAAAAACGTGATTTTTGAGTTAATGCTGCAGAATTGTTCGTTATATCATACTTCATGTTGAGTGAAAAATTCATATGAATACCTCTTATATGCTCCGCTTGAGAAGAGAATTTTTTCCGTGTTTTCCGTGTACGGTTGGAGTCAGTTGAAAACTTCTAACGCGTTTTATGGAAAATCGATTTTTTTGACTTATGCCGGTCTTGCAGCAAATGAGCGATATGTGTACTATGTGTGCGGATGATTACATGTGGGCATACAAGGTGTGCATTTTGAAGCTTCAACCTTCCTCTACTAACTGTCAAAATTTCATGGCATTTGGTTGACATTTAATGTTTATTGACATTCATTTTACAAAACACGTGTTCATTTGATGTTGAAATTTTAACATGAAATTTAACACACAGCACTCATTGTTCGTCAATTTTTGGATCGGAATCAGGTCTGTGCGTTGAATCACCCGCCGTATTCACCTGATTTGGCACCGTGCGACTTCTTTTTGCTCCCAAAACTGAAATTGAAGTTGAAAGGATACTTTTTTGATGACATTCAGACCATACAACGGTCTTCGACGAGGGCACTGGAGGCAATTCCGAAAAATGAGCTGGAACACGCGTTTGAATCACTATTAAATCGATGTAACAAGTGTATTGAATCAGGAGGAGAATATTTCGAATAAATATACCGAAAAATTAGCAGATATCGTTTTTTAATTGTGTTTTCTAGAGGCAGTCTTAATACATAATTGTCGCACCTTGTATATCTAGATATGTAGATTGCTACCGTTTAAAATTCAATTTGTAGGTATTTTTTGGAAATTGTAATTTAGATAAATGCGATGTAATTATATTATTAAATATATTGAAATTATATTAAATTTCTGGAAATGGTACATAAATTAAAAAAAATTTATTTAAAAAAATCAATATTGAAATAATTTTAATGAGACCATGAAATGTTTGAGTGAACTAGAAGATGATAGCACAGATATATGGAAAGAAAATTGGTTCAATAATGTTTAAACAAGTTTGTGAAGTTTTTTTTTTGCAGTTACAAGTACAAAGGATCGAATTTATGCAGAGAACCCAATTAAAGCCTTCAAATCGAATATTCGTCAAGTTATCGATCGATTTATTGTCCGATATGTGTCGAAAAGTCATCGAAAATCATCTTATTCGGATCGACTCCTATAAGAAGTCCAGCGAAGGACATTTGAACTATATTGTATTCCACACATAATGGCAATATTAAAAAAATATACAATTGAAATAATTGAATTGATCGAAATATAGTATCAATCAGAGGTGTGTTTTATATAAATTTACTTTCTTGCGCATAAAATGGCGCTAAATGTTTTAGTTAACATGTTATAAATCAAATCGCTATGATATGAGAATAAATAATTGGAATATTGAAAAAAAAAAAAAACAACTACAGCTGCATACACTTTTAGCCACAACTGTGTGTTCGTATGTATGCACTTGTACATAGAAGTGTGAACATGTACGATATGGATGCCAAATGTATTTGAATATTCAAAAGTGAAATATTACTATTATTATGATTACGTTCATAATTTAATGACCCACAGGAAGTGAGTAATTACTAAAATGAGTTTTTTTTTTTTTTTTTTGGCATACGACCACATTCATATGTACGAAAGTATACTTGGTATGTAGGTGCTTCAAACAATGGCTTTCAAACATTTCACTGACAATGAATGTGTCATTAGAAAATAATACATAGTTATGTATATACTCGTATATAATAGAAATAAAATAATCAATTAAATAATTAATATGCATACCTCGATCTCGAATTTGACGTTCATTTTTTAAATCGTCCAATAATGCATCTAGTTGATCGATATTCGACGAATCCAATGGTTTATCATTGCCATAGGAATTATTGCCAGTGCTTGAATATTGATATGATGATTTTTTATATGCATATCCTTTGTCATCCTTAAATATAGATAAATGAAAAATGTAAAATGTATGTAAGCATCTGTGAATGTGTATATATGTATGTATATATATGTACCTTGCCGAATCGTCTTGTAGGCGAATCCCTAAGCGTCGACGAATATGTTTCAGAACTTGTTGTATATGGCATATTATATTTTGGTTATGTGCGACGTGTGTTCGTGTGTTCTTGTGTGCGTGTGTATGTGTGTATAAATGTTTTCTAGAAGAAAATTAAATTTAAAATCGAATTAATAACTCTATTTAGCAGTATGATGAGAGTAACAAAACAAAAAAAAAAGGAAATTAATAACAAATCTAGTTTTTGTGTTGATATTCATCTGAGATCATTCTTAACGATAATCACAGAATGTGTGTACATATTTTAACAGTAATTCAAGATTTGCTATTTAAGTTTTCTACCCACAATAAAGTACGTTTTAGTTGTGATTGTTTTTATGTACTTTTTGGAAAAATAATTTTCATACGTAGTATAAGCTAAGGTTCTTATGAAACCCACATATGTACACTATATATATGTATGTGTATAGATATGCCTGTGTAAAATTAAAAATATTTTGGCATGTAATGGAATTTAAAATAAATTTATATACTTTTATGGTGCTGTAGGAATTTTAAAGTTATGGCTATTTTGATTTCTAAGTATAAGTGATCTAATAAATATGTAAATTCTTAATATACTAATATATTGATTGTGCCTTCAGTCAATTGATCAATTTATTTTTTATTTGTTTACAAACTCATCATTTTATTTTTTCTATATTCATATGTGTAAAATATTATTGTATTGCTTACTATGACGACATATTGCATCCATCATCCATGTATAAATATAACAAACTAGTCATTTTGTATAGTAAATTTTTGTAATACATACAAAAATGTCATATATGTACATATTTATGTAATGTAGCAAGTAGTTAAGCAAAGCTAAAATGCGCTGGCGATGATTAAAATTCATTAAAATTTGATGATTATTTATAAGCGATAAGAATTCTATTAAAATATTTAATCATAAATTGAATAGATGCAGCTTAATGTCAATCATTTTTTTTTTCAGGGACCAAAAATAATGATGATGTCAAAAAATATTTATGAAAAACAAAAATCGCCATGTTCTAAATAACAACAAACAATGTAACAAAATATTGTTGATTGCTGGTTGCTGTATTGTATTGAAATTAGAATAAATACTATTTTCTAAACATTATCATGGACAATTTTAATCAAATATTAAACCATAGTAATAAAAACTTAACAATTGCTTTTACTTTTAATGTAATTTTTTTCGTTTTTACTAATATGTCCGATTATTTCTGATAATTTAGTGTTTTTTGGTGGCAAAATCTATGAAGCTACGAACAAAAACTATGAAGTCAACTAATATGTATATGTATATTTAAATAATATTCATTTCTAAGTAAAATTATTATACCTGATATTAATATATTTTCTAAACTTAAAATTTCGATTTTTTAATCTAAAATTTATATTTCATTGAAGCACATTTTACATAGTAATATTAATCAAACTATGCTCCATCACAAACTATAGTTTCAGACAGTTGAATCAACTCATAGTACACAATACCTTTCATATCCCATTATGCAAAGCATAACCGTAGCACAATGAATATATTATTTTGGCTCTGATGGATCTGGTTCACCAGGCTTTACCCATGATTTCTTACATTTAGGATTCTCGTAATATATCAATTTTTCATCTTCATTTGATGTAAAAATCTTTTGAGGAAGAGTTTCATAGCTAGTTTTACGGTTTTCCATCTGTCTTTCTGTTAATTCATGCGCTACCCAACTACCTGATTTTTGCACTATTTCCAATGCATTCAAACGTTTTCAAATTGATGCTTGGGTAATAATTTAATGCTACTGCTAATTCTTATTGTGTTTGACATTCAGCTTAGTCGAGTAATCTAGCAGATCAGATCATTCTCACGTTCCTTATCTTCTAAAACGACTTTACTTTCATAAAACTTTTGACATCACATTTGGGAATTTCTTACGGTTGGACAATAATTAAAAAAAAAATTTATTTTTGGACAATAATCCGGATAAGTTTCCATAAGCAATCGATTGCTTTTAGCTGCATTTTTCTGTTGATTTATATATGAAATTAATGCATCGCGCAAATGGCGTTTTGTAGGCACAAAATTCGGCATTTTAAATTAATTATAATAAATTCTTTTACACAAAATACAAAAATGTCACATACTGTGATTGACAGCTCATACATATAAGCATCCATTAAGCACCGTTAAACAAAATATTACCATACGTCATTATATAAACGCAGTAAGCCTAGTGACGTCTCTTATCAAACCGAAATTTATGAAGGTTATACATCATGGGCACACTCATACTATTACATTTTCCGTAGGTGCAGAGAGTGAAAAAAGAGAAAGAAGAAATCAAATTTAGAGTTTTGATATATTTCAATTCAAGTTTTTCTCTTCGAAATTTGCAAACCTTTAAAAATTTATAAAATGAATACTTTTTGTGTATCCTCTTTATAATGAATGCAATTTCTAATATTTCATTTTCGATTCGCAACAAAGCAACCTGTTGGTTTTCAGATATACATACATAGGTATATTCATACATTTCCAAAGAGTCAAGGCCAAGTAACGCATCATCCACACATACTACATGCACACTTTTATTGCATATGTTTTATAAGTATTGAATAATTTTGATTAATTTTTATTTATTTATCCTTCAGATTCAAGGATTCAAATCAATTTATATATTTATTATTTACATTTCATCATGTTTGGGGTGCAAAAGGAAAAAAAAATTGAATTACCCATTTTTGTCGTGTGCATAGTATATCATTTATATATACAAAGCACGTTCATTAAACAAGTTCAATTCTTAAAGATATATAGCTGTTGTTGTCGTCATCGTCGTCGTCGACGTTGTCGTTGTCGTTGACGTCGCATCAATGAATGATCTCATGTAATCGGAATCGAAACGAAGGCAAACGAGAAACGGCGAAAAAATACAATACAAAAAAAAAAAGCACACTCTTATGGAGCTGATGCTAGCGATATATACTAGTATGTATGTATGTACATTTATACATACAATACATTAATTTTTAAAACACAAACAATAACACCTCACAAAGTAAACAAAAACAACAACGTTGATGGCAACAATAAAAATATCAACACGGCAAACAACATCACTCTCTCAGTTCACGAACAAACAGTCAGTCAAACAATCATACTTTTTTGGGCACTTTGCACGCAATACCTTATAATTTTCAAAAAGAAAAGATCAATGTGGGCGATGTATGTGTGTGTGTGTGTGTGTGTGTGACTCAGTGTCGGTGTATGAGTTTATGTACATATTTAACGATTGTTGATTTGTTCTCTTATTTTCGCAAGAAAATCATGACTAAATAATGTTGTATTCTTATTTTAGTAGACATCATGAGGTATGATTAAATAATTGGTGTGTATTAGGTATGGCGGGCAATCTGATTTGAATAAAAATTGTATAGTGGGGACACTTGTATGTTTGTACATACATTTAAATACATTTATAGATTTATGCTTATGTATATTAGGTCGCTTTACGATAGAAAGTAAAGTCATTGTTCTTCAATATTCGAGCACTTGTTTGATGATAACGGTTTGTGAGATGAACATTTTTTTAAGAAAACAAGAAAAACCTGCATAAATCTGTTTTTATATGAACATTTTGATAATTATGTTACAACAACAACAACATGTGATCATAAATACTAGTATTGATAGAATCTAGTGAATTGCATAATTCGTGTTTTAAAATATTGTTTGAAATTGGCCAGAGATAATGAGATTTTTGTTCTTTTAAACAAAGTTTTTGTTTGTAATTTTCATAAAAATTTAAATTATTCTATTATTGATTTACTAGGTAAACAAATGGCGACCAGTTCGGCCTTAAGGCTAAATGCTCTACACCAATGGGCGTCAAGAGCCAAAATAACTCTTGACTATGTCAAACCAGAATATTAATTTGTTAAAAAGTTACAAACTTCCTTCCCTGACAGAAGCAGCTGGGAGGAAGAGGGGTTTTTTACGAATTATACACACTGTTTTACAGACGGTTTCAAGCTGGATGTAAAAGTGAGTGGAGGTGTTTATTCGCAACTCTTTAACCTGTGTTTCAGGCAGAAGTCAAAGCAATTAGCACTGTATTAGCTTGAATCAAGCAGCCAGGGGGCCATAAAAGCTCTTGAAGTGGAAGGCATCCGTTGACTTTCACAGATTTTTTCACCAGATGGCAAAGCAGTACAGCATACTGCTGTGTTAAGTACCCGGACACAGCGGTGTGAAGGAAAATTTCAGAGCACATAAACAGTGCCAAGCGAGGAAAATAGGTTATTAAGAATCCCATGTAAACTCAACCTTCCCTGCCATCCAAAGAATATGGACTGAATCTTCCATCTGTAGTACTGCTAAGTTCCCCCAAATCAGTAAGAAACACACTGAAAACCTTATTGATCTTGATCCGTTGTAGGAGTGGTTACGGACCACTACCTCATAGGACTTCATGCTGGTAGAATGGGTTTGAGCTACCTCACGCATGATTTCTGTAATAGCTGCAGAGACAAGAAAGAGCTCAAAACATAGTAGAATTATTTCTAGATAATTATTATGTTAAGGACCTAACCCCGCCTTAAGAGATTGCAAATGGTAATCTTCTGAAATTTATAAATAAATCCAGATGGTTTAGCGAGGAATCGATGTAGAAATATCCGCGTGATATCACAATGGGCATTCTTAGCCTGAGTAATGACCAAAATAATGTAACCTAACTTATCATCTTTCATACATTCATTATAAGGGCAGCGTGAAGCCAGAAACAGTGTTTTATTGAAAAAATCTAATAATCAAGGTTTCTTGAGTCTATCGGCAGGTTTTAGAAAAACTTTGATGCAGAATTTTATTACATCATGTTTTTGTATTACAGCAAATTTCACGGACTTCCCGATTGGTTTCGTTATATTTGGCTGGCAAAAACATCAACTTCTTTTAAATGAGACATCTTAATGAACAGATGTGAACAGATGTGGAAAGTGAAATTAAAAAGGGTATTCATACAAAATGTAAAAAAAGTGATTTATATAAACTTTAGTAAATTTAAATACTCCTCAATATGCTTACTTGTTTGATATTTTATAGTTTGTGTAACAAACTAATCCACTATAATTTTATAAATGTTATTTATCTACTAATTTAATCAATGAATGAATACCCCTACAATGAAGGAACATCTTCATTATCATCATCGTCATCAACATCATCATTATCACAATCGAATACGTTGAAGAACATTATTATCGACATTGTATGTAATTTATTTATAGGATACATGTGCGTGTGTTTTTGAAATGTGAGGCGCCTTTAGTCTGAAGTAATAATTGAATTGAATGTCTTTTTCATTACACGCTAATACATATATACATACATACATACGTATGTACATAGATATTTTTCCATTTTGCAAGAGTCGAGCGTTTACATGTAGGTGTGCGTTTGTGTGTATGCGTTTTCTTCATTATTATATTTTTTCAATATTTTTTCCGTTGCTGTTTTTTGCTGTTTCCTTACGTTTGTCTTATTTTTGAAATTGTTATATTCGAATAATAAATTAATCTAAATATAGTTCACTGTCACTGTTGTTCAACGTTCGCCTTTGGATACGAATAAACGAAAAATGAGGCAAAAAAAAAGCATAAAATGCACACATACACACGCAAATATGTATACATATGTGCAATTTGCTGCTAAAGAATATATACACATTTATAAATCCATCTGTTGCTTAAGAATTCATTTGAATTTTAATAAAAAAAAAAATAATAAATAAATATATACAAAAAGTACAGACAATATGTATTCAACCACAAGGTAGAAAATATATACATAAATGTATATATTTTTGTTGAAAATTATTCTCTATACAACATGGTAAATACGGCGTAATTTTCTACAGTTTGTTATTAACACACTCTAATATACATGTATAATATATTCATATTTGAGCTTGTACAAAATGAAGAAAATACTTGTTTATATATTGTATAAAATGTGTGTTATGTGTTGCGTATACGCGATCTGAACTACACTCTTCGCACATACGAACATACTTGCAAATACACATACTTAATAATTTCTTTAAAATCGAGCAAAAATCGAACTGTTGTTGTGGTTTTTTTTTCTGCTGTTCTTTTTTCTTTTTTTTTTTTTTTGTATGTGCGGCAAGCGTACACAATCGTCTAGTAAATAATTTTGAACACTACGCGATGATGATCTGTGCGAAACTAAATTCCATTTTGTGCTGTCAAAAACAAAGTAACTAACAATCAAAATCAAAAGCTGCTTCTACTATTGCTACAATATACACATTCTCGCTCAATTAGACTGGTTAATAGTGAATACATATGAGTATGCATGTAGTACATGCCGCATACATACATACAAACATACATAATGCCAAGAAGTGGCTGAAACAACAATAACAACAACAACAGCACCAACAACAACAACGACAACAAATTGATGATCTCTATTCTACTGATTTCTCCTCTCAGTTGTCTCATTGTCAATGCAAATTGTTGTTCTAATCAACTGAATGCAACATATACATACATACATATCGAAAAAAATGTATCTGCGATCTTGTGTATATGTATTGTATATTATAAGAAATGTATTTGCAATAAAGTTTCATAGTGTTGCCAATCATTGAAAAAATGCTTACATGTACAATAATAAAATAAATAAATAGTTGGTTAAGCGTCTTTCCCATATTTTACTAGTTAAATTTTGATGCTATTAGCTGCTTACAAACATTAGAACTCTAGTGATATTACATTTCTGAGTTATGTCGCAGAACACTTGCACTTGTAACCGGTATATATTTATATTTTAATATGTAAAATGACCTCTCCTCGCCGTTTAATACCGAACGCGGTTTCAGACAAGGTAATTCGTTATCGTGCATGCGACTTCTTCAATCTAATTATGAGAAAATGGCACTATCTTCAACAAAAGTGTCATACTGTTAGCGTATGACGATGATATTGATATAATCGGCATTAACGCGCGAGCAGTCAGTGCAGCATTCTCAGAGCTGTATAGTGAGTCGTGTCTAATGGGTCTTACGGTGAATGAGGTGAATGCCCGAAGTACCTAGGGTCAACAAACAAAGAATCCCAGCACGTCACTGTTGAAAACTACGCTTTTGAAGTAGAGAAGGAGTTTGTCTATTTAGGAACCAGCATTAATACCAGTAATGGTGACGTAATGGTGGGCAATTGAGAAATCCAGCCCCGCTCGAAGAACGAAAACTATACTCTACAAGTCTCTTATCATGTCTGTCCTCACATTTGACACTGAAACCTGGCAAATTCCACCTCAGATTGCTAGGTCATGTCGAGCGAATGGAAAAACACGGCCCAGCTAAGCTGTAGTTATATTCGGAACCCGCTGGATACGACGCAGAAGAGGACGACTCAATTTCCGGTGAAAGGACCAAGTACTAGAAAACCTATCGATTTTCGGTTGTAATGGCCACATAAGTAAGTAAGTGTGTAAAATAATTTATTGAATAACACAGATCGTTAGCGTTTTTTATGTTTGAAAAATATGTCAAAATTGGTATCACATAATCCTAATGTTGGATTTTTGAAAGAATTTACTACTTTCTTAACAGGTTTTGAATAGTTACTAAATGAAGTATTAGTCGGAAGATGATTGAAGGGAGTTGGCATATTTTACGGGTTTTCCAATTTTTTCTATCATTTTCTGACATTTTTTTAAGGCCGGCTTTTTTACGGATTTACGGATATGAAATAAATCAAGTTTTCACTTAAACAGATTTAGGTGATTTTGATTTACAGCGAAAAGGCTAAAAGGTTAATATATAAAACTGTTCCCACTACTGCTTTATATAAATATTTATTATTGCAGATTGTTGTAATTTAACAGCTAGAGGAATTAATTCACCTGTTGCTTTTAATAAAGAAGTTGGCAACTCAAATATTTCGAGAGCTTATTGAGAAGCAATATAGGAACGATATGGAAAAATGGAAATGGAAAACAGGAAACGATAAAATGTAAAAGAGAAATCAATCATGACGACACCTGTGGGAGGAGGAAAACAAAAATACAAATTACAACTTTTTTTTAGTTGCATGCGTAGCTTTTAAGCACATCTAGTTGCCAGAACTTGATGTACAAACATATATTGGTACATGATGATTGACTCTGTCTATTATCAGTATGATATTTATATTCATGGTTAGAGAAAATTTTGCTATACTCGAATAGCTATTTATCGATTCCATTTTGAACAAATTGCTTCTAATGCATTCATTCTACTATATGTGTCTTTATATGTATTTTCCACCATAAACTTAGACACTGTACTCACATATAAGCTCATCTAATATATTTTGCAAATGTATTAATACATTCTGTCAAATAAGTACCCGGAAATTCTCATTTTTAATTTTCCCTCTGAGAACATTTCAAAAAATTTTTTTTCCCAGGTTGGCACAACTGTCAGCCACTATTCTGTGAATTTTTATTGCTATGTGTCATTTAGTTTGGTTACGGCGTCATTAGGAACAAGTCAACCTTTTGTGTGCGTTGCGATTTTTACTATGGATAAAATTATCGAACAAAGAGTTTGTGTGAAATTTTGTGTTTCAAACGAAATTTCTTGTGCCAAAACGTTGGAAATGTTGAAAAAAACATTTGGTGATTCAACCATGTCGAAAACTCAAGTTTACGATTGGTATAAATCGTTCAAAGAGGGGCGAGAAGAAGTGAACGATTTGCCACGTTCAGGACGGCCTTCGACCTCTTCAACTGAAGAAAACGTCGACAAAATCAACGAAATGGTGCTCGAAAATCGTCATTATAGTTTGCGAGAGATAGCCCAAGAAATGAACATGTCTCATGAGACCGCTCGTCATATTTTGGTTGATGTTTTGGGTATGCGGAAAGTAGCATCGAGTAGCAAATACAGTCAAAGTGATCATGACCTCAAGTAAACAACTGCACCAAACAAAATAAAATTGATACGAAATATTATTGAAGTTTTCAATGGGCATCTTATAGTTTTATTTGGTATTAACAATTGACTTCATTCAAGCATTCATACAAATTATGTTCTTACATTTACATTTTATAAATATATATAACATATTTAATGTACACATATATTACAAATATACGTATTGACTTTTTTAAAACGTCTTTATGGTTGTTGGTAAGGACATGTTCATTTGTAAAATAATCTCACAACGAAATGGATTTGTAGTTAACAGAGGAAACGGCAATTTGCGAATAGCTTCTGGTGCATTTTCGTCCTCATTTAATTTGCCCGGATGTAATAAAATACGATCTATAATACTTTCATAGTTGATGCCCAGTAAGTTCAACTCCAAAATTTCAATTAAAGACGGATATTCACCTCTTTCGATCATTTCAAAACTATACAATGACCAAAAAATGTATTAGGTACTATGTATGATTTGATAAAATCAATATTACAGCTTACGTTGGATAGTCTTCACGTGGATGGTGCCATCTCTCGCCAAGCTACAATAATTAGATAAATATATTCACATATATGTATGTATTGTTTTATTAATATATTCTTTACCTACCTCCGTTGTCTTGGACTTGTACCACTTATCATCGTATAGAGCGAAACGTTTCTCCACTAAAGTTTTATTAATTTGTACAACATCGTCTGAATTAGTATCACACAATACCATATAGACCACACGATTCTAAAATAGATAAAAAAAATTCGTAAAATATTGTCGTAATAATTTTGAGTATTATTGTTAATCTTACTAGTTTATCGATTTCTGATATTTGGGCATATAGCATCAACTCTGTAACCATACAAAAGAAATAATTTGTCGCCTCATGACTCCAGTGTAGACCACGAGGCTTCACATGTGATAGACAACCACGTATCGCCTGTGCAGGTAGCGAAGCAAAGTGTGTCAACAAATACTTGATATTTTTGAGTTCAACATACGAAACTGTGCCATAATCCATAAAGAATACCTACAAATTGACGTAATTAATTGTTGTAATCACAAATGCAAAAATACAATGGAAATACATACTTTTGCTTTATTTTCGCCGCGTGAAATTGATGTAAGAACTTCAGCACGATGCCACATACCATTAAATATAGCTGCACATACTTGGCCAGGTAGAATGCAAGCGTTTGGTATACGTAATTGATCCTCATCAAGTAATTTATAATAACATCTAGAAAGAAATAAGGTTACGTATTTAATAAAACTGTAAAATAGTAACTTACTCCATTTTATTCATGAGCATATCCAATTCATTATCTTCTTTATGTAAGTGAAACCAAAATTTATAAGGATTGTGTATCTGTAAAAAGAAATAATACGAGTGAACTCAAAAAGGGTGGCAACATACATACTCGTGGGGCACTAATCATCACTTTTTTGTCAGACATCGAATCAAGTGCACTGTACTGTACAAGTATTGCACTTATGTAAGGTCTATTTGCATGTTTTAAAATCTAAATGCCTTTCCATGAGACTTACTAATAAAAATGACCCTCTCTGAATACTTACCTCTGATATAAACACACCCATGATAGCACCAGGCTGGAAATTATTCGGCAATGAGTACTGTTCAATTTTTTTACCACAACCTACTGCATTGCGTGGAAGATCTACACGATGCACTTGATGGTCCTGTAAACAAATTAAAATTCATCTTATTCGTATTCCTTATACATAAACATGTTTGATTGACTTACTATCGCCCATTCGGGAATAGCTTCATCTATATTATACTGCGACTTGTTGCAAATATCATCTATTTCGAAAAAGCTATTCCAATTGTTTTTGGATTTATTTTCCTGCTTTTCATATACAGTCGGTTTCTGCAGTGAGTCTGTCAGATGTTTATCTTCTTGTGGTTCTTGCATATTATTGCTTCGTGCATTCCTTCTATTATTCATTTCAATCTCTTCTTGTTCACGTGTATTCGACTTTCTGTTGCAATCACTAGTTACATCATTATCAGTTTCGGCAAATCGTAGTGTTTTCTTCATGTGATTAGCCAATGATTCCTGAACATAGTTGTTTCCAGCAGCGCAATTTCCGTTGAAAGAATCCTTAGGTCCTATCGAATTGTTAGTAGACGACAAAATGTGATGTATAGTTGGATTAAGTTGTGCTACTGCACCATTATTTTTAATTGCATTCGCAACATGTGCCATATTATTCTTCTGATTACCGAAGGAATCCTTTGGCCTAGTAAAATTGTTAACAGGCACAAAAATACGCTGCGCACAATTAACTTTCCTTTGAACATTTTCAGGTCCGTTACTTTTAACCGTATTCATAAATTGTGTTATTGTATTCCTTTGATTATCGGATAACGATTGACTCGCACCTGTGTTGTGTGATATAGTGGGCGCGTAATGATTTTGCATTTTTGGCTGTTTTGAGTTATATACGAACTTCGTAGAATTACTGTCAGCACCATGTATTAAAAAATTATTATTCTGAATGTTGGGAGAATTTACAGGTGGTCTGGAAGTTTCAATTCTAATAGGCGGTACTGTTCTACAATAATTGCTTTGATGAGTTGTTTGTCTGCCAGAACGCCTTGATTTTGGCGGCCTAGTTTTCTTTTGTGTGGCCACTAAATCTTGAATATGTTTAGTTTTGCTACTTGTAACGGGTTCTACTGTGGCGGTTATACCTGAGCCAAGCACCTGTATGTAATATTACTATTATAATTTTGTTCGTTTCTTTTATCAATGCATTTAATATGCATATATTTGTATTACTTACACGCACAGTATCCGGTATAGATCGTAGAAATGTCTCCAAATTGTTGTGTCCCAGTTGTTGATAAGGTATACCCTTACCTTCGGTGTCGCGAAAATCTTTGTTCAATTTATCAATGGTAATATCATGAGGATATGAAACTACCAAAGATTTAATGATAGCTTTAACTTCTTGTAAATAACCAATTTCCATTTTGTGCTGTTATACTGTGTAAAATTTTCTCTAATATATTTTATATTTTTCTATACGCTGAATCATATGTTTAATGTACTGGTATAAAATAGTAAATAAAAAAAATCACGTGGCTGTGTTGCTATTGTTCAATTTGTCATTAGGCTTGCCGCATTTCGCATAAGAACAAAACACATTAGCCTCTTCCGATTATTTGTTGAGATGTTTTTAATATTCTGCACGAAAGAATTTATTTATTAATTAATTAGTATAGAATATGTTATCGCTTCGACAAATGTAATCCGTCATCTTTTGTCCCTTTGTGTATCAAATTGAAGTGACAAATACTGCTTTAATAAAGAAAACAAACGAACACAAAAGAAAATAAATTGCAGAGTGGACGAAATGATAGGAAAAAATACCATACCTGTATTTTTCATTGATGTTACGATTAGTCTACGTATCGGTAGGTAACGGATCAGTTATTCAGACCTATTTCATACACAAGCCATAAGAGCGTTTTGACTAATCAGCTTGGTGGGTAACGTGACGTTGGAATCTGTAGAAGATAGATTCTTAACGAAGCACATGTCAAAATCATATTACTATTTTATATTATACTTAGCTATCTTTTTCGTTTTTTAAATTACTTTCTGTCACCTTACGTTTTGACTAATCATATCATATCATTAAAATATCGCACGTACCACTGATTTTTTACGTTCCCAACTGCTCTTGTATGGATGCAAATATATGCCACAGAAAGATTACGTACATCGTTGCACAAAAATATTTTGTTCTGCACATCCACGTCACAGTAGCAATAGCTTTGCGGCAGCTGTCAAAATCATTTACATTTTGTAAAAAAATATCTAAATATTCCCAATAAATATTGAATATAGTAATATTTATTCGTTTTTTTATTCACTTTTTCGCTTAGTTGGCAATCCTTGATATTTTAAATATATTGTAGTAATATAAAAAGTAGTAGTAATATAAAAGTGAACATTTTCCATGAGGCTACACGAAAAATTAGTTAATGCAGCAATTGCCTTTCTCCGGAGAATATTTCAATTCATCTCAAGAAAATGTTTTCTAGTCCATGTCAACAGTTTTGAGGAACGCTTGGAGGAACTCCTAAGCCTGAACAACATAGCGGAGCTACTGCAAATAAACTATGACTTACATTTGTTAGAGCTGTTAGATAACTTGTCTCAACTCTTAAAGGTCCTAAAAAAGATGGAAAAAAAATTTTTAATATAAATAATTAATCGAAAAACGATATGGGAATAGTTAGGTTTATTCGCGTTTTCAACTCATGATTAAATGCATAATTAAAACACTAATCAGTTAAAGAAAAAAGTTTATTTAGTTTGAGAAAATAGTTTCTCCATGCTTAGTGGTTTTTTTCCAACGAAACAATAAAAATGGAATATGCAATAATAATTATTATTTACCTTGTTTTTTGACTTTTAAATGTAAATACAAATGCACGCGAAAATGAAAAATAAAATAGAAATGTAAACATCTAATTGTCAAAGCTCACAAAAGTTTAAAGTTGCCCAACATTTCGCTTCGCTTTGATTTGCTTTCCTTCGAGCCCTTTGTGCACAAACCGAACTTATCGATCGGAAAGCGAAGCCAAAGCAGCATTTGAAGCAGTCATTATTGCTCTACCTTTATAACTATACTTTTCTGTGACTATTTGACACCATACTGATTTATTGATTTTAGAGGTGGAGCAAAGAGAAAATTCTTACGAATGAATGAGAAGGAGAAATCAACAAGAAACACATACGGAAAGAAGAAGACGTAAAAAGGAAAATAACAAAAGTATAAGGGTAGGTATACTCTCACGAACGAAGGAGAAGAAATGCAGATGAAAACAAGAAACAAGGATGGAAGGAAGAGGCAAAAATAAAGAAGAATACAACACACGATTTTGACGCTATACGACTTTTATGCTGAAGCATAATGCTGCAACTAGCCACCGACGTAGCGTACGTACGTACCGCCCGTACGTAAGAACATACAAAATTGCATTGATTTTCTCCGCTCCGAGCAACGTCTACGTCACCGTCATACGGTGGTGAGTTTTCGTTAACACGACATTCCCATAAGATAGGTCGTGTCAGCTGACACGTTCTACGTTTTTACGTCGGTGGCTAGTTGCAGCATAAATGTAGATTTAGCACATTTAACCTAAATGCTAAATGTACATTTATCCATACAAAATTTTCTATCTAAATGCAACTTCATTTCTGCATTTAGAATCTAAATGCTAAAAGCAACTCTGCAATCTTCGAAAATAATTAGGATTCGAATAAGGTTTACTAAAGAATTAGAGCAAGTTTTTCAGAGCGAGTTTAACTCTATTTGTCGTTTAAACTAAGTTCTGAGTTTTACAGTCAAATTTCAACGTAGTTTAAAATAAGTCTATACGCCCAATCTAGCTGGGTTAAACTAAAATAAACCTATCAGTTGCTCAGCTGTTTGTTCTTGCGCCCCAGTACATCGTTTTTTGCTGAAGTTTGAAATAAGTTTAAATTTAAACTCCGTTTACGTAAACTTAGTTTAAACCTATACTGAAAAACTCGCCCTTAGGGCATTGCTTATTTCTTTTCATTACACATTTGCATATATGTACATTTTGATTAGGTATAATTTTGTTAGTTAATTAATGTTTTAAAAATAAAAGTTAAGAAATTAGGTACAAGATCCAAGTGGATGTAATCTCAAATCACAACTTTGATGTTCATGTCTAAAATGGCCACTTGGCCATAATATTGGCACTCCTTTTGCTAGTTGCCCATATACAGTGGCTCCCAGCTTATTTCGTACAGTGACAGTTTAAAAATTGCTGCAGTCGTAATTCCTAATATTGCAAAAATTTGAACAAAATATAAATGTCATTTTTGAAAGGAAGGTTTGTTTTTTATTTTCCAAAATTTACTTTTTCAAAATTTTAGTGTTTGACACTATAAAAAAATAAAATAAGAATAAAATAGGAAAATTCATGTCACAGCTTATTTCGTACAGTCTCTTTAAGTTCAAACTAAAAACAAAGTAAGTTGATTTTAATATTTAGTATGACATCCCTTAGCGTTAATGATAGCCTGGAGTCTATTTGGCATTGAATCCACCAATTTTTGAGTGATGTCTGGTGTGATTTTTTTCCATTCCTCCATCAGTACCTTCTTTAGGTCTTGCTTATTAGAAATCTTGTGTGTTCTTATTTTATTGTCCAAAATAGACCAAAGATTTTCAATCACATTCATGTCAGGTGACTGTGGTGGTGGAGACATCAAGTGTGGGCAGTTCCAAATAAGCCAAGATTGCACAATTCCAGATTTATGTTTTGGGTCATTATCTTGGTAGTACCGAAATTCTTCCCGCAAATCCAGTTTGTCTGCACTTTGAAGTAAATTGTTTTTCAGAATCTCGAGGTACTTCATTTTGTCCATTGTCCCCTCAATAAAAACCAATTCACCTACTCCGGCTGCTGACATACAGGCCCAAACCATCACGCTACCGCCACCATGCTTCACTGTGGGCTTAAGGTTCTCCTTGTTTAGCTCGGTATTCGCTTTACGCCAAACATATGACATTCCGTCCGAACCAAAAATATTAAACTTAGACTCATCCGCGAAAATAACGGTATTCCAGAACGCAGGAGTCTTAATAATATGCTCTTTGGCGGAGTCAAGTCGGCGTTGTATATTCATTTTTGAAATGAATGGTTTCTTTCGGGCTACTCGACCGTTCAAGTCATGATTGCGCAGCACACGTCGGACAGTTTCAGCACTGGATGATTTCCTATTTCACGCTGAACCTCTGCAGCCAACTTCGGAGCGGATAACTTTGGATTTTTCTTAATTTTTCGTACAATATAACGCTCGTCTGATGCGTTGAAAATCTTATTAGGTGCTTCTCTGCCCTTGTTCTCCAACCGATTTTCGCGAACGAAGCGTTGAATGATGTATTGGACAGTTGAGGCACTTAAATTTGTCATTTCAGCAATTTTTCGCACACTCTGACCTTTCCTAAAATGGTTAATTACCAGTTTACGCTGTTCCATCGTTGTACGACGCCCATAACGCTAAATGTTTAATTTACAGCACTTTAACTATTTAAAATAATAATAATAAAAATTGTTATAATAGTTAAAAAGGTCCAAAAACTCATACAATTCAAAAAAACTTTGTAACTGCGCGGCAGAATGAAACTTACTTACATTGAAGTTTGTGTACGAAATAAGATGTGAGCTGAAAATCAGCTGATCAATAGTTTTTCTCTCTTGCATAACAAAAAGAAAAATTTTTGGGGTTCCCCGTTTTCTTATTAGGTTTACTAAACACATACACAGACATCTACATTCAAAACTTATCGATAAGTTTTTTAGTTTCGATGTTACAGCCATGTACATAAAAATATATACACTGTACGAAATAAGCTGTGAGCCACTGTAGATGTGTTTATTTCTTCATTTTTGATATAATTATCAGACATAGACACATATAATTCGACCCTAAATAATATAAATTTCAGAAAACGCAATTTTTGTTGATTCCACTAGAAACGATGTTTTATAATAACAAAAAAACATATTGCAATTGTGCGTAAATGTTCATTTATTAAATGCGATTGCATGAAGGGTCTTTGAAAAATCAATTTTCGAAAGCAGTAAATGTATATTTATAGTTCAGCATAATCGACCTATAACACGAAGAATTGTACAATTTCTTTACCTGATATTGAGACGCCTTGCATCCGTTATGGTGTCCTGTGATCTTTTCGGTCAGTTCTTATGCTCTTGCTTTCGCTCTCAATTTTCCTCAATTTTCCATTTTACATTGAAAACAAAACAATACGTGACGTGATTGTTACCGAGACTGTCAACATAACAGCCGCATTATAGTGAACGCCTCAAGCCCATGGTATGCAGGCAGTTACGAGTTGCTGCTTTCAATACAAATAATGAAAATATGTGAATGTCTTTCACAGATTCACCACAGTGTTTCTGTTCTGTTCTTTTGCACGGGAGTTGCAAAAGAACACTCACTTATTTGCCGAATTGCATGCAAAGCAACAACAATAATAATCGACGTCGCTTATATTAACCGAGCGTAATTGAACTCGCTTATATTTTAAGCGTCCTGAGTTGAGGGTTGCAAAGTAAAAAAACAGCACTATTGTGAATAGACTACTGGAATGTGCTTGGAAATTTCAACAACACGTCAAATTATTATAAATATAAACAAAAATAAGCAAAATAAGGACCACTCCGCACCGTTTAATACCGAGCGGTGTTTCAGACAAGGTGATTCGCTATCGCGCGACTTCTTCAATCTTATTATGGAGAAAATAATACGAACTGCTGATCTACGACTTAATGGCACTATCTTCAACAAAAGTGTCATGCTGTTAGCGTATGGCGACGATATTGAATAATCGGCATGAACACGCGAGCAGTCAGTGCAGCATTCTCAGAGTTAGAAAGAGAGTCGCGTCGGATGGGTCTTACGGTGAACGAGGGCAAGACGAAGTATCTAGTGTCAACAAACAAAGAGTCCCGCCGTCTTGGACAGCACGTCACTGTTGACAACTACGCTTTTGAAGTAGTAAGGGACTTTGTCTATCTTGGAACCAGCATTAACAGCAGTAATGACGTCAGCCTTGAGATATTACGAAGGATCACTCTTGCAAACAGGTGCTACTTTGGGCTAAGTAAGCAATTGAGAAGTCGAGCTCTCTCTCGAAGAACTAAAACTACACTCTACAAGCCTCTCATCATGCCTGTCCTAACATATGGCGCTGAAGCCTGGATAATTTCCACCTCGGATGAGCGAATGCTTGGAGTTTTCGAGAGAAAAGTCCTACGTAAGATCTTTGGACCAATTTGCGTTGGTGACGAGTACCGAATAAGGTTCAACCATGAGCTGTACGAGCTGTATGCCGATATTGACATAGTAAAGCGCATCAAAATCCAGCGGCTGCGCTGGTTAGGTCATGTCGAGCGAATGGAAGAACACGCTCCATCTAAGAAGGTGTTATATTCGGAGCCCGCTGGAAGACGACGCAGAAGAGGAAGACCTCACCACCGGTGGAAAGACCAAGTACTGGAGAACCTGATGACGCTTGGATTTTCTAACTGGCGCCAGCTAGCGAAGAACAGAGATGGCTGGGGAAGCATATTATATTCGGCCTAAATCGATATTCGGTTGTTATGGCCACTGTTGCGTGCGGCCTGATTCTTGACACTTAGTTTTCTGAAAAGAAAAAGAATAGGCAAACAGAGAAAATAAATTAGTCAGATGTAATGGCGGAATGGTGGGGAGCATGGATAGATGTGTAGAGATTTGCAGAGTGGAGAAAATAGTAGAAAAACTGTTGTCAACATATGCAAGGCTGTTGATAACATGTGCAAACGCTGTTGTTAACATGTACAAAGCTGTTAAGTCGTTTGTATATGTTGTCTAACATAATTGTATAGGGATAATTGCGCTGATGTTGCTCTGCGACCGCGGTATATGGGAGGTGTAAGTGTGTTAGACACCCACCGTTTGTCGACGAAAAAAAATCTCGTCCTACTTCGTTAGAACCGGTAGGAGCGTCCGATGTTTTCTTATCGGTGCTATAAAAGAAGAGATCCGTTCATTGCGGAAAGCATTTGGTGAAAATTTTCTTCTGCGGCGGTAATAGGCCGATTTAACCGTTGGTGATTCGTGATCTTCAAAGTGTCTCGTTGACTTGTAGGTAACTGTGCCGTGACTAGAGATATTAGTGTAAAAGTAAATCGGGAGCGTATATATAAAGTATAAAACGTACCGTGTGTGTTAACGAGTGGCATACTTACCTGATATTGGACGACTGGTAGCAGTACCGGAAGCGGATAATACATATCCAGGACGCAGCAGAACCAAAGGTACGTCCGGCAAGATCCAGCTCGAAGACAAGATGTGTTGGAAAAAGAAAAGATAAGTACTAAATTTTCTTTTTTTTTTATTATATTTCGTGGGGCTTACCATAGAAGCTGCTCCAAGTGTATGTCCAGTGCATCGTCCAAGGTGCTGGAAGGCTAAAAACAAAACAAAAAAAGTGATAATTAAGTTATCCTGGAACGACACTTACCTGGGTATACGTCATCGTGCAATTCCACATATAGCGTTGATACACCGGATATGTACATGTGTGTGTAACGAACCTGGCAACGAATACAATATTTTATGGTGGCCAGTTCTAAAAGCGGTGAATTGCCTCGTGTATGCACATGCACATATATTGTGGATTCTTGTTGACAGCGAACAACAAGTCGGTCACAAGTGCATTGTTTTTGTGGTGGCCCGTTCCAAGAATATCGCTTGGCCTAGTATAAATATATACATTTATGTTTTTTTATCTTTTTTGGTGGCAACGAGCACTGCCTTTGGTTAAGTGACGAACACTCACACACACTTTCACTACGCGCCAGAGAAAAGAACACACCCGCCGAATTGCGATAAAAATTTCGCGATTGTGCCTAAATTGGCAAAACAAATTTTAATATAATTTAAATTCGCACGAATAAGTAAATATAGCGATCCGATTAAAAATGTAAACAAACATATATATACAAGTGACAGCTAGAGGTGAGAAGAATCATAACGTGAGGAAAGTCTCCACTAGGCCAAAGTCATGGTGTTGCCAGAATCCAGTCACTTGAACATTCTGACATGAGTAAATTCTGGTCCAAAGTGTTTCGTTTTTTTTTGTTGTAATCTTTTATAAACATATCTATATAGATTAAGTTACGATTAGATAGATTAAGTTTTTTTTGTTGTTTTTGGATTCTTTTTTTTTTGGCGCAATTACGGTTTTGTCAATACCGAAAATTGCGGAATTGTTGTTTTTTTATTTATATATTTGGTACCGCTACTTTGTGCTCAAGGGAGCTGAAGTTGAGGAGGGTTCGGTATTCGTTGCATATCATATTGGCGATAATTCCCCCAATAATCCCCCCCATTGAGCTCAATAGGTGTAGGGCATAATTAGGGTGGACATTAAACCACATTCGCATGCGTTTTTTTTTGTGTCGACGTAGACTTCGCCGTACCCCCTTGCTTGTATCCTCCTTGGTGTATACTGCATCGAGCGTGCCCAAAAAAAAAAAATTTTTTTGAATGTCTATTTTGTTTCCTTTATATATATTATTTTTTTTTTTTTGAACTGAATTAATACAGAAATTTTAATTATATTTTCTTATATTTTATATATTTTATATATATATTTCTATCTGTGATTTATTGTTTTTTTTTATAATGTGTAATTCTTTATTTAAGCTATTTGATTTAGGTAATTGTATTTAAGGTCTAGATTCTTTATGTGTTAAATTTCTTGGATTTAAGAATAAATGATTGTATTTTGTCATATTGTGTAAGAAATGAAGAGATAATTTCTTTGTTGAGGGGGAGTAATGGGAGTAGAACGACGTTAATGTAGGTGCTGCGATCCTTAGTTTTTTTTTTGGGGATTGCCTACGATCATTGAGGGTGCATGGGCCATCCAGGCAGGGTGGGCGCACACAGTCGCACGCCGGAACGAGTAATATTAGGGTGAGTGACCAGTTTGAGTGTAGGTTGTCCTGAAATGGTAGGCGTTATTGTTCACGCATCGCTCTGCTGTGGCGGGTTGAGGACCACGCCCATTTGACCGCTGGTAGCCGGGGCGCAACCACAGCAGAAGCATCAGGATGTGTGAACAATAATGGCGCCCGATAAAAATAAGTGTCTACCAGTAATCGTGTCAGTCAAGTGTGTGTACGAATCGTTCTACGTGATATGGCGGTTTGTACTGATACTCGCGTTTGTTTGTATGTGTGTATGTATCGTCGATAGTACCAATGTCCATACGTGCGTGTACCGGATAAGGTGTTATGTTAGGGACATGACGTTAACGTCAAACGACGATTGGGAATAAGTGTAATGGCGCCCAGCATGCGGCCGAAGGAATGTTTGTATAAATAATGGAGTAGATTAGTGGATATGCATATATAAATGTCAGTGTAAAAAAAAAATAAAACATAAATTAGCGCTTCGAACAAAAAATCATCATAACAATAATGGCGCCCAACGTGGGGCCCGAAACCACGGAAGACGGAAAAGAATTAGAGGAGAAGGCAGAGTAAGCGTAATGATGTGGTTGTATGCAGGGGACATATGGAGCATGTTGGAGATGGAGTCACATGGGCATAGCATGGAGACGAGACTGAATGGGCATAAGGGTCACATGATGGCATAGCATTTCAGGGCTGGAAGTATTACCAGCGTCGGATGTCGCGCTCTTGCCTTATTGCGAGGTGAACGCTAGTATCGGCTGGGGGTAACTTCATGTCCGGGTGCATTGCTCGTGGAGCCCGATTGCTCAAAGCATGGCGATGTAGGTGTAACCTGCAAAAGAGAATTTGGTTTGTTAATTACAATCTGGTAGATGTACATAATGGTATCTGTGTGTAGACGCAACTGTCGACGGGTGTCGGGGCGAGCATTAAGCCGAATACCCATTGTACCGGGCAGCAGTGTCTACATCGTGTTTGTTTAGGTAGAGGTGTAGTGGGGACACTGGCTTATTAGCCACGTGGATATCCGCTATACATAAGCTGTATCCGAAACCATGTCCAAGTGTTGTCTTTGGGTAGCATGTTTGTCGTATGGTGGAGGTAGTTTGAGTCGTTCTCCGGGGCATCGATCCTCGAGAATTCTGCTCGAAAAAAGAAAATAAAAGTTTGTATGAACAAGATGTGTAAATGTATGTCTAGTAGTTATAAATGTATATCATCCTCACCCTAGTTACAAGTTGGTTTTTTATAACTTACTTGCTCTGTTGATCAAACTGTGTGTAGGCTAATAAGGCATAGGAGGAGAGGCAGGCGACGACGTTCTACATCCCTATATCCCCCTAATATAATAATAAAATAAAATTGTTAAATTTGTTACATTTTAAGATCATTAAGTAGTAGTAAGTAATAAGCGAACAAAGTAATCATTTTTTTTAAATTACATAAAAACCTTTCTTGTTTTTTTTTTGTTGCGTGTATTTTGCGAGCAAACGCGAATTGAGTGTGTGGTCTTGTTGGGTGTATAAATTAAAGTTATAGAGTCTTCTTTGGGGGTATTTATATACCGACTGGCATTTTCTAGGGTGACACCATCGTTTGAGAGTACCAGCATCAAGCAGAGTGCCTTTGGAAGTGGGCAGTAAGTGGTGAATAGATATTCATCTAGTATAGCGTATGAAGAGTGCAAGCGAACAGCGAGAGATTCGAAGGAGACGACGCAGTTTAAATTCAGACGCTCGGAGAGAACTTCTGGTTGCTCAGGTACCAACTCCAGATAACATGCCGCTGCCACGGTCACCAACGAACCCGAGGGGAGAGGACCAACAATTCCTCGACTTATCGGAGTCGCTGATTGTGCAGCCGAACGCATCGAGAGAAAGGCCTGGAGTGGGTCCGACGACGCAGCCTGGTTCAAGTGTGCCTCAACAGAATGAATTGGCAGAATTGGTGAGAGGATTCTCGCTGCAAGCGGAAAGCAATCGGCGTTTCCAGGAGAGCATTGATTCGGGAATGCGAGAGCTGCGTGACCGATTGAGTCGTCTGGAGGGTACTCTCAGCAATGCACGTAGTAGTCCAGAACGACGAGATGGTGTAAATGAAGATGTGCCACATAACTCCAACCATGATCAGCGACCCCCATCTCGAGTTCCTAGTAGACGAAATCAAAATTTAGATAATGTGAACAGGCCTATGTCCAAGCACTTACCTCTGGACAAATGGGGCATCCAATTCGATGGTAATAAGGAAAAGTTATCCGTCGAGGACTTCGTATTTCGTGTTGAGTATCTCCAGGTCCGATATGGGTGTGATTGGGAGGACATCGTGCGAGAGTTTCACCAGCTGATGGTAGGTGACGCCAAGGAGTGGTACTGGCTGTACGTGAGGATGGCGGAGGCACTGGATTGGCCGACCTTGCGACAAGCATTAATCAGACAGTACCGGACAGCCAGATCACAGTTTGACGTTATGCGATGTTTGGTGGATCGGCGGCAACTTCCGGGGGAATCGATAGATGCGTTCTTCCATGCGATGGGTAAGCTGCGAGCACAATTGGTCACACCTGTGTCGGACTGTGAGATGATCCGCATCATGAAGCGAAATCTCCGCGACGGATTAGCCCGAATGGTTTATCCGATGAACAGCTATACAGTGGAGCAACTACGAGATCAATGCCACGAAATAGAGTATACGTTTGCGAAACGAGAATGGCGTAGTGGGCCTCAGATGCCAACGCACAGGAGTAATGTAGCAATGCGTCATGGCAATGTGAATGAGATCGGCTTGATGTATGGCATGGGCGAGGAGACCCGAGGTGCGGAGGAAATGGCTGAAGTGGATGAGGTGCAAGTTCAGCAGCCACGCATTGTTTGTTGGAATTGTGGAAAACCGGGGCACGTGTATATAGAGTGTCCGTCGCCTCGACGGACGATTTTTTGCTACAAGTGTGGTATGAGTGACGTCGTGACACCACGCTGTCCGCGGTGTAATTCGGGAAACGCTGCGAGGAACGTGATAGCCAAGACGGGGGAATCACGTTCGACACAAACTCCCGTGAGGTCTCCACGCAAACAATAGGTACCACCACTGCGGTCAACATTCCATCTAATAAACAAATACAAAAATTAGAGCAAATTAACAGACAGCAAAATCAAAAAGTTCGACTTACCTGGGAAGAACGAATGAGGCGGTATAAGGAGGTCCGTGCTAGGATATTTGATGAAAAGCAGCTAGGCGGAATGAGGATGTTGACGAGGAGAATAAAACTGGCACGAGAACGATTTCACCAAAGACGTGACACCCGTAAATTGTTAGTGGCCGCCGTCCAGCGGTGCCTTTCTTCTGATCCGAGGGTGTACGCCGACGTATGTATTAATGGTGGTAACTACCAAGGATTGTTGGATACGGGTGCTTCCGTGAGTCTCATTGGGTCTGGAGCATCCGAATTCCTGAATAGTGTTGGAGTGTCGCCGAGTCAGTGGTACTCTCATGTACGTACGGCTGGCGGTGGTTCGCATTGGATCACTGGGAGGGTACTGCTGGATGTGGTATATCAGGGTCAAACGAGAAAAATCCTGTTTTATGTCTGTCCGTCGTTACAGCAGAGAATGTATTTGGGGATCGACTTTTGGAAATCATTTGGTCTAGCACCTGAAATTTTAAATTGCAAAATGAGTGATAAGACAGCGGTGAGGGAAGTAGCCGAAAACGTATCAGGACACTCACCTGAACACGAACTAACCGATCGCCAAAAGTCCCGTCTCGAACAGGTAATCAACGCGTTTAGAACTTTCGAAAAGCATGGCCTGGGTAGGACGCAGGTGGAGAAACACCACATTCAACTTGTCGCAGGAACTGTCCCATGTAAAGAAAGGTGTTTTCCCATTTCACCAGCTGTGCAGGATTTGATGTACAAGGAAGTCGATACCATGTTAGAGCTGGGAGTTATACGGGAAAGTGAGAGTCCCTGGAACAACCGTGTTACACTGGTGCGTAGGCCAGACAAAAACCGGTTCTGTTTAGATGCTCGTAAGTTGAACAAAGTCACCATCAAAGACGCATATCCGCTGCAAAATATCGAGGGCATATTGAGCCGTATTGATCAGACGATATATATTAGTAGCGTCGACCTAAAACATGCCTTTTGGCAGATAGAATTAGATGATGAGAGTAAGGAGTGTACTGCGTTTACTGTACCTGGTAGGCCACTGTATGAGTTCGTCGTGATGCCCTTTGGTCTTTGCAATGCTGCTCAGCGGTTGTGTCGCCTGATGGACAGGATCATTCCACAGAGATTAAAGGCCAACGTGTTTGTGTATTTGGATGATTTACTCATCATTGCGCCGGATTTCGATACGCACCTACGTATGCTCAGTGAAGTGGCTGCTTGCTTGAGAGATGCTAATCTGACAATTGGCTTGAAAAAGTCGAGGTTCTGTTATCGAGAATTGAGGTATCTCGGTTTCATAGTTGGAGGGGGTATGTTGAGGACGGACCCCGATAAAGTGGCGGCGATCCGCAATATACCAATTCCACGATCAGCGCGACAGGTGCGTAGTTTTCTGGGCGCGGCTGGATGGTATCGGCGATTTATTAACGGCTTCGCTTCAATATCCGCACCGTTGAGTGACACACTGAAAAAGAAAGCAAAATTTGTCATGACAGCAGAAGGCATAGAAGCGGTAAAAAAATTAAAGGGTGCACTGACGTCAGCACCAGTACTTAAGCACGCCGATTTCTCTAAGCGTTTCTGGATACAATGTGATGCGTCAGATGTAGGTATAGGTGCGGTATTGTACCAGATAAACGATAACAACGAGGAAAGTCCAGTGGCATTCTTCTCACAAAAATTGAATGCTTGTCAAAAGAATTACAGCGTAACGGAAAAGGAGTGTTTGGCTGCAGTGCTCGCTGTGAAAAGATTTAGGCCATACGTGGAGATGATGCCCTTCACAGTAGTAACTGACCACGCCAGTTTGAAATGGTTAATGTCACTCAAGGACCTCAGCGGAAGATTGGCGCGTTGGTCGTTACAGCTTCAGGCATATGATTTCGACATACACCATCGAAAAGGTTCGGAGAATGTTGTGGCAGATACGTTGTCGCGAGCTGTGGGGGAAGTCAACGTGTTGAATATGGAAACGACAGAATTCGATTCAAAAGAGTACCTGGAGCTGATCCAAAAGGTGACATCCGGCCAAGGCAAGTATGCAGGCGTGCGCGTGGAGAATGGGCTGGTGTTTAGACGCGTAGAAAAGGCGTCGAACGATCTGGGCGATAGCCAATGGAGATTGTGGGTACCCGAGAGCTTGGCATCAGCGCTGATAGATGAGGCACATAGTGCTCCTACCGCCGCGCACGGTGGCATTGCGAAGACCTTGAACCGACTGAAGCGACTGTACTATTGGCCCGGCATGTCGACGCAGGTGAGAAATTACGTGCGTGAGTGTAGGATCTGTAAAGAAAGTAAGGCCGCAAATTACATCATGAGGCCACGTATGGGTAAGGAAAGCATTACTCACCGTCCGTTCGAAAAGATTTACGTGGATTTCTTGGGGAAGTATCCGCGCTCCCGCAGACAGAATGCGTACATATTTATTGTCATGGACCACCTTACAAAATTCGTATTCCTGAAGGCGATGAAAGAAGCGACAGCACGGGGAGCAGCGGATTATTTAAAACACGAAGTGTTCTACAAATTCGGAACACCGGAAATTGTCCATTCGGATAATGGTAAACAATTCGTGTCCAAAGAATTCCAAAAACTGGTGGAGAGATTTCGCATTAAGCATGTAAGAAATGCTGTGTACTCACCACAGGCGAATGCGTCGGAACGAGTGAACCAGTCGGTGCTAAATGCAATCCGTGCATACATTGGGTCCGATCAAACAGAATGGGATCTACACCTACCCGAGATTGAGTGTGCTCTGCGATCTTCTCTGCACTCGGCGATTGGCTGCTCACCGTATTTTGCATTATTCGGCCAACATATGTTCTTGAGTGGAAGCGAGTACAAACTGGCGAGACAGCTGGGTGACCTGGAAGAGACAGAAGTGGAATTAGAGCGTGAGGACAGGTTGCGATTGATACGTGTTGGGGTGACGGAGAGGTTGCACGAAGCATATGAGGACAGCGCCCGTCGATATAATAAACGCTGCCGAAATGTTCGATTCGTTCCAGGACAGGAGGTGTTTAAGCGAAATTTCGTGCAGAGCGACTTCAAACGAAGACTAAATGCCAAGTTGTGTCCGAAATTCACTAAGTGTCGAGTGGTTAGATCAGTTGGCAGTAATATATACGAACTAGAGCGATTAGACGGCCGTCCACTCGGCAGGTTCCATGCGAAGGATCTGAAGCAGTGATTCTGCAACGAAAAGGAAAATTTGTTGGAATACTGTCAATCAATGGGTGAGCGTGTAAGAGTGCAGCAGTCCGCTGTGCACACCGCCTTTCGGTCAATGCAGTGTCCTTCCTCTCGTAAAGCCGGAGTCCTGTTGCGTGCGGCCTGATTCTTGACACTTAGTTTTCTGAAAAGAAAAAGAATAGGCAAACAGAGAAAATAAATTAGTCAGATGTAATGGCGGAATGGTGGGGAGCATGGATAGATGTGTAGAGATTTGCAGAGTGGAGAAAATAGTAGAAAAACTGTTGTCAACATATGCAAGGCTGTTGATAACATGTGCAAACGCTGTTGTTAACATGTACAAAGCTGTTAAGTCGTTTGTATATGTTGTCTAACATAATTGTATAGGGATAATTGCGCTGATGTTGCTCTGCGACCGCGGTATATGGGAGGTGTAAGTGTGTTAGACACCCACCGTTTGTCGACGAAAAAAAATCTCGTCCTACTTCGTTAGAACCGGTAGGAGCGTCCGATGTTTTCTTATCGGTGCTATAAAAGAAGAGATCCGTTCATTGCGGAAAGCATTTGGTGAAAATTTTCTTCTGCGGCGGTAATAGGCCGATTTAACCGTTGGTGATTCGTGATCTTCAAAGTGTCTCGTTGACTTGTAGGTAACTGTGCCGTGACTAGAGATATTAGTGTAAAAGTAAATCGGGAGCGTATATATAAAGTATAAAACGTACCGTGTGTGTTAACGAGTGGCATACTTACCTGATATTGGACGACTGGTAGCAGTACCGGAAGCGGATAATACATATCCAGGACGCAGCAGAACCAAAGGTACGTCCGGCAAGATCCAGCTCGAAGACAAGATGTGTTGGAAAAAGAAAAGATAAGTACTAAATTTTCTTTTTTTTTTATTATATTTCGTGGGGCTTACCATAGAAGCTGCTCCAAGTGTATGTCCAGTGCATCGTCCAAGGTGCTGGAAGGCTAAAAACAAAACAAAAAAAGTGATAATTAAGTTATCCTGGAACGACACTTACCTGGGTATACGTCATCGTGCAATTCCACATATAGCGTTGATACACCGGATATGTACATGTGTGTGTAACGAACCTGGCAACGAATACAATATTTTATGGTGGCCAGTTCTAAAAGCGGTGAATTGCCTCGTGTATGCACATGCACATATATTGTGGATTCTTGTTGACAGCGAACAACAAGTCGGTCACAAGTGCATTGTTTTTGTGGTGGCCCGTTCCAAGAATATCGCTTGGCCTAGTATAAATATATACATTTATGTTTTTTTATCTTTTTTGGTGGCAACGAGCACTGCCTTTGGTTAAGTGACGAACACTCACACACACTTTCACTACGCGCCAGAGAAAAGAACACACCCGCCGAATTGCGATAAAAATTTCGCGATTGTGCCTAAATTGGCAAAACAAATTTTAATATAATTTAAATTCGCACGAATAAGTAAATATAGCGATCCGATTAAAAATGTAAACAAACATATATATACAAGTGACAGCTAGAGGTGAGAAGAATCATAACGTGAGGAAAGTCTCCACTAGGCCAAAGTCATGGTGTTGCCAGAATCCAGTCACTTGAACATTCTGACATGAGTAAATTCTGGTCCAAAGTGTTTCGTTTTTTTTTGTTGTAATCTTTTATAAACATATCTATATAGATTAAGTTACGATTAGATAGATTAAGTTTTTTTTGTTGTTTTTGGATTCTTTTTTTTTTGGCGCAATTACGGTTTTGTCAATACCGAAAATTGCGGAATTGTTGTTTTTTTATTTATATATTTGGTACCGCTACTTTGTGCTCAAGGGAGCTGAAGTTGAGGAGGGTTCGGTATTCGTTGCATATCATATTGGCGATAATTCCCCCAATAATCCCCCCCATTGAGCTCAATAGGTGTAGGGCATAATTAGGGTGGACATTAAACCACATTCGCATGCGTTTTTTTTTGTGTCGACGTAGACTTCGCCGTACCCCCTTGCTTGTATCCTCCTTGGTGTATACTGCATCGAGCGTGCCCAAAAAAAAAAAAATTTTTTGAATGTCTATTTTGTTTCCTTTATATATATTATTTTTTTTTTTTTGAACTGAATTAATACAGAAATTTTAATTATATTTTCTTATATTTTATATATTTTATATATATATTTCTATCTGTGATTTATTGTTTTTTTTTATAATGTGTAATTCTTTATTTAAGCTATTTGATTTAGGTAATTGTATTTAAGGTCTAGATTCTTTATGTGTTAAATTTCTTGGATTTAAGAATAAATGATTGTATTTTGTCATATTGTGTAAGAAATGAAGAGATAATTTCTTTGTTGAGGGGGAGTAATGGGAGTAGAACGACGTTAATGTAGGTGCTGCGATCCTTAGTTTTTTTTTTGGGGATTGCCTACGATCATTGAGGGTGCATGGGCCATCCAGGCAGGGTGGGCGCACACAGTCGCACGCCGGAACGAGTAATATTAGGGTGAGTGACCAGTTTGAGTGTAGGTTGTCCTGAAATGGTAGGCGTTATTGTTCACGCATCGCTCTGCTGTGGCGGGTTGAGGACCACGCCCATTTGACCGCTGGTAGCCGGGGCGCAACCACAGCAGAAGCATCAGGATGTGTGAACAATAATGGCGCCCGATAAAAATAAGTGTCTACCAGTAATCGTGTCAGTCAAGTGTGTGTACGAATCGTTCTACGTGATATGGCGGTTTGTACTGATACTCGCGTTTGTTTGTATGTGTGTATGTATCGTCGATAGTACCAATGTCCATACGTGCGTGTACCGGATAAGGTGTTATGTTAGGGACATGACGTTAACGTCAAACGACGATTGGGAATAAGTGTAATGGCGCCCAGCATGCGGCCGAAGGAATGTTTGTATAAATAATGGAGTAGATTAGTGGATATGCATATATAAATGTCAGTGTAAAAAAAAAATAAAACATAAATTAGCGCTTCGAACAAAAAATCATCATAACACCACATAAGTAAGTAAGTAAGTAAGTAAGCAAAATAAAGCAAGTGCAAATAAAAATTTATTTTAAATAAACGAATTCATTTACCACAGATTCCGAAGAATTGTTTCTTTTTTTTTTATTTCGTTTATAAATTTCACGAACAACCATATATACCAGCAGCGTTGCTAAGTAACTAAAGGGAAATTATATTCAAGTAAAAGGGAAGTTAAAGGTGAGTTCATGTTCTTTTGCAACTCGCTTACAAAAGAATGCAGCTAGTGTTGCAAAGTAAAAAAATAGCACTATTGTGAATAGGCTTCCGAAATGTGCTTGGGAAATTTCAACAACACATCAAATTATTGTAAATATAAACAAAAATAAGCAAAATACAGCAAGTGCAAATAAAAATCTATTTTACGAATATATTTACCACAGATTCCGCAGAATTGCTTCTTTTTTGGTTTTAATTCGTTTATAAATTTCACGAACAACCATATTGTAACGAGTATCAATGGTTGGTTACTCATCACTATTGTGACTGACACTATTGGCAGCATCGAAACGAATGTCAACAAAAAGAAATAAACGATAACCAGAACTAGCCAACGAGAAAAAAAAGAGAAGAATCTCGACAAAGGAAGATTCTGGGGTGTTGCCAACAGAGTATAAATAGAGCCAGTGTTGAGAAGTGATCAATCAATTTGATCACGAACGTGATTGCAGAAACACCGATACAGAGGCAAAAGTTGCAAGTACATTTAAGTGTTATTGTAAATAGTTGATTATAAGCAGAGTTGATTGTACATTGAGATTATTAAATAAATTGTTGCTGTATATAGTTGTATAAAATAAGTGTTGCAGTTATTATTAACAGAATCCAGTGATCGAACAAGGTAATTCAAATAGAATTAAACGCTCATAGAATAAAAACGTAACAATTGGTGTCAGAAGTGAGATTCTGTAAAGATTGACGAACTAAAAGTGGAAAAAGCTGTTGATAGAGATGAATCTATCGTCATCAGGTGCAAAGGCGGAACTGCTGGTGAGGCTGAGGCAAGCTATGGAGGCTAAGGGAATTAATGTAGAAGAACATGAGTTCTTTGGGGAAGCCGATATACAAGCAATTGTGCATGCTGAGGAAGAGAGCATAATAGATTCGAGTGGTCAACTCATGGAATTCATGAAAACCATGATGCCACAGCAGCAACAACAGATACAAGAAAATGCGTCTCGCATTGACTCCAAGCTTCAAGAACATTCGGCTGAATTGCGTATGGCAATTCAAGAAGGTTCGGCTCGACAAGAACACGTCATCGAAAATCCACAAAAAGGAATTGAGATTAGATTTCAGGAGATTTCAGGAACCATTAATGAAAAAGTCACGGATCTGAAGGAACATGTAGATGACTTGGAAGATAAGTTCGAGAAATTACAGCACGAACTCAATCAACTAAAAATAAATGGACCAGCCACATCAGTGATTCGAGATTCAAGCACAATCAAACTAAAGCCATCAACATTTGACGGAAGCACGCCATTCAACATCTTCAAGCTTCAATTCGAGACAACCGCTTCGAAGAATCAATGGGATGGTAGCGACAAGACTGCTGCTTTAATAGTCGCATTAAAAGGCAATGCTTCCGAAGTATTACAGATGATTCCAGAGAAAGATCGTGGTAGCTATCAGTCACTGATGGACACCCTCCAGCGAAAATATGGAAATTAATACAAGAGTCAATTACATCGAGTGGAATTGAGATCGCGAGTGCAACGGAATAATGAGAGCCTTCAGGAATTCGCTTCCGATATTGAGCACTTATGTCATCTAGCGTTCTCCGGTAATTCGGAAGAGTTTGTCGAAAAAATAAAAATAGAGGCGTTCATAGATGGCATACGTGATGGAGAGACAAAGCGTGTCCTAGTCATGTCACCCAGGAATACATATGCCGAAACAGTCAGTAGTTGCTTTGACGTATGAAGCCGCCAGTTTAATGTGTCGACCAGTGCCAGGAGTACGCCAACCAGAGGGAAAAACATCACATCTGGTTGAAGCAGTGCGTCAGGCAGTAAAATCAGTAGTTCAGCCTGAAGCAAGAACAGCAGGTCGACGCGAAAACAAATTTAATGGTAAGTGCTTCATTTGCGACAAAAGAGGACACTTGGCCCGTAATTGCCGCCTACGACGCAAGCAACAAAGATCGAATTCACCAGGACAACGAAAGGAAGATCGTGATGTCATTCATCGTAGTAAAGCTGATACTCCATATCGTCGTACTTGCACCGTGGATAGTAATCATTGTTCTCGGGTAAGAAGCCAGAATTACATTGTTAACCTACGTCTTACGAACGTATTGTCGGAAGAGTCATGGACCACCGAACGAGTGCAAGAAGATCAGCGGAACGACCCAGATCTCGTAAAGATTACGGAATTCAAGGAGCAGGGCATACATCCAGATTGGCAAGAAATGGCTAATGAGAGTCCAATAACAAAGGCATACTGGGCGCAGTGGCAAAGCCTGCACTTACGCGACGGATATTTATTCCGAGCATGGGAAAGTGAAGATGGAAAAATCACTAATGATCTTCTAGTGGTACTCAAGGCAAGAATAAATGAAGTGATAGCTGAGTATCAGAATGTCTCCAGTGGAGGTCATTTGGGAATCATCAAAACCGTCGAGAAAATAAAGAAACGATTTTATTGGGTTGGATGTCATGACCATGTCGCTGATTGGATTCAGAAATGTAAGCAATGTGCAATGGCCAAAGGTCCCAATAAGAAAAGTCGAGGTAAGATGCACCAATACACCGTGGGTGCTCCATTTGAGCGAATTGTTATGGACATAGCTGGACCATTTCCAATAAGCAACGCAGGAAACAAGTATGTTCTGGTGGTTATAGATTACTTCAGTAAATGGCCTGAAGTATACCCCATTCCAATTAAAGAAGCTAGTACAGTTGCGGATGTATTCGTCAACCAATGGATTACTCGATTTGGTGTACCGATAGAGTTACACTCAGACCAAGGTCGAAACTTCGAATCAGTTGTATTCCAAGAGATATGCCGTATGTTGGGTATATACAAAACTCGTACAACATCTTTGCATCCACAATCTGATGGCATGGTAGAACAATTTAACCGTACTTTGGAGGAATATTTAAGAAAAGTCGTGGATAAATACCAAACAGACTGGGATGTACATATACCAATGTTCCTCATGGTATATCGATGCGTACAACATGCGCAATGGCAATTTTTGGAAACGAGTTCAGACTGCCAGCTGATTTAAAATTTGGAGTCGTAACACCAACGCGATCAACCGAAGGTAACTATACTAGCGAAAAGCGGGAACAATTCGATAAAGTACATCAGTTCATCAGAGAGTGGTCGCAGATGATAAGCGATAAGATGAAGGCCAGGTATAACTTGAAAGCAAGTTCAAAAGGGTTCTAAGAGCTTGTAATGCTTCATAATCCACAACGAAAGAAAGGTCTGTCCCCTAAACTACAGACTCATTGGGAAGGACCATATGAGATTATAGCAAAGATAAATGACGTAGTAGCTTTGAAAGCTACGTGTCTACTTTGCATTGGGAAAAAATATAACTATTTTGAATATTTTATTCTAGTTAATCGAATAATCTCAATTTTATTATTCTAGTAATTTGCGCAATCAATAAAACTAAGGGTTTTGTATTTTTAAGGCAAACGCTATCCTTCTGCTTTTTTATTAGTTTTCGTGTAATAAAATTATACTTATTTATATTTTTATTTGTTTTGTTTTGCTGTTGGTTTTTTTTTTTGTTTTCTTCAAGAATATTCCTTTGCTTTTTTCCATTGTTAACAAATGCAATTTACAAATTTTCTAATATTCAACAAAAAAAAAAAAAATAGAAATATGCATTGCTATGCAAAAATTGAAATCAATAATGTAAATATGTATGTATGTATGTGTATCGGTGTGTTTATAAACCTAATATAAAGAATATGATTTTATATTCTTTGATTATTTTTCTAACTTTTTTTTTCGTTTTTTTTTTCTCTTTGTATATTGGTAAAAGTTCTAAAGCGCGGGGCATCTACAAATAATTCTATGTATGGGTGTGTAATATATGTATGTATGTTTCTATTCTACATGAAAAAAGATATGAACGTTTTTTTTTATGTGGGTTGCAATTATAAGTAAATAATTTTCTTTTTGATGTATTACTTGTTCACACATTTCGCTTGAATTGAAATTATACTTAATGTTATTATGCTTATTTTCTTTATTTATAACTTTTTTTTTGGAAATCAACTATCAGAGATCGTATAGAGAAAATGAAACATTTCACATGTACTATGTAGGTGTGCGATTATTTTATTTAAAATTTTTCTTTGATTTTCCTTTTTTAAATAATATTGTATATAAGCATAATTTTAGGCATTAGGTGGTATGGAAATTCTACTAAATGGGCTCTTTCTTAATTTGATTAATTTATAATTTTAACTATTTATATATGTTGAGTCTATTAGTGTGTGTCTCTGTGTGTTATTTGTTTCTATATAAACTAAATTCCTTTTTTGCTTTTGTTTGGATTTGTATGTATGTATGCAGGTGTTTGGATGAATGATGTGTGTGTGTGTGTGTGTATATGTATGTACTATATATAGTATAAATATAATTTAGTGGGTGGAATGTTGCTTCAGGTTTTTTTCCTCTTTCTTGGTTAAATAATTTTATTTATATTTTACTTAATTTTTTAAAAATTGTTATTCTGACTAGAATTATAATAAGTATCAGAATGTATGAGCACCTATATGATGAAGATGCTGATGCTGGTGGTGGTCGTGGTAGTGATAGTGGTGATGTTGGTGTTAATGTGTGTTGTATATGTGTTTGTTCATTTTCAGTAGGAACCTGCGAACCTAATATACAAGTATATATTATTACCATTTGTTGTTGTGTTGTTTTATTTCTATCATTTATACATATATATGAAATACAATCAACGCAAACAGGTTATGAAATAAAAATATGAAAAAGAGAGAAAAAAAAAACATGAATTTGTGAGGGTATGCAGTAAAAAAGATAGATCCTATTTTTATTTGTTTGTTGCAATTTCATTAGATTCCTATTATTACTACTTGTATTACTACTAATTTCTACAGTGCCTTTTTGAGCGCACCTTACCCAATATCATTCTACTACAAATTTTCTTGGTCATTACATCAACTCGAAATTTGATCAAATTAAAATTTAAATTAAAAAGAAAAAGTTTCAAAATGAAATTAAAATTAAAGTTAGAACGTATTTTGTGTTTATTATTAAGAACAACTTATACAATGGAATTAATTGCTAATAACATAATTATCATCATTCTAATGATCCGAAGCCGTTCGATTCATTAATATCATTTGGTTTGATAGTAAAGCAAATTATTAGAAAGTAAGTAGTCACTACATTATCATTTCAGTTATTGACTACATACGTAATAATGTACAAATACAAAGCAAACAAACAATATTATATAATTTACATTTTCATTATGTCATAATTATCTACACGAAAGCAAATTTGGGCTATTTTGACGAAAAAATAGAAATTAAACTCACAGAGAGAGAAAATTACATTGAACGAATTAATTACTCTCCGTCTATTCTCAATTTGTATAATCAAAGAGGCTGGATATAATCATTGGACATCCTTTAGTACTAAAACCATACAGACGAGCAAAGGTGTTGGAAGAAAGGATAATTTGAGATACATCATATTCATTGCAGACTATGGAGAAGAACAGAATATCTGAAATGCAGACCACTGTGTTTCAGCCAACATGCATACAGAGCGAGTAGATAAAATGAGACTGCTTTTGGTAAAAATAATTTAAAAATCACTTCAGATGAAACATTTGATTATATCTCACACTATGCATTCCGAGTCGGAGATTGCAAGTTTATTTAATTAATGTTTGGTCATGATTCTCTAGTGAAAAATATGAGTCTACATACTCGGTGATGAATGTTCCCGTGCCAGCGAGACAAGGGGTTGGTCGAATATGAATATTAAAGAGCACTTAGCAAACGAGTCAAAACAGTCGATTCCGTTGAAGTTACGGCGTACGTCTCGAATTTTATTTTTAAAAAAGCTGTCAAGTTCTTAAAGGAAAACAATAATATCCTGTCCAACTGCGGACCTAAGGGTACTTGTTGAAACTTACTCCTCTGTACGATCCCTAGAATGACTAGAAAAAGCGTTAGGTCTGATGAATTGTATTGGTTGCGTTCAGCAGATCAACTGTCACGTTGAACTTCACAAGGAATTCATAACAAAACTGTAGTCACAAGAAAAAATGGAAGGAATAGTCCACACGTACAAACTGAACCAGCATATAATTATATGTTTTACGGATGGGTCCTTAACAAAAGAGACCGTTAAAGCCGGGTTTTTGTTCACCAGGGAAAAAATACTAGAGGATCTTCCACATGCAAATATATGTAATGGAAAGGTGCATACTACTAAACGACAATAGAAAGTATACAAACCGGAATGCAGACATTTATACCAACAGTTATTCAGGCTTTGAACTCCTACCAGGTTAATTCCAAATTGAACAAACCAAATACACATGGAAAGAATAATAAAGTTACAATTTAGTGGAAACTGCATCATTCGGGAATTAAAACGAACGAAAATGACCGACTATCATATCGTCTGCTGCATTTTTCTAGATTTCAAATACTAGACTGACTTACTTACTCAAAACATTTAAATTACGTTAACGAAGAATAGCCTAATAATTCCATTACGGTTTCTAGCAGAATATTGCAAAGAGAAACAACACCTGACAAAAATGGGAATTCTCTGCGATGAATCCGCAAAATTCATTTTAGAACAATGCCCCGGAAATTGAAATGAAAACGGCAGAAAGTTGGGCAGAACTTTGAGCTTATTAAAAGCGATGGGATTCACAAAAGAACTCTAAGGCTTGTCTGGAGCACAATAGATTTTTTGGTCGTAGTGCAAGTTCCCAAAAATAATAATACTACTGTATTTATCGATGACTTTGATATACTTTGGCGACTCAGTATACGGTTTACATCGCATATGTATCTATGATTTTCATGTACTCGTATGTAAATTATTGGTTAATTTTTTTTTCAATGTAAATAAAATTTTTAATGAAAATAGGCCAAATATTGCTTCATGCAGATATAGTTTTACTAACATTAACCATATGTAACTAATAATAATAATAATAATAATAGGTAATAATACTAAATTAAAATAAATAAAATATTAGGTACATTAATATCAATATTATTCCATTTGATACACCCTTCCTCTTTTCTTTAACTTTGTATGCTTGATGGTGGTGGTGGTGGTAGTGGTGGTGGTGGTGGTGGTGCTGGTGGTGCTATTAATAATTGGCTTTCCTATTGACTACATATGGTACATTTTCGTTTCTAAAGAATTCTATTATTACGATACTTTTGTAAGTTTTATTCTTTTTGCATTTTCGTATGTATGTATGTATATGCATATATTTATCTTTATTCATTTTTTTTGTTGCAGTGACTCTTTAACATGTGAATTGTTATAAATTCCATTTTCTACTTCTTTTCTTCTTCTTCTTCTTCTTATTTATTTATATGTAGCATTCAATTGATATTATTATTATTTGTAGGCATTATTATATTAAATTATTTGTTGTTATTTATGTTTTATTAGGTCTTACAATTTGATTATACTATCAGTTTCGTCGCTCACTATACATTCGGATGGATATTTCCAAAATTATGCATGTTGTGCCAACTTACGCAGGTATGCAATGGGTATATGTAATCTATGAGATGGTATGCTTGTGTGCTTATGTGTGTACATACGTACATACGAATTTGCATACATATTAATGTAAATTTGTATTTCTATTTATGAAATTATATACTTTAGTAGATATATGTATGTTTGTATGTATGTATGTATTATATATTCTACAATTGCTTTAATTAATTGTTAGGTTACATTGTTGTTCTTGATGTTTTTCTCCTTGTATGCATGAATTTTCTCTCAATTGATTCATTTGTTTTGTTTTGTTTGTTTTTTTTTTTTAATCACAATATTATTAATTAATCATTTCATTTAGTGTGTACTGTGTAGTGCACCGAAGCGTTTCGAGTCGTCATCGTCGTCGTAATCATCATGATCATCATTGTGTCTTTGTTTTTGTATGTGTATGTGTGTGTGTGGGTATGTTGTTGTATAAGTGTGCATGTGTGTGTGTGTGTTGTTGTTGGTGTTAAAATTAAAATTGTTGGTGTGGTTGTCATTGTAGTTGTAGTTGTTGTTGTTGTTACTGTTGATTTACCAATTAAATGGTCATCCATTTTATTATTTGTTCTCTCTTGTGTTTTATTATCTTATATATTAGAGTAATCACAGTTAGTGGAGCTGAAATTATGATTAAGTGTTATTGAGGATATTTTATGTATTTTTATATAATTTCTTTTATATGTATTATATTTGGTGATTTGTTTTTTTTTTTCTTTTCTTTTGCTTTATCTAAATTATATTATATTCGAGTTTTTCTTTTTCTTTCTCATTTTTTTTTTGTGAATCGATGTTTAATTTATACATATATGCTTATATACATATATATATGTATGTATATATGCATAAATATATGTATATGTAGTTATAGTGTTGCTGCTCTCTGTTTATTACTATATCGATCGTATGATGGTGTTGTTGTTCTGGTTGTTGTTGTTGTTGTTGTTGCTGCCATTCCTCATTGTCATGGAGTATTGCCCTCGAATAGAGCACGAAACTCACCACTACGTGGTCTTGGTAAGCCTTCTCGTATCGTTTGCACAGCATCGCCAAGACTACTCTGTGAACCATGTAACAGATTTTCTTTGATATCCATATCACTAATGGTTTGCATAAAAAACAATTGCGAAAAATTTATTAAATAATGATTAATTCTATCAATAATAGTATGTATACAACACAATGTATACATATACTAGAGATGTCAATTGTTGAACCTTTTGCCCATCACTGTATCACGTGATTAGTGGCAAACTCATAGAATAAAAAAAAAAATAATTAGAAAAATTAAAACAGTTTTTGTTTTTAAATTTAAATATAATTGGTTTTATTGGTTATACATATAATAACAATAATAAAATAAAAATTGTATTTTTAACAAAAACAATAGGTATAGGTATAATAAGATTAATGCAATGTACTAATAAGTTTTCATTTATATACAAAATAAGTTTCAATGAATTATATCGATTGAAAAAGGAATATAAAAAGACTAAGAAAAAAATATAATATTTTTGATATGATTTTGTAAAAGATGCATAAAATTTCGGAAGAAAAGTTCTAAAATAATATGTATTAGCCAAAATGCATATAGTTTTCAATTCATGATTATAGAATTTTTTCTACGCAAATCATTACTTCCAATAAATCCTTAAAATTCGAGAATCCATCGTAGAAAATGTTCAGCATTTTCAAGACAACATTTAAAACCGGTACCTGCGTCTGGCATCTCTAGTGCTATGTACATTTGTATGTATCTATAGTATGTATGGATAATAATAATGCAACTAAGTACTTACTCATCTTTACACTCATCTGCCTCAGCAGCTAGCGCATTAACAACAGCTGTGATAGTATTTGATTCTGGATTGCTCATTTGTTCATCTTTTTGTTGCATTATATTGGGATTTTTACCAATTTTATTTAAACGTTCAGCGGCAACTGTTTCCATTGTTTTTCGCATTAATGGATATTGATCGAGTACACAGTTGAAATGATCCACACTCAATGAGAATAGATTACAATAGGTTTCCGCACGTACACTGGCCACACGTCGAGCATTCGTTAGCAAACATATTTCACCAAAATATGAACCGTCCGACAGTGATGTGGCTACCTGTGGCGAAAAATTTGTATACATAAATATACATATTATTGTCGTATACAAACGGGTCTATTCCAAATTTCTCAAATAAAGCAAATATGTAGTAAAAATGCTGGAATATTAGTATGTATATATACTCATGGCAATCGAGTCTACGTCCCGGAACATACCTGGTCATTCCAGGTCAAGATTCGTATGACTCGTCTAAATTTTTTTCCCAAAAATAACAAATGTTCTCTATTTGGGCCATATAGAAGATGCCAATCGACAATCTTAGCTCACATACCAAATTATTATCATAGAACTGTATATTATTGTGTAGTAAAAATAAATCCATTATTTTTGCATGAAAGTAAAAACATTTTTGTATAGTTAGAATAACTCGATTAGAATCAAATATGCATCATTTTGTTCGATAACTTGTTGCCATTTTGAAAGTAAGTCTATTATACCACGCTTATAGAAATTCTCGTCTCCATTGGCAAAATGTTGAGGCAGTTGACCTTTCTCCATATATAGAAGTAGATGGTGATCACTTGGTGCCAAGTCTTGACTATAAGGTGGATGTATAAGAACCTCTCAATCACGATATCTGAGTTTTTGACGCGCTACTTTTGATGTGTTTGGCCTGGAGTTGTCCTGCTGCTCCATAACTCCTCTCCTATTGGCCTTCTGGTAGATTGCTTTCTTCAGATAGTCCAATTGTTGACAATATTATGACAGCATTAAGAGTTTGACCATAAGGGAGCAGCTAATAGTAGATTACTTCCTGCGAGTCTCACCAAACACACAACTAAATCTTTCTGATCGTCAATTTCGACCTGGGAACCGTTTGCGCCGGCTCACCGCAATCGGTTTCATTTGAGGTTGTCTTAAGTCATCACCATCTGCTTCAGAAATGGGTAGATTTTGTTGCGATTCATATATGGAGATTCGGCCTTTGTCTTTATTCAAGTGATTCCAAATGATTTTTTGTACAATGCTTAGCTCCTGGGCAATCGAAGTAGTCGATAGAACGATAGGTGAACTAGACGATTTCCATGATTTTATCGATATTTTCGGCAATTGGCCTTTCATCAAAATTAACGGAACAGAATCGACGAAATCAAACTTGTACATAATGACTGTTAGTGTATTAAGTATTTCTTGTATCGAAGAAAAACTGTAAAATATGGCGTTTTTTATCTTTGACTTGCGCGCCAACAAAACTGAGTCAAGCAACCCATAAGAAAACTTATGTTTTTTTACCGCATCTGTGGGTAACGTAGCTTAATGGATAGTGGGTTGGATTTCTGATCTGTAGGTCGTGGGTTCAATTCCCGACTTTAGTATTGAAAATATGTTTCTTTCAAACGGTGCCCACCTGTCGGCAAGTATTTGACAATTCTACTGGCCATGCAAATGCTTCTAAAAGAGCTCCGTGAAAAAGCTCGAAAAAAGTGATGTCACAAGGGTTCTGCCATACGGAACCCGCTAATATAAGTATTGTTGGTCTAAAATTTAACACACACAGCAGTATTGGAAGAGAAGCTCTGCCAAAGGGCTTTCGGGATCTACAAGTGCCTCATATTTTATACGTTGTTCGTTTAATTCAAATGGCTGTAAAAGTTAAACTGGCAACATCCACATCTTACATGAACGTATCTTGGCATATTCTCAACGATTTATATAATTAGTAGACATATTCTTGTTTCTTTTTAAATGGATATCAAACGTAATGCTGTTGTACTATATCGGAATAGACTCGAATATGAATATCGTTTTATTATACATATGTATTCTTACCTCTCCATTGGCCATTACAATATCGACGACACCTTCTTGAATAAAATACATTTTCGTACCGATTGTACCTTCCTTTATGATAATATCACCTATTCGGTATACAAAAAATAAATTTACATAAACATTTTGTAAACTGAGATACTAAGTACATTCTAGAAATATTTCAATTCATATCTGTATAAATTACCGGGTTGAAAGACTTCATATTTCAACTTTGTAACAACGTCTGATACAAAGTTTGAGTCAGCATTTGCGAAAAAAGGCACAGACGCAACGAGGGATCTAAAAGAAAGGAAATTCACGTAAATATTTGCTATGTAAATCGTCCAATTCAATATTTCGATTTTATTTTGTATGGAAACATTTTTCGTTATGGCATTAATAAATTTGTTTCGTCCGACTCACGAACGGTTTTCAATAAAACCTAAATATGCGCCCGTACAATACATACATATATTTATGTATGTATGCATGTTTATTTTTGCACACTAACCTACAATTATAGTTGATAACATCCTCCCGTAATTTTTCACTAAGTTCACCAAGTATGCATTCCTCATCGAAGAATTTCCCTTGATAGCGATGTTCAAAATATTCCGTTATACGTTGTCTCATATCACGTGGAAGCTTGCGATAAGCCATATATTCTTCCACTTGTTTGACCTTTTCGCGATATTGTCGTCTACTCGAATCCAAACTCTGTATAAGATTGGTCGCATGACCAAGGAACAATGCATAACATGTTGCTCCCGATATCATTGAGAGCATTGTTAGCCACATATCGGTCAATGATTGTGGTGGAAATCTATTAGAATAATTAAAATTATAAAATTATATCTAGCGTGCCGATCATTTGTTATACCTGCCATAACCTATGCATAGCATATGTGACATTGCTTTGAATAACGCCCATGAATATTGTTCCAACCAATATGCCTCCTTCGATAGCAAATAATGAAACAAATGGAGATAATAATATCGTGATCTTTAAAAAAAAAAATTTGGTCGATTCTATTCGACTCTAACCTGTAATTCATTGATGGAGACCCAGGAGTTGGATGGAAAAGCTTGAAGCATTGGCACTAAGAATTGTAGGCAACCACTCCAGTGACCGATTAAAAGCATCATACATATCAGGTTGAATATGCGCATGAAAACGGATGCCATATTGAGAAACTGAAAATAAATGTATCAATGCGAAATCAACATGAACAAAGCGTTGCTCAACAACATCAAGAAAAACACAAAATATAAACAAAAGAAAACAAAAAATCGAAAAGATTATTGTCATTATCAACATCAACATAATAAAAATAATGGATAATTAAATTTTTTTAATAATAGCAATAACAATAATGCAATAAGTTTTTTCTTTTTTAATTTAATCTTATAATTTTAAAGTTTGTGTGTGTGCGTGTTTAATTTTTTATATTATATGCAGTACTATGTATATTCATTTACGTGATATTTTACCAGCAACATCAATTAGTTTCATACGAAAAGTTGCAAATATTTTCGATCAGAAATTTATTTTACAATAAAGAAATTTTTCTGGAATTTTAAATTAAATTGCTATGAATAAAATGTTACTTGCATGTTGCTAGCCACATGTTGCGAGCATTTCACACAATGAAAAATCGTGATATTTTACAAATTTTTCATAGCAATAATTTCTGTATAAAATTTATTAAAAGATTTCGCGTAAAATCGAAACATAGTACTGAGTTTTAAAACAAAGAATACATAATTTCTCTATGTGAAATAATTTTTGTTTAGTGGTTTAATTAATTTTTGGATTTTTTAGTTTTTAGTGGAACGTAATGATTAATACAAAATAATTGCAAATTTACAATTTTCATTGTTTGCTAATTGATTATTCACCCAATTATATTATATTCATATAAATTAATATAAATAAAGTAATAGTTTAAATAATTATATAAAAAAATTATACTGTGAAATGTATCAGAAATAATAAATACTCTCATTTCATTAATCATTGTTTCTTACTTGATTAAGTGGAACTAAAAGTTATTTATAAGAGATTATTGTGCCTTAACGAGTGGCATAGTTTTCCAAAATTTACTTATGTACTTACTGTATGCTATAAATTGCGTAATTTTCTACTTCTACATGATGTCTTTAATAATACCCGCATATTGTATACAAATGTAATTTAGTTATGTATGAACAAAAACAACACTACACTACTTAATTGCCCATTTGGCTGCATATTATTTTTGGATATACCATAAAATATTTCTTCAATTACCAAGGACCAAGGATTAAAAATCGTTTTGTAATGATTATTTTCTCATGTTCATAAATTAATTCGTTTTGAAAAATAATATTTAATAAAAAATGAAATGAAAAGGAATGTTCAATATCTCAATTTATTTTGCATTTTTCTTCGATTTATATAGCTCCCAAATAATTTCTCTGAAATTTGGATTTAGGCACGCTGTATTTTGATATCTGCTTGAAGACAAATGCTATTTTTCACATGAAGAGTATTTATGTTGCCGGTGAACGAATGAGCACATAATATATTGTAAATCAAATGAAATCAATCGCAACATGTATATACTATATATATTTGTAGTAGGATGTGCTGGCAACATTTTTGCATAGACACTTAAATTGTTCATGCTTTTTAAAATATAGCGAAAAGTGACAGTTCATTGAAATTTGATTAACAATCTTGATAAAGTTAATTAATTTTATACAATTTTAGCTCGAACCAATTGTCGCTTCTATATGAAGAAAATATATATGGCTGCAAAAATTTCACGTAAATGCACATAATGCTATATTTAATACATATGTATTAAGTGATATAAACGTAACATGATCTATTCATAATTATATTTACTGGCAACATATTTTCATAGCAATTCTAATTGTTTGTCAAAAGTGACAGTTCATTGAAATTTGATAGTTTACGAAGACAAATATTATTTTACGCTCAAATAAAATAAATGCTGTGTGACGTTTTGATATTTTAGTTTGGGAGAAAAAGCAAAAATTAAATTAAATTTCGGATTAATAATATTAATTAATTCAGTCCCAAAAAAAAGAGAATGCTCGACGGACCAAATAATCACATTCTAAGGATTTTGTTTAGGTGAATATGAATTCGTCGTCAGATTTCTGTGCTCTCAAAAAACTGACGACGTATTCAGTTTTTTTCTTCTTACCTCAAAAAACATGAGTTTGCAATTATTTATGCAAATTTGATCTTACTATGAACATTCTACATCATAAAACCTACTTTTCTTCTTTTTTTTCTTACTTTGACAGACCCAAGAAATAGCTATATCCGTGGTTTGGTTTTTGCGAGCGCCCTTAGTTTTCTTGTTAATGTCAAAAAACATAATTTATCGGCTATTTTTGAAGGTTTTTGACGTTAAAACAAACTAGAAACGATGATGACAGAAATTTGGTGGGTCTGTCACAGCAAATAAAAAAAATCCATCAATCAATAAGAAAAATTAGAAAAAATGTCAGATGTACCAGAACGGTTACATACATTCTAAGAATTTTGTGTAGCTAAATTCAAAACTGTTGTTAAATTTTTGCGAGCTCTCTTAGTTTTCTTTGTGTTCTTGAAGACAAACTGCAAAAATATTCGAAAAATTATGTTTTTCAAGGTTTGAAAGAAATCACATTGTGCGGATGTGTTTTTTGAACAAAAATTAAATATAAATATAAATATAATACTCGTATAAAAAAGTAATGTACAATTTCAACTTGTTAAGATATCGCTTACAAAATATAAATATAAATCATTATCATTAAAACACACCTTTTCAAAGATATATGTATTTTATTTTGCTGTTTAAATAAAAAATAAAATTCTTGTTAAAAACTCGATAAATCGTTATCCAGTCAACAGTCAAAACCGTAAAAAAATCAGGAATCGGTAAAAACCAACGCAAGAATTTGAGAGAATTAAAAATTGTTTAAATTTGATTTTGTATTGTACTCGACCATACCTTGAACCTCCACGAGATCATTTGGAAAGTTCATTCAATTTTTTTAACACCGTGATCGATTTTTTTCGATACCTGGTAAATGATGATTGACTATGTATTGAATAGATTTCAATTTTAAATGATCTCATTTCAATATAATTGATGAATTTTTGCTTCAAAACAAATATCTATACTTAAGAGGATGAATATATCGTATTACATATGGGTATTTGGATTTAAATTTGGAACCGATATATTGAACAGAAATACCTATGGGTTCGAACACAAAACCCTGTATAACCCAGACATAAGATGTTCTTTTTGATCAGTATGAAGGCAGCTTCTTATGTACTTACGAGTATATATGTCAATTTTGTCACTATTTAAATTATGTACTATAGTGTAGTGTGTTGGCATACTGATGGTACATATGGCAAATATGATTATGTATTTACAATGTATTGACAGTTACGTATATAAATCCATCTATGTATATGCTAAAACCTTACAATCAATTATCTAAATTAATACAATCACATATATTACATTTTTATTATAGTGAATTATTTTGTATTAACTTGTTCCAAGTAAGTACTATTTATAACGAGTACAAAACAAAAAGAATCAACTTCACAAATTTTGTAAAATATAAAAGTGTAAATTTAAATTAACATATGTATGTAATTGTAGTGAAAGAACAAGAAGAGGTAGAACAAGAAGCAGAAGAAGAATAAAACAGTACAAGAAGAAGCGGTATACTTAAATTATTTACAATTAAAACGTGCTCATACACAAGATTGGTTTGGTATGTATGTAGTTAACGACAAAAAAAATATACTTATTTGTTACTGCCCTTAGCAATTTCGGGATCAAATCATATTTTTCATATTTAATAAAATTATTCATGTGATATTAGAATTAAGAGTTAGAAAAAATAGGAGAAATATAGTGGGTAGGTTTAAAAGAAGAGTATGGGCTAAATAAATATATGTGTATTAAGGTGAGTAAAGTTTTTAAATTGCCTAGGACAATGAAAAATATAAATGTTGGTTAATTTCAGGCGTTTTTTCAAAAGAAATCAAAAAACCCCAGATTTGGACCACGTCAACTTTTTTAGGAGAAGACATATTTGGTGGATATGTTGGGGAGGAAAAACTAATGGGAGTCGTTCAAACATTTTATGCTCTAGTGGCGATTCCTATGCAGCAATGAAATTATTTGTTAATTTCCATTTTATATGGAAGCCCTCTTGAGCGCTGGGGATAGGTTGTAAATATTGTAAGGTCGGAGTAAATGCTGATCGGAAAGTTATTGGGGGCCGGTAATACGTTTATTAGCTATCGGGGCGATGCCCATGCATCTTCGAGGTATTTGACGATTTTCCTCGGTTTTTTTCGATCATTTGTATGGTTAGTTGTGAGAATGTTCATAAAAAATATTGGATAGGAAATGTAAATGGAGGTCGGCTATATATTTTACAACCTGAACTGCTTGGTAGCGAATTATACAGATAATTGATGTGGTTTAATATTTATAATTACACTATATAGGCGTAAAATATATGACCAAACTTCTTTTAGTTTTGCTTCCCAACATTTTTAGAACCTACTTATTTCCCAAAAAATCTACAAATCTACAAATACTCTCCATTATTGCACAGGATTCAACTCTAGAGCAGTATAACGTATCACTAATCTTCATCAATTCTTCCTCATCAACATTTCCAAACAGTCTTGAAGATCGACAAATATCCAGATGATGACCATATTACAAGAAACGCATCTGAAGCAGTGGAATGTAGCCGCCTTCTATTAATGTTTCCACCACAAGATTTCTATCGAGCATCCGAACTCGTTACACAATTCATGATTTTACAATGGCAAAAGTAGCAGGGGTCCAAATCCGAATTTCTCTTTGCTTCCTTGTGAAGAAATGCTTGAAATGATTAAAATTTGACGTTTTTCGCTGAGCCAAATAGTTCAAATTTTGCTTCATACAGTTGGACGAACCTTAATATATACAAATTATATTTATGCAGGCCCATCATCAACAAATTTCCGCGTGAAAATTTTCACATGTCAGCAATCTAAAAAGTATTACTTACTGACAAGGGACAAATTTCGTACGAAAATTTGTTCATGATAAGCCTGAATATATTATTCTTAGCATTAGGGCAATAACAATAAGGAAACATAACTTGAAAACCATACAAGTACATGTGTAGGTAGATATGTATGCATGTAAAACAGCATCATAACAATAGTAGCAGCAACAGCAGCAGCAGCGGTAACAAAAGCAAGTGTATCGCAAACAGAACAAACGAAAATCAATAATAATAATATTACTTAGTAAACATTTTGGCGTTTTCGTAAGTAGTATTAAACACGTTAATATTATGATATTTTTTTTAATTGATTTCTTTTTGAAATACGTTCTTTTGTATTTTTATTTGTTGTATAATTTGTATAGGTATAGTAAGTATTTATTGATTACACACAATGCATAACTCGTATTTACAGAATTAATTGTCTATGTATAATTCGGATAATATGCAACTATCATTTATAAGTAATTTTCAAAAAAGAAAAAAAAAACAACTTGCAATCAAATATCAAATACATACATAATTGGAAAGAAACATAAAATTTGTATAAAGCTTGTATAAAATCGAAATAATAACTAACTAATTAGGAAGACCGGTCTCAAATTGTAGCATAATTGCGATTTTCAATCAAATTGTATTCTTTCCTATTAAAGATGTACGCTCATTGATGAATCTCTTACTCACACACATACGCTCTATGCTACTTTCTCTCTTTCTACTACTCCCACTTGTCATTTCGTTATGATAAGCAACAGGCTTGTTAGAGCGTCAAAAATATATATTTTGAATTTTTTATTTCGTATTTTCAATTTACATTGTATAAGACGTTTTTCATAGAGAGAAACTTTTATGTTATGACAGTTATTTTGACAATTCATGCATACCGTTTTTTTTTTTTTATTCAATATTATTTTATTAAGTACTCGAGCAGTGTTTATTCCTTGTGGAAACTTATGTCCAAAATCAGTGTTCAGTAAGAAATGTTTATATGGGGTTTCGCCAATTTACGACATACCATACATTATCGACCGATTGAAACGACTCTTCACAACAGATTTGAAAATTTTGGTGATCAATTTACCTTTTGCACTGTTATTCCCGAAGGAGAAATATCGCCGTCGTTGAGGTCAGTATCGAGGATGATCCAAATTCATGGATGTGATATAGAGTCAAGCTCAAGAAATTTTTGTTTTGAAAAGTGCGTTAGCATGGCTTGAAAGACTTTAGATTTCAGCAGGACAGAATTTATTGAAGTAAGTGTTCGGTGACAAGATTATCCCCAGAAATACTCCTGCATATTGGCTTCCAAGATCATGTATGGACTATTTTTTCCGGAGCTATTTGAAGTCGCTGGTCTACGCGAGAAAGTCAACAACTATTACAGGCTTTCAACGTGGCATCGAGCGCAACGTTCGTGACTGTTAGTGGAAAATCGACGCTACATGATGACGTACATTGGACACCCAAATTATAATCCTTTTAAAAAACACCCTGCAGTTTATTTGCGAAAATTTGTCACTCATTTAGCATTCTCATAGTATTGTGGCAATAATTAATAATAAGGAATGTTGATAATTTTGAAACCAAGTTTCGGTTACAATCTAAAGGTTCATTTATATTTATCGCTTTGAATATTCACCTTGTAGGACTCGTCCAATATGATAAGCGAAAAATGCATTTAATTTTTTGTTTCATCCAAAGAGCAACGATAAAACATATTTACCCAGTAATTCATACAAAGTGAAGGTGCTGTGAAAAGTGTACACAAATGGTTCGTATATTGCAGCCATTTTCACTATTTAGTGACACCATATAACTTGATGAAAATATATAAATAAAAATGATTATTCTGTATTTAGATGTGATGCAATGCCATAATGAATTCTGTTAACGATTTATACAATGTAAATATATATTTTTTATTGGGACCGATCTTTTGTTATTTAGCAAATATAATTTTACTGAATTATTCATTTTGGTTTTTTTGTTGTCAAAAACTAAAAACGAAAATGCTAATTATTATCGAATCGACATAAGTAACACAACTAAATCGAACTAAGTAAAACTAAAGCAGCGCTGCTAAATTTATTTAATTAGATTACAAATAACAAATTGGATTAGAAACATTCTGTTATGATTGCCTTTACAAAAAGAAAAAAACAACAAAATAATGTATTATAATAATAAATTATATATTCAACAATATATTAATTACGTCACAATATCAATCAATTAGTTTTGACTAATGAATGAATGTAAAACAAAAGCAAAAAAAAAAAAAAAAATTATTTAAAAAATCCAAATAAAAACGTTTGAATGTTTTTGTTTTTAGGTTTTTTTTTTGTTTTGGTTTATTTTGGGTTACCTTTAAAATTAAGTTGCTTTTTGTTAAGCCATCTTTGTCTTTTCTATTCATTCGCCCTCTTCGATCAGCACTTTTTTTTTGTAGATTCTGCAGAATCTAAAAACCATATACGAGTATACATAATAGTGAGTGAGACCCTCGTAAAAATTTCATCTGCTCATCAACAACATCATTAACCTTATGATTATGATTAGGTATTATTAAATAAATGTTCTGAATTTTCCTCATATTTCCTCTCAAAATGTTTATGATTGATTGATTGTGTAGAAAACATATCATTTAAGTAATATGTATAAAATAGATTTGTAGTATTTTACAAAGGACAAAATATTACAGAAACATACACAACGAAAGAAACGTTGCAAATAAATGAAAACAAATATTATTAATATAACATGTGGGTAAGTAGTAAGTAATGGTACGTATTCATGTATACTGTGTTAACCGATTAAGAGTGTCTTCTTTGCTAATGTGTGTTCATGAGAAAACCCCATCAGAGCCATAACCAATGGTATGCATCATGTAAAATATTAATTTTGTTTGCAGTTAGCCTTATTGCCCCGTATTTGATATGATTTTAGTTGTTTTACAATAATTACATATTTTGAAAGATTGTGTCATTTCAATAAAAGATTCTATATAATTTAAGTATAATATACCGTATATAAAAGCAAGGTGCTGTGCAAAGAAGATGGCGGCAGTTTGTGTCTAAAAAATTATATGTAAATCATATCTGATGCGAATATTTTTTAAGCAATGATAAAATTGAATTATTTCCAAAATATGTATTATATAAATTATGCCTATTTTGAATAATGCGAGACGCACCGAACGTTATGACTAGTATGTATGGTTCGTTTCAAATGCACAATACCATCGCGAGTAATGTTTACTTTCACGATTTAAATTTTATATGGTTGATTGGCGTATTTTATAATGTATAACGTCCATAAATAAATAATCTTATGTACCGACTATTAGAACGATTGATTGATATTTTTGTCCGAAAAATCGCGAGTAAGCATTCTGATGGCATAGAGTATACATCGTAGGAACAAACACGGATAGACAAAAAGAAATCATTTAAAACAAACCATTCTAGTAAATATGAATGTAAGCAATTACGTACCAAAGCGAAGAGATATTTATATGTAAATATATTAAGTTTAATTTAATAATTATGTACATGGGTGGAAATAATATAATTAAAATAAAAAAAAAATATTTAGATTAAAACAATTTTTTTTTTTAAATAAACTTGTCTTAATCTCAAATGATTAAATAAATAATATCATTATTCTATGAAACTAAATGTAAATTCTATTAAAAACATATATTAATTAGCTTGCTTATTATTGTATATTATACATACATACGAGTACATACATATGTACGCAGCAGTTAGTTGCTCTAACAAATATTTGAGGTCAAATCTTTGCTTTCAATTTGCTATTTGATGTATTGAACGAGTCACATTTCACTTCTAAAATTTGACGATCTACCGAATATACCACACGTTTGTTTTTGTGTGACAGCTTTTGTTCAAAGTACCAAACCCCCGTCTGGTAGCACCTTCAAGTGTAGTTCGAATGAAGAGCAAAAAAAACATTGGCAATATGGTCAATTACAAAACATAGTTTCGTGTACGCTTTGACGGTGTGTTTCTAAATGGATGAAATTGTAAAACGCTTAATTCTTAAATTTATGTTCATTGTGCAGTAGAACTGGACAAATGTTTAAAAAAGTAAAAAAAGCGATTTGAAGAATAAATTGATTTCCTAATAAGAAAGATTAAAAATGTTAGATGGAACATAATCCGCAGTGAAAAAATGTCCATAGAAAGCCAGATTCAGACTTGAACTTTATTTCAAGTTGGTAACCCTTAGGAGTCCTGGGACAGTCCAATGTGGAGCAAAAGTATACAAATGGTTAAAAATATATTTTTCCTATCTGATCAAACTGCTTCTGAAAGCGTGGAATAAATTGATTTCCTAATCAGAAGAATTATATGCATTAAAATTTTGTTTGAAATTCTTCTGGAAGCTTTCTTTGTGGCGGTATGCTTTAGGAAAAACTTTTCAATATTTTCGTTTGCATTTTATTTATGTGCAAACATTTTTAGCACATAGAACAATCATGTAAGAAGGTCCTGTAATCAAAATGTGACAAGCGCCAATTTTAAAATTATACAGAACGACGAAAATAAGTTCTCATTACTAATTTTTCACCTTAAAACGTGAAAATGCGTAGTTGAAGGAACTTCGGTGACAACTGGATTTTGAGATTTCACCGCTTTATATTTTTGACGAGGTCTATCAAAGATATCGAATGAGTTTTAGGAAACATAGAGGAGGATTATACCTTTTACAGTCATTCTAGAGCCATTTTAAGTACATCTACCTCCTTTGAATGATATCCCTCTGATAAGTGCAGGGGACCGCTGCGGTCAGAACACGATAAGCATCAACAACGTGACTGGAGAATGAAAAATTATTCGAGTTTTCTAATAAGTTCATATGATCTGAAAAACGTAATAAATCAACATATATATAATATATGTATACTGCATTCCAAACCTATTTCCTTTGTATGGGAAACGCCCCTAATGTATTCATATATATTCGATCGTTGTTTACTATTTTTATATTTAACTTGTTTGCTCCCTAATTACTATTTTAATTAATTTATTATTTGTATCAATTACTCTGATTTTCAATATAAATTCTATTAGATTCTGGTCAGAATTCAATCAAGCAAAAATGTAATGAATCGCAAATATTTTTGTAAAGAAATGCAAATATGCACGTAATTTAAAAACCAATAGGCTGTTAAAAAAAAAGCAATTATACATGTGGCTTCATGTGTAAAAACAACAAAGATCTTAAAGGAATTCCCCCTTTTACTTGGTATATTTTATAATGAAAAATTCTATAATTGTTAGAACCTGTTGTGAGTGCTATGTTTTCTTTTTTAATATAATCCGATTAAATAGCTTTTTCACATTAGCATTTATACACGTACATGTTGCGAACGTGCATTTAAACGAAATACGTATGTACTCGTACTCATTCTATAATATATTTATATTATTGTTGTTGTTGTTTTATTTTTCAATTATAATTTATTCCGATATTTGTTTGACAATTTTTTGGGGGACCGATACATTACAAAAACTGAACAATAATAACACTATTTAATAATTTTTTTAATCTAACTATTTCTATACACGCTCTCATATATTTTATTAGTTAGGTTTAAGTTTTTTTTCGAAACCTATGGAACTAGTTGGGTACTATTTAAAACACATACCTACACACACATATAATATATATGTACTATGTATATTGAAATAATTTTTAGGAAAGAAATTTAAACATTTTTGTCGAATTAATAGGTACCTATTAAATATGTATATGTATAGGAGGTATGTATATATTTTGAGTAGTTTATTATTATTATTATATTATTTATAAAACTGTAATACGAGTTAGCAAGCATTATGTATTCTTTACATTTTATTAGTTGAAATTTTTATTGATCTAACAACCTGTGTAAGTTAATGACGTAAGATGAACGCTTATTGACATTTGTTACGTATAGATTAAATAGGACCGCAAGTATATAGAAATAAATGTAAATTGCGACTTTTCTCTAATTTACGATTGTTTTTTTTTTTAATGTATTTACATATATAGGAGTATAGAAATGACTGCATTGCTTTTCACTGAGTTCCCAAAGAAGAAATATAGATATATAGAAATTTTTTGAAATTATGTTGTATTATATGAATGAATTTGTAAAATAAAAAATAAAACAAAATAGAATATAGAAACAATGATAAATAAATGCGTATATATAATTATAAAACTTCTCTAAAAATATAGATATAATGTATGTACGTACTAAGTTATAGAGAGACAGAGAGGAAAAGGAATAATGTGTATGAAATGTGTTGTTATCTCGATAGAGGAAATTTTATTAAATTTGATTATTTAAGGGGAAAAAAGAACACAATATGTTTCATACATACATATATAGATATGTATATATTTACATATACTACATATGTATATACTTAGTGGAATTTCATAAAAAATGTACTTACATATACTTCCTCCCATTGTGAGACGTAACGTACAAGCCTGGAGAGTCGCAATAATCTAACTAAGGATAATAGCTTCGCTAATCGTAAAATACGTAATGCACGGCCTGCGTGTAATATTTGAAACGAGTCCGAAAAATCCTGTAATTTCATAATCTTAATTAACGAATTGCGGTCTGTTATTATTACCTACGTACTTGATTGAATATTAAAAATATATAATCGAGTGGTATCGATGAAATTAAATCAAGAAAAAACCATGTTTTTAAATAATGTTTTGCTATTAGCTTGGGATCCAGTATTACTTGTTCAGCGTTGTCCTGTTGCATTATACCTATAATGAATATGGATTTCAGTAATGATATATAATAAAACTTTGTTCAAGCAGCATCAATATGATGATTATAATGATTCGCAAAACGTGTGTATTTCGACCATAAAACCAAGAAACCATAAACCCAACATCAATTTTGACTCTTTTATATATGGCACTTATGGCCCCCAAAGGACCCTTTGGCCGAGCTTCTTTTCCAGTAAGGTCGTACTGTTGGACAGTATTATTTGGACAGTATTATCCGGTTCCGAATGGCAGAAGTCGGGGATTGAACCCATGACCTACAGATCAGAAAACTAAGCTACGGCACTCAAAACTATACAAATATACTTAAAAGAATATTACTTAATTGTCGAAATTTGGTTTTCATAGTTTCTTGGTCGAATATGATATAGTTACAATCTTTTTCTAAACAGAGTTGATTTCATTTTTGTATATTCTAACTTATATAAATTTCAAATATAACAAACAAAATTTGTTTCGTGAATTCGAAAATGGTGAAACAAAATTTCCTTTTCCTTTCTTCTTAATTATAAAGATAATTATAAATATATAATTTAACATCTCTGTGCAGTAATGAAAATAATTAGTGGCACTGAACTTAGCGAACATGCTAAGTATATAACGTATTTATGGTGGAAAATACCATTTAATGTGCATATTTCATATAACTCCTTGTGTAAATAAGAACTCTTTCAAAAGTCTTAACATGCGTTCTTTACTACACGAGAGCACATTGCAAAAAGTATTGTATCTACATGTTATTGGTTCCATTTGTAATTTGATTCTTTTACGATGATTAAGAAACCTTTTTGGAATGAATTTGAAGCTGATTTCATATATCATCTTGTGTAAATACTTCAAAAGAGTTCTTTTTGGAGTCTTAAATCCGCAATTTTACCTTTACGAAAGCACATTGAAAAGGGTTCCAAAATAATTCGTAATTTTATGAGTTCTATCTGTTTTATGACTCATTTTTGAGGGGCATTAAGAAAGTGGTTTTGAATGAATTTAAGCTTTAATCTGTTTTCGATGAACATTAAGAAGAAGAAAAAAATACATTTAAGTCTTGTTAAGGTTCAAAATAAAGGAATAAATTCAGAATATTTTATTAATCGATTTGCAAATCTTTGCGAAGCTACATACAAGTGCTTTTAAGAGTCTTATCAGTAAAGAAATTTTTATAGCTTATAGTTTGTAATCTTTTAAAAACACTCAAGGTTGAAGGTTAACATATTGAATAAAATTCATAATTCAAATTCAAAAATTATTAGACTCTCAATAACCTTTTATTTGACGATAGTGTTTAGGTAATGAGCTTTTGAGCACGTGTTTTAATAATGGCCCATTTTATTAATGTTTATTATAAAGTTGAAATATCTTGGGGATCATCATAAAAAAAAGTAAATGGTTTATTTTTATGATATGTATGTGTACTTTTTTAACAAATGTGAGACTAACCTGTTCTAAAATTGACTACAATATCTATTAAAAATATAGTATCACTTAGGCAGTTAAAGGCAATCCATCTTGTGCTCAGATCATCGTTAAAGAATGATATTGCGACTGGCAGGATGATAAGATTTGCTACTAATAATAAAAGCATACATAGGTCCCAATAAAACCTAGAATTAAATACATGTTGTATGGGCATTGAATAAATCACTAATAATTAATATATACATATGCGTCGCACATACCTGAATGAACTGCATGGGTGAATAACCCAATGTCCGGAAGTTTTCTGACGTATTCTCTCCTTTACCAATGCTTTTCGGCTGCCAAACAGCTTCATGGCCAACCGGTTGTCCGTCGGTTGAAACCATGATTGTAGTTGTGTTTTTAAAAAATTCGCTGATACTTTTTCCGAAACAATTGGTATCGTAGGCATTGGCTCCTCCTTTGGAGTCCCGTACAATGACACGTCATCAAAGTGAACCTATTAAAAGTAAGCAGTAAAAGAGAAATATTTGCAAACGAAAGAAAAAAAGAGAAAATCAAAAATTAATTAAATATTTATTAAAAACATATTTTTCTTGTTAATTTATAAGCTATTACACTTGTGAGGCCATTCATTTCAATATTCAATATACTAAATATTGTATATCATAATATACAGGGACCGAAAATAAGAGCTCTATTGGAGTTTGTCGTTGTTTATTATTTTTTAAAATCCATCAATAATTAAAATTTCTAATTGCTTTTGATTTTCATTAGATCTTAACTATGTAATTCAATAATAATAGAATTAATAGAAATGCTTGGAAGAAATTTTTGGAATAATGAAATATTTGTTTAATAAAATAATTCAAATAATGATGAATTTTATTACTCAAAATTTTTAAATTCGAGTGATCAGTAAGCTTACACTGTGATGCCAGCTATTGACATATAAATGACAGTTTGCAATCATAATTCCTTCAACAAACATCAAAATTATAGCGTTAAAGGTATTTTAAACTCCAATCGTTCAAATAAAATTCGAGCAACTGGCCAATATCTGTTTTAAATTCTGTAAAACAATCGCCTATATGCCCGAAAAAAGTTTTTGAAGATGATTTTTTTCCCCATCCACAAGTCCACGGCAGAAAGGACATTGAAGATCAAGGAAGCGAATATGAATTACTCAAAAATCTCAGTATGAATGTTACAATATTTCTCATTTTGACTGAGACTTTCGGCTGTCGAAGAGCTATGCTCGATTTGCGTAGAATATTTGAAAAAACTTATCAGAGGGATCCGCCTAGACCCACACTTCCCCAGAAATATCATGAGAATGTGTCTAATGGAAGATGCCAGAAAAAAACTAGACTTCAGAAAAGTTGTCCAAAGGTAAACATATAATAGAACCTTTTGAGCGCTAACTTTTTCTTATGTTGACGAAATTCTGCTTCCAAAGAGTCAAAATATTCATGAAGTTGCATTATTTCTTATTCGCAATAGATGACATCAGTATGTGTAAGCCTACTTTTGAGCCACACTGTGTAATCAATAACACCCTGATATTAAGAGAACATATTCTATGAATTTGAAATGATTTCACTCTATTATCAATAAGAGTTCTTGTTGTTGTCATTTTTGCTAATTTTTGCGCAGTTTAAAGCTGACGAAATTTATATTTATATTTAAATTATTCATTCCAGTAGTAAATATATACGTATTATATATAAATGCCATATTGAAGGTATGACAGTATATTTTTTAGAGAAAGAGAGCAAGAAAGAAAACGGAAACATGAAAGAGAGAAAAAAGTAGCATTTCAGCAGAAGAAAATAAGGTAGGGAATCCTGCGCTTCAGAATATATCAAATAAACCTTTATTCTTGCCATTTCGTTTCCTTGGTCGCATATTAAAAGAGCTTCATCATCAAAAGCAGTCACCAGTGAATCAGTGCAGGTATTCTCAAAGGATATCCGTAGATCGTTCTCATTCAATACCGAACAATATGAGCAGCGAACTGAATCCTGACTATCACCGGGTAATATTCTATAAAGAAACAAAAAAAAAAACATAGATAATCGAGATAATTAATTAATTAGATGCATAAATGTGTGTGCAGTTTTATAATTAAATTTTTTCTAAATAATAAAAATGCTTACGAATTTGTTATTATAATAATCAATTAATTAAAAGTATTGCAAAATCATTGAATGATCTTTCTTGGAAGTGACACTCTCGTGCATGTGTAATAAATGTTATTTGCTTTCGCACATTTATACAATACATATACGAGTAATTAATTACTTAGTATATTTAAAAGCATTTGCAATTAAGGTTATCACTTCATTCATTTTTTTTTTAGTGTATACACATGTACTACATATGTATGTACAAGTGTTTTTATCTCTATGTATATTCTATGTATAAACATTTGACAATGTTTATAAATTTTATAAATTAAATGGATAAATTGATGGAAAATGGAAATCGATTTATACAGATATACTACTTACTAATATGAGATGACGACGCAATGGTAGATCAATCTAATATTTGTGTATATATTTGTATAATATATATGCATAAATATATTTAAGTAAATACTTTTTGAGTGCAGATCATTTAAAAAGGGATTTTTATTATGAACATTAAAATTGCATTATGTTTTTTACGACTTTGATTACAAATGAGTACTCAATTCGGTCGGTATTACGTATGTATGTACATATGGTATGTATGTATGTTTATCCGATTATTTTTGTGTTGCATAGAAAATGTTTCAACTTAAAGATTGAAGTAAAATCATGTCACTTAAAAGACACATTTATTCAAGAAAAACAAATGTTTGTCGCTGTTGCTTATAAACAGAAAAAATACCTTACTTTAATGCCACTCAATACTTTTGTGTGCATAATTTGTTTATAAAAAATAAGCTGAAATGAACGTATTTTACTTATTTCAAGGCATTCTCCCAAAATCACTAAATTTTCAAATCATACATAGACAGCTTAATGAAGTTTAAAAAAAAAAACTCAATTCTGATGAAAGAAGTATACCAGAACAAAGATCGAGAACAAAGACCGCATATAAATTTATCACTATTTGTTTGGTTATTGATATTCTTCGAATACTAATATCAATCGAATAAGTCGGTAGTATAATTTCAAATCAAGTAGACTCATGCAGCACTGTATATCCGAGAGTTCATAGTATTGAATATAGTAAAGGCCCAACTATAGTTAGTCTGCTTATGTCTGCGAATATATACAAATCGTATGTGCCAAATCATACTGTACTTAATGAAAATTTTCGTCAAATTTCACCAAAATCCATTTGCTTAAGCAAAGAGCGAAACTGATCGAAAATTCCTTACGGTAGCAGTTGTTTGGGCTTTGTGTAAATGCAATGAAGCACGAAGACAAAGAAACGTTTTTTTTTAAATTTAATTGAAAGTGTGGAGAAGAGAATAGATATGTACATATGATAAAATCCATGCATTTTACTATAATCATAATGTGAAGGAAAGTGCATGGAAGGAAGTCGATTTGGTTCATTCTCAAAAAGGAGAGTGCAAAAAATCCATTTTTCCTCCTGTATCGAATTATTTTCTGTTTCAATTCACTAATGGCTTTTATTGTCTAGATCCTAATTTCAACAATTTAAGGATCTTTAAAGATTTTAATTTCTTATCCATTTTGATGCACATATAAATAAATGCAAATTCTGAAATTTGTTATTGTTTGAAAATTAAGTAATGCACACTGTTGCATTTGTCAGTACTTTAGCCCATGAATTACACGAATTGTAGAAAGTGTATAATTTTGGTTTCAAGTTTTTGATAAAATTAATAAAAACTAATTCTAGGTTTCAATATTCATGGTATTAATAATTTTCATTTATTTAGGAAACGTAAAAAGAAATAATAACATAGGTGTGCAGCTAGTACGAAATAGTTTCTAAGCTCATGCTCATCTAGCTTATTCAATATATATATATAGTTAGGCCTGAATATTTTTTAATATTGTATATTGTATTATGGGAATTTCAATTTTATAGCATTATTATTACTATTGCAACAAATGTTCAATAAATATTTGAAGAAACAAGCATATAAAAATTACGTAAATTTTGAGAAATTAATATTAATTATTTCTCATGTTACACGATTTCAATTTAAACGAAAGATAGGCTCATCATAAATCCGTGTAAATCGCAATTTCCGTTATTACCAGTGTTACAAAAGGAGGAAGATTGATATTTTATCAACCGTGTAAATCGAAGAATATTACATAGATAATAATAAATAAAATCAATACTTTCACGCAAATGACTACAAATCCATATATGTATATATTTATATATGTGGCATTAAATTAAACCTAGCACTACCAAACTCGTCCGAAATGTTAATTACCTTGAAAATTTTGTTTTTGATTTGTCAATAATAATATTATAAATTAATTAGAATTACCATTTTAAACACTTTTCAATTTCAATGATTGACTTAATATAAATATATGTACGTAAATGTACCTAGCCGAGCAAATTACACAATTCATCTTTAAGATATGAGTGAAATTCTTGCCAATTCTCACTAAATTCAACATTTAAAAGGGGCCATTTAAGGCAAGAGATAATTTAGTGGGTATATTTCAGTGATACCATTACTTCCGAGTGGAATAAATGTTTTGGATATTGGTTTTTTTGAAAGCAAAAGTAAGTCTTACCCTTACATAGGAATGGCCTGAAGGCAACGATGAAATGAAAAGTGTATTATTTTATCAACTTCCATCTTTTATTTGACTGCTGCTAAAATTTTACCTTCATTTATTCATTATTTAATGTTATAGAGATAATTAAAGCAAATTATTGGATTTGGAATGGATTGGACCTGGTAAAAGTCGACCATATAGTTCAAAGACACAACAATCGACTGCAAAAGTTTTACCTATGGTTTGTTTTTGGAATACTCAAGGAATGCTACAATATGAATAGACTATCTTGAAAAATGGAAAGCAATAACAGGAGAATATTATCACATAGAACATTTGTATTAAGAAATTAAAATACAATGCCCTCGTTTAACACATAAAAATTAAATTTTTTTAGTAGGATAATGCATCTGCACACAAATTATTAATTTCTGTTTTTGCTTTTGAAATTCGATTCCTATTCCTATTTTTTTTTAATGCTTTTGGAGCATTCCGAAAATCCTATGCTTCCGAAATCCTATTACAACTCCTATTTTTTTAATGCTATCAGAGCATTAAAAATTTTTTTTCACTGGAAAATGTGTAAATTTGTAAATTGCAGAATACAAATAAATTTTGTAAGAAAAAAATTGCATTTTATTTGTTATGGTTCAGCAAGAAAGAAATTTCTTAATACAATATAAAATTTGTGGTTTTTCTGTGTGTATCCGAAAATTAAAAATTGTGTTCTTACTGTTGCTGCTAAAATCAATTACACTAAATATTTCCACGTAGATTTATTCACAATATTATATTAATTTTTTTATGTTTCACACAAATTGAGGGATTGCTGCAGCTGCAGATGTACATAAACATTCGGTTATCATCCTGATCTAATCCTGATCTACATATATTTTGATATGAATGCAAAGATGTATGTACACATTGATTTATTATGATTCAATTCTTCTCAATTTTTTTCTCACCAACTGACTTCTTTTTTATATTCACACACTCCCTGTGTAACTCTCACTATTGTCTCTTGTCGGTTTTAGTTACTTCTCTAATTTAGTGCGATCGATATATTTCTAAGAATTATTACTTTTATTTGAATTCACACTGTTTTCACACGTTTTCACCGATGTCTGTTTCTTATTATTCTAATTCATACAGATTTTTGAATATTACAATTTCTTCCAATATATTGATAATTTGTATTGTATTTACATAATTGATAGATAGTAGGTACCTTTATTTTCCTATCGCATATGATCACTGTTTCACTCTAATCTCGTACTTGTTGTGATGTCTACTGTTGTGACTGTTTTCATTATCATAATTATTGTATTGTATAAAATACAATATACATACATAGAGTTCATTAGCTCACATTTCACTTCAAAGTAGTATGAAAATATTGCTTAGATGCGGGGATTATAAAACTCGTATAATAAATATGATTGTTTTTCGGAAGAAACGCAATCGATTGCAAAAAAAAATCCACTGTGTTCTTTATTTTTTAATGCAAATATACCCGGTAATATCAGTTGTTAGGAAAAAAAAAACAATTTGCACGTTAAGTCTCAAGATCGATTTGCGCAACCTGTTTGGAAGAACTCGATGCCATGCCTCAACCGTTTTTTGTTTTTTTTGTATACACGTCAATATTATACTTATACTCGTATGCACATGTGTATACGCGCGAATATACTTACTAAACTAAAAAATGTTTGTAACGATACGACTATTTTATGTTTATAATCTTTAATTTATTTATTTTTATATATATTGTATATTATTTTGTTGTTGTTGTTGTTGTTGTTATTGTTCTGTATTGGCATTGAACGCACAGAGACACTTTTCTCTCTTCCATACACAAACAAATACATTCGTATGTATGTCTGTACGTAGGTAGGTAAGAAGTATATGGAACTCGAATAACAAAACACAAATCGAACAAAACAAAAGCGCCTTCTCGCCAAAACGTACAAAAAATGAATAAATGAAGAAAGAACACCGAAACAAGCGCCGCACCGTCGTCATCTTCTTTTTCTACTTCCACTTTGAAACTCATACATATGTATGTATATGTACGATATATATTCCTACATTCATATACCTACGATATTCACTATCTGACTAACTAGCTCACTAAATGACTATACAGAGACAGAGATAGCTGACTAGTTGGCTAATTGGCTGGATGGCAGGCTGGCTGACTGCTTGACTAGCTTGGCTGGAGGTTTTACTTGATTTGCAAAGAAAAGCAACGAGCAATACAACAATAATCTAAAAAGTACAACAAACAGGCTGTGCTGCTGCTGCTGCTGCTGTTGCTGCTATTAATAATATATTGTATACAGTACATGTGTATAAGAATAATAAAGGAAAAATTTCTTTCTTACAAACACACACAGACACACACATATATTTTCATGAAATGCAGGCGATTTAATTGACTACAGTCACATATGTATAGATTTATATATTGTATATGTTCATACAAATGTACATAGATCCGACGGCGGCGGCGGCAGCAGTAGCAACAGCAAGAACAATTATAATAATTTTTAATTAATTTGGAACGAACATATTTGCCTAAATTAATGTGACTTCAGATATTCAGACGCCATCAAGTGCGATTACTTACTCTACTCAAGTACTGGTTAATAATAAATAAAAACAAAAATAACATCAACCAGAAAGTAGTAATAGTAATACGAGTATATACATACATGGAACCTGTTCAACTGTGTGCGATGAAATCTAAAAACAAAACCAAAACCATAACTATAACGGGAATCTCAGATTTTTGCATAATTCATAAGGAGTAACGATTGTGATTACTTTACAAATGCCAAATATTTTCGAAAGCAACATAATGCAGGCACCTATGTACTCGTATATGATATTAACACCACATGGTGTTATATATTTATGCTTTTTGGTTTTATTACACATTAGATCACCGATAATTTCTAATTGCTCCAACTTTCTCACAAACTGACCAACAATACAACTTATCAATAAATTGTATAATTAAATTTTAATTATTCATAGTTCGAAAATTCCTCTAGAAATTAATTTAAATAACATAAGCTCATTATGGTAAATACAGGGATATCCATTTCATAGTTTCATTTTTATTGCTTTTAAAATTATTCATTCTACAGGACAAAGTGCCCGATTGTCGGTATTTAGGTGTACTTAAGTGTTTTTTTCCATTTGAGATATATACAAATTCTAAATGAGTGGAAGTCATACTTTCATAAATTTGAGTTACTGAATTAAAAATGTAAACATTTCCGGTGGTTTTTATGGTAAATCTTTTTAAAATCACCTATTTATCATGTTTTTTATTAATACTAATGAACAAATTACTCACGATCAATCGTGAAGACACTTAGTTCGAAATGTAAAACCCAAAATTGAAAGTTTCTTATTCTTTAGTTTACACTAAAGTTTTTATGACGATTGGTTGGTTTGTAAAAGTGTTAAATGTCGTTTTAGCACCACAGTCCTCGCGAAAATCCCCAAGTAGTTAATATAAAATATTTTTTTCACTCCCACTGTAACTACAGTAAAATTTCTGTATTTTATCAGCTAAACATTGTTTCTAAACATTGCTTTGTCAACATTGTAGAGTTGCAACCCTCAACTATATTGAGTTACCCCATAAAAGAATTTGATATTTCTTTCTTTCAATAATTCTTAAGAATATTGAACTAAATTACAATGAAAAATTTTACTACAACTTGATCGACCACCTTTGTTCGATCTACCGGCACGAACAAAACAAAGTTGAACAAAAGCAAGAAGTCATGGGTAGAAGGTGTAGAATATATGCACATTTGGTGCTGGACCAACTGATGGAGGCTCAATTCTCTCTCGTTAGATATATGAATGTCATCTCTGGGGAAATGAAAACCCACGAGTGCATTTTATAAAAGTAAGAGTCTACATTTAGGTCTGATAGTTCGAGAATGACGAAGTAACCGTATCTCCTGTTACTCCCTAGCATTTCAACAAGACTGTGCTACAAGCCACATATCATGACCCATTTCAGCGTTATTACAAGAGAATTTGCCGAAAAGTGAAATTCAAAGATGTCATGTCATGTCATGTCATGTTGAGCGAATGGAAGAACACGCTCCGGCCAAGAAGGTGTTATATTCCGATCCCGCTGCTGGACCACGCAGAAGAGGAAGACCTAACCTCCGGTGGAAAGATCATATACTGGAGAACTTTGCAGAGCTTGGAAGTTTTAACTGGCGTCAGCTAATGAAGAAGAGTTAGAGTCCGAAGAACGGTAGATTCGACCGATATCGATTCTCAGTTGTAATGGCCACATAAATAAGTAAGTAATTCAAAGTATCTCATTTTGTAATGAGCCTACAATAATCGTGTTTATCTGGACAAACCTCTCGCACTTGAACATTTAAAGACCAACTTTAGTGAAGTCATAACATAAGTAATTGACAATTACTTTTGTTACTTTTTTTGTGTATTTTCGGGTATTTTTTTAATTTAAAAAAAAAAAAAATACACATAAAAAATTACCAATTAACCGACTAACGAAGTAACGAGCTTAATGTGAAAACACTTACTGGTAATAAGATTCAATCGAAATCTGAATTGCAGATGTTTTTTATTTGTTTTAACTTCACTTTTGAAACAATATTGTTATGCAGTACTCGTATTATAAATATGTGCATTAGACCTGTTCAGGCCTAACTATATAACATATGTTCTTCATACAAATATGACATGCCAGCACTACCTATTTGCAAACTCACCTTTCATTTAATTTGGCGTTATGCCGTTTCAGATGCCGACGATTAAAACTACCAGTACCGCCCGAATTCAATGATGGTTTCGATAATACGTAATTTTGCAGAGATAACTTTTTGGCAGATGTTGCTGCCGCCGAATTGACAACACCTGCACTCGCTACCGTTGATGTTGATTCGCAGGCAACTTCGTTGGTGGAATGTGAACCGTTGCTGGAGGAGTGTGTATGATAATCGGTTGGTGCGCTCAATTGTCGATTAAATTCGGTAGTACGTCGCTGATTGACACCACCGCTTCTAGTGCTGCCAGCTGCGCCGCCACTATTCGCGGGATCCGTAACAAAGTATTTATTTAGATGACCGTTACTGGAGAGCGAACTTTTCGGCGATATTGCATATGGATGGGCAGTAAGTAATTTGTTGCAAGAATGTGTACTCGTACTGAATTTACTGCTGTTGCTAACCAGGTTGTTGTAGTTTTTGGCGTTCGGATTATTGCCGCTGCTACTGCTGCCTTTGCTGGTAGTTTGATTATTTGTTGCTTGCTGTTGTTTTTTATTATTCTTGCCGTCGCGTCTATTGAGGCTATTGTATTCATTTGAGTCGCCCTTTGATGTTGCTATGGTTGCTGCTGTTGATGATGCTGCCGCTGCTGTTGGCGAACGATATGTGGCAATCGATTTGACGGAACCGTTTGAAAGGAACTGCTGCTGCTGCTGCTGTTGCTGTTGCTCTTGTTGTTGTTGTTGTTGTTGTTGGCATCTATTTGTCACAGCCGCCACCACTGGTAGATGGCGTCCCGCAGCGAGCGAAGGTGATGTCGACGTGGCTGTACCAGTTCGTTCGTTTGTCGATTTATGTATCGGCGCCACCGTCGTCGTCGTTGTCGTCGTTGCAGCACCCTTCTTATCTACCAAATACAAATTGAGAAACTTATCACCCGGATGCAATGAATTATCCGACACTGCGTTCGATTTCACAATGATCTGATTCTTTTTCACAGGACGCGTTTTTAACGAAAGATTGCGCAACTTTTTCGATTTCTCTTTGATTTTATTACTTCGAAGGAACGATGGACTACTGGTAAGACATTTAAAAATATATGTCTTATTCACCAGCTGTTGTTTATTATCACTGTCGTCAAGATCGTTTTTGAAATTGAGAAAATGCTGATCCGACTGCTGCTGTTGTTTGGTGTAGATATTACAATCACTATAGTGACTTTTAAGTAATGTGCTCGCAGCACTGGGATCGTCTGCGTACGGTTTGTAACGTGTTAAAGTATCAGAATTTCGTAAATTATGTACAACTATATTCTGGAAATCACCTTGATCGTACAGGCTATTTGTGTCGATCGTGCCAAAAGGATAATCGTTATAATATTCCGAGGTTACCTGTGCCGCTGAGCTATTACTTTTTGGCACAATATTCTTACCGACTAATGATAGCAGCTGTTGTTGTTGTTGTTGTCCGTAATCACATGAATGCTGCTTCGATATGCTGTCCAAACGATTACTAAGACGGTCACTTTGCAACGAACGTTGATCGTCACCGCCGCCGCTGCCGCCGAAACCGATCGAGCTAGTCCAGCAACTTTGTAATTCTGGTGAACCAGTTGTATAATCTCTGTGTGCACCGTCAGTTCCACCAACACCACCGCCACCGCCACCACCACCACCACCACTACTATCACCGACTTGTATTAGGGACTCACTATCGGCATCACCACCGGAGCCACGATAATTTCGTAATGCTTTAGCCGCGATTAAAGCGGCGGTACATTTTAATGAATCACAACTACTCGATAATGATTTATGTAGCTTACTTTTTCGTGGTGTTAATAATAACCGTTGTTGCTGTTGCTGTTGCTGTTGTTGCTGATCGTAAATTCCTGTGCCACCCAACGATGATTGTTTGGTCGCACTCGCAGCTGTTAGATGCTGAGTACCAACACCAGTACCAACACCAGCACCTCCACCGCCGCCAGCACTGGCGTCACTCGGAGCGTTGTTGTAGTTGTTGTTGTTGTTGCTGCTGCTACTGCTACTGTTTTGGGCACTGTTTGCGCTTGTGAGGTTAATCAGAGACTGTCGCAGTAAGAAATTATTCGACGAGTTGCCGTGTTGCTGTTGCTGATATTGTAGCTGTTGTTGTTGCTGTGGTTGTTGTTGAAATTGGTGTTGCTGTTGTTGTTGTTGCTGTTGCTGCTGGTGCTGCTGATCGCCGCTTAAATTTTCTCTGTTTGCACTGGAAATAACACAACAAACAAAGTACAACAAACAGAATACAAATACATACATAATTACATACATTCATATGTTCATATATACACACACATATGTTATATATATATATATATATATATATATATATATATATATATATATATATATACATATATGAGAAAATTTGAACAAAACTAAAGTACAACAATAACAACAACTGGATATATGTATAACTATATGTAGGCATAGAATGTACATTTATATATCGTACAATGAAAATAAGAGAATAATAAATACAAAATTTCTGCTCATGAACATGCATTTGCAATAAATACAATAATAGCATACATATATGTACACACACATACATACACACACATCAGAATGTATGAATGAGCCAGTAAATGAATATGTACAATGAGCTCGATCGTGCAAATGGAAATGGAATTATATATTTATTTATATACAAGTAAATAGATTATATTATACCAATATATGTAATACATGGATCGTGAACAAAAGAATGTATAGCATGTGATTTCCAAACAAATCCATTTTGTTTACAATTATTTCAAGTGTTCAGAAAAGCAAAATTTACATGTACAGAAAATAAATGAATACAAAAAAAAAAAAAAATAATAATAAAAGAGTGCAATTACTTTTAAGCGTGCAAACTAAACCAAACAAGCGATCATGCAATGCATGTTACTACAGGGTCGTTCATTTAAATCTATGTTCAAATCTATAATGTACTTCACGTAATATAAATCAATTGTTTATTGGTGAAAAGTGCGTATTATTTTCGGTTATATTAACTAAAAAGTGGACATACTTTGACTTAAGTAAAAGCCAATTTTCACCAATCATGGTCACTTAAAAGTAATGTAAAATAATTTTGCAGAATGAACCAAATTCGTTAATAGAACACATAAGAAACTAAAGAGAAATAGTAATTGTTTCAACAATGTTTAGTTTGTTAAGTGTTCAAAAGAGACCGAACATTCTTGAATTTACTAGCAATAATTGACATTTGTATGAAGACCTACAAATATCTCAAATAACCTCGCGTCACTGAAACTACGTTACTTCGTCTGTCAGAAATTAGAAAAACCTAAGCCAATGCATAGACAGAAATTTAGAAATTCCTTTACATTGAATTTCACTGTTCTAGTTTTTTTTATCAACGTTCTAGAAAATTGAGAGTTGATCAGTACCAACCAGAGAAGTATATCACGTCAAATCTTCGAAAAATCAATTTTGCATTGGTGAGAAAAACATGACAGCTTTTAACATGCATTTTTTGTTTTGGAGAAAATAGTTGTTTTTCTTCAAGTACATTCAAGGATAAATAGAAAATTTTAATAAATAAAATAAAATAGACTGCTTTGGTAGCGCAATTTAACATGAATAGTAGGGACGTAACTCAGTGGTTAGTGCGTTGGCCTTTTTATTCACTGATCCCCGGCTGAGGCCACTTTAATATCTATCGACAATCAAATTGCAATTCTCCAAATACTATGCAAGCATCCTCTACGTTGCTGAGTTTGTGCCATCAGAGCGAGTTTCATTCAAATTTCCCAAAAATAAATTCGAAATTGATTAAATGCAGTGTCTCAATAGTGTCTCAGCTTTAGCTCCACCCGGTTATTGTGTTTAAAAATATTACCGGAAGACCCTGTATGAGTGTAAAGACTCAAATGTGACGCGTGCACAATAATAAGTAAGTAATAAAAGAGCAATACCTACTATCCAACGCAAAATACATACTCCAATCATTTGAATTGCGAGTATGCCTACTACATATTTATGTATCATATACAAATATACATACATATTATATGTATACGAACATGAATACTCTACGAAGAAGAATATATGACGATAGCAGTTCGAAACGGTCAACGAAGGATGTATGATGATAAATTGTGCAACTGCTCATCGCCGAGAGCCCGTGCGTTGTAATGGAGTACAAGTGGAAATTGTAACGCCGTCGTTACTGCCGCCTCTATCATTGATCATGACAAAGATATCATAAATACACAATTATATATGTATGTATACTATAGTAGATACATTGCTATTGTAAATGGTATGTTATTGAACAAGTAGTGTGCGTGTACACGAAATTCAATGATTATTCAAGCATAAGTAAGTACAAGTGTATTGAAAAGTGTTTACAAAGTGTAATATGTAGAGCATTGATTGTACACGCAAATGACATAATGATTGTACACGCAAATATGATACTCCATACTAAATACAATATAATGCATACTGATGCTGCTGCCCAAGTCGATTGTTGCTGGCTAATATATTTGAGACAAACATTTAAATGTCGTATAAATAAAAAAAAAAAAAAAACATTTATAAATGGCACTGATAAGCCCCGAAGGTCTCTTTGGTCGAGCTTCTCTTCCAGCTTCTCTTCCAGTGCGTGTTTAATTTTGGACAGTATTAGAAGGGACCTACTTATTTTAGCCGTTTCCGAACGGCAGAACTCTTGCGATATCGCTTTTTCTGAGTTTTGCCACAGAGTTCTTTTAGAAGCAAACATCTTTTTGATATTATATTTGTTATGCTGCAGCCGGGGATTGAACACATGAGCTACAGATCAGAAGGCCAACACACTAACCCCTGAGCTACTAACCCCTGAGAAGTACATTTTCAGCATATGTCTTTTAACAAATAGTTTAATGTAAAGCAGAAGTGCTGATAACATGTTGACACCACTGTATCACATTATGACGTTAAGTTTTACAGGGATCTGCCAATTAGTTTGCTTGCAGCTGTTGATTTTGTTAGACTTTGCATTAAAGTTGGTGCTACAAATGGAATTTTGAAAATGTCATTGAAAAAGTCATCAAGACTGTTGAATAAGACTTATGGTGAGTCTGTTTTGATCAAAATTGCGCAATTGTATGAGTTCTACAAGACATTCGAATGTGGTCCGACAGACGATGCCTCATGTTATTTCGGGTGTCATTAAAGAAACCATCGATAAATTGAGGGAATAAAACAGTGTATAAAAACAGTAATTACAGCTTAAGAGTGCTAGCACAGGATCTAAACATCTTTCACCAATAAGTTTATACAATTTTAGTTGGCATTTTAGGCACGAAGCGCGTAACATCAAAACTTGTTTCAAAAGAGCTGATTTTTTTGCAAAATATAACATCAGAATTAAGTTGCTGAGGATATGATTTCTCAAGACTGCAGACGTTTTGAGTCGATTGAAGCCATAAAAATAAACTTGCAGAAAGAAATCTATCTATATAAAGTGTACGGATGACTGGGTTAATTGTTGGCATAATCAAATTGCTTTAGAAGGGAGCTATTTTGAAGGGGATAAAATACATTTTGATATTTATATGCGAATATTTTGTGTTTTATAAATAAATTTTGGGTCAGAATTTTACAGAATCGCATGTGCGATGTCATAACAAACGTTTAACGAAATAAAATGTTTCGTTATTATTATTATTGTTGATTTTTTCTTCTCTCTTTCTTTCGATTTCGAATTTACAATAATCAATTCAATAATAAACTAATACTGATAGATACATAGTAGAAAGTAATAATTCTCACATCAAGTCAATATGCATGAGCAATAGATGAATGTAACAGTAGCCTATTTATAGCGTGCGAGAAAAAATTCTTAATTATTTTTCCGGCTGCAACAAAGACTACAATGACAAGTTGTGTGGGCAAACGAATGCGTGAATTATACTATTATAGTAAGCTAAAACAAAATAATGTAAGTACAGACTATAAAAATAGTGTTTACAGTAATAGCAATAGCAACAATAGCAAGTTCAGAATAGCATCATCCATTACGATACCGTTTATTCTAAAAGTATATGTAGGTATGTGTATGTATGTATGTACAATATATTGCACACTTTGTAATGATTTATTTTAATTAGTTTCTCTACAACAATAACAAACAAAAACTATATAGTGTTATAAACTTTGTAATGCATATTCATGTACTACTGTACGTATGTAGTCATCAACATCATCAGTATCAGCATCATCATAAATATTTATTTTATTTTAATTACACACTATTTCTTCTTTTTTTTTTGTGATGATTCAATTAATTAATAATTAAGTTGTATTATTACCTATATATTGTACAATTTTATAATGATTATTATTTTTACTGTATTTAGATAGTTGCTTCTGCTTTGCTCTATTTTGATTGTGTTCTGTAGAACAGTAGACAATAACAAAACCAATTACCAATGCACACTACTATAGTATGTAATTACTTACTACTCGTATATTGTAACAACAACAACAGTTTTTAGATAGAAACGAGTAGTTTGCACAAAATATTGGTACAGCGGCTCATTGCGGGTATCATATTATATCATAGTAACAAGCAATGTGATGAATATGAAATGCTACGTAACCTTAGGCTTACGTCATTACCACTTATGAACTGTCACAATGAAAGTGAGTTTACGATATTCGTTGTTGTTTGTGTGCGTGTTTTTTTTTTATTGTATGTATATATTTTTTCTACATATGTACATATACATATTTTGTCATATATTCATTGCCTTGTGTGACGATTAGCTTCACTTTTTAGTGTTTGTTTGACTTTGACTATAAGTAAAATTTTTATCATCTGAAAATAATATAAGTACGACATACGTGTGCTGAAAAGTCCCGAGATTTTTTAATAGATGATGCCACTAGAAAATGATCATGACTTATTGCGTGAGGCTCATCTGTCACTAGTTTATGTATTTCGTCCCTTCGTTTGCAAGCTTCGTTTGAGTCACGCTATTTTCGTTGTAGTGAAAATAATAAAAAAACAGGAGTATCGTATCTGGATCAAACACATCAAACACTTCAAACCAATCATTGCAATTATTGCAATGGTTGCAGAAATGTTATCCCACATCTGCTCCTTCGAAGTAAACATTTTATCGGTGCTTTAGTCAAATTAAAATGGGTCGTACAAGCACGGGCTACGAATATGGAAATCGTTCAAAAGAACTGGTGGGAGAAATTTTGCATGATGATTTGGAGATGAGAAAGCTATCGGCGCGATGGGTGTCACATTTACTGACCATCGACCAAAAACAGCAGCGCGTTGATCTTTAGAATTGTCTCCCAGCATATGTTATTTGTTCCCAACCCTCAAGCGGTGGCTCCATAGAAAGAATCGAATGAGAAAGTCATCACGGAAACCGAGGTGTATTTCGAAGGCTTGGACGTTTCGTACTACAGAAGGGTTATCGTAATGTTAGAAACTCGCTATAGCAAGTGCATTGCCCTCTAAGGCAACTATTTTGAGGAATAAATATAACTTTGCCTAAAAAACGCTTGTATTCATTGAAAATTTCGGAACTTTTCAGACCATGTAGTATGTACATAGAAACATATATATAAGTACGTGAATTTATAACAAAGCAAAAAAGCAACAAAGCTAAAATATATGTACATATAATGCTTAGGCTTATGCATACTTAAGAAGAAGAAAAGATGAAGATAAAAAATCAAGAATACCGTATGAAATAAATATTTAGAAGGAAGTGCCTCAAAAATGTGGTAAATTGGATGCGGAACCTTTAGCATATTCAAATAGCAACATTTTACTGTTATGTAGATTCAAGTATGTTGTTGAAACATTCTCTCCATCCACCAAACGAATATAGAAAACTACACTACTAACTAAATTATATATTGTATTTTGTCTACTTTAAAAACTATGTACATCCTTCAAATGATTCAAATACTTATGTGTATATATATAATTTGTATTCTTATTCCTAATTGGATACATCATCATTTTTTATTTTTTTGCTGCAATTCTTGAGTACTTATATAAATTTGGCATAAAATTGACAGCACTTAACTAATCAAAGTGTTTTATGTTGTAAGTATAAATCTATCTCTGTATAGTGTAATAAAAAAAAGCTCACTTTAAATGCATATACAGTGGCTCACAGCTTATTTCGTACAGTGTATATATTTTTATGTACATGGCTGTAACATCGAAACTAAAAAACTTATCAATAAGTTTTGAATGTAGATGTCTATGTATGTGTTTAGTAAACCTAATAAGAAAACGGGGAACCCCAAAAATTGTTCTTTTTGTCATGCAAGAGAGAAAAACTATTGATCAGCTGATTTTCAGCTCACATCTTATTTCGTACACAAACTTCAATGTAAGTAAGTTTCATTCTGCCGCGCAGTTACAAAGTTTTTTTGAATTGTATGAGTTTTTGGACCTTTTTAACTATTATAACAATTTTTATTATTATTATTTTAAATAGTTAAAGTGCTGTAAATTAAACATTTAGCGTTATGGGTCGTCGTACAACGATGGAACAGCGTAAACTGGTAATTAACCATTTTAGGAAAGGTCAGAGTGTGCGAAAAATTGCTGAAATGACAAATTTAAGTGCCTCAACTGTCCAATACATCATTCAACGCTTCGTTCGCGAAAATCGGTTGGAGAACAAGGGCAGAGAAGCACCTAATAAGATTTTCAACGCTTCAGACGAGCGTTATATTGTACGAAAAATTAAGAAAAATCCAAAGTTATCCGCTCCGAAGTTGGCTGCAGAGGTTCAGCGTGAAATAGGAAAATCATCCAGTGCTGAAACTGTCCGACGTGTGCTGCGCAATCATGACTTGAACGGTCGAGTAGCCCGAAAGAAACCATTCATTTCGAAAATGAATATACAACGCCGACTTGACTTCGCCAAAGAGCATATTATTAATACTCCTGCGTTCTGCAATACCGTTATTTTCGCGGATGAGTCTAAGTTTAATATTTTTGGCTCGGACGGAATGTCATATGTTTGGCGTAAAGCGAATACCGAGCTAAACAAGGAGAACCTTAAGCCCACAGTGAAGCATGGTGGCGGTAGCGTGATGGTTTGGGCCTGTATGTCAGCAGCCGGAGTAGGTGAATTGGTTTTTATTGAGGAAACAATGGACAAAATGAAGTACCTCGAGATTCTGAAAAACAATTTACTTCAAAGTGCAGACAAACTGGGTTTGCGGGATGAATTTCGGTACTACCAAGATAATGACCCAAAACATAAATCTGGGATTGTGCAATCTTGGCTTATTTGGAACTGCCCACACTTGATGTCTCCACCACCACAGTCACCTGACATGAATGTGATTGAAAATCTTTGGTCTATTTTGGACAATAAAATAAGAACACACAAGATTTCTAATAAGCAAGACCTAAAGAAGGTACTGATGGAAGAATGGAAAAAAATCACACCAGACATCACTCAAAAATTGGTGGATTCAATGCCAAATAGACTCCAGGCTGTCATTAACGCTAAGGGATGTCAACTAAATATTAAAATCAACTTACTTTGTTTTTAGTTTGAACTTAAAGAGACTGTACGAAATAAGCTGTGACATGAATTTTCCTATTTTTTTCTTATTTTATTTTTTTATAGTGTCAAACACTAAAATTTTGAAAAAGTAAATTTTGGAAAATAAAGAACAAACCTTCCTTTCTAAAATGGCATTTATATTTTGTTCAAATTTTTGCTATATTAGGAATTACGACTGCAGCAATTTTTAAACTGTCACTGTACGAAATAAGCTGGGAGCCACTGTACGTTAAGGTGGCGCAAAAATTATTGTCTTCTTGATAACGTCCAATTTTTCTGACAAAATAAATGTGTACTTGCATTGTTTTCACGACATTTCTAATGCTATAAATACACGTATACGTACTTGCTCTGGAAGATCTTTGAAATCATTTGCATTGGCGGCAGAATGTATGACTTGCATGCCAATAGTTCCTCTAACCCTTCTAACTTAGGAGCATAGGGCATCAAGACGAAAATTATAAGAGGAAGAATAATACCAACTAAGCACTGAAACACCTCTATATTATTGGCATTTCCAACTGGTACTAGCAAGCCGAGCAAAGAGATGTCTAAATAATTTGCTAAGCATTAAAAGGAGGTTGGCTAGAGTCACAGTCCTCAATGGTCTTCCCGTGGGAAGAAGGAAGAAAAAACGGCAAGCCACTTTTTATGTGCTTGCCCGGCTTTCGCTCAAAATAGGTTAAATGTCTTCAGAGCTGATTGTTGCTGTGTTTCAACAAAAACCAAAAAAAATAAATAAAAAAGTAGTAAGTAAGTAAATACACACACTTGCCAGACTGAACTAAATTGGTTTGCTGATATCACTCTCATTTGGATTTCTCGTCAATAGGAACATTGAATGGAATTAGTACTCTGATATGCCTCTAGCTGGTACAGGTTTACGCTACACTGGAGGCTATTAAATTAGCAACTGCCCGCACCATCTACAATTGGCAAACAGGAGGTTGTTATCACTCACAACGTGTAGTACATTACGTCCGACCTGACCTACGTATATCAAAGCAAAAGCCTTTATCGTCTCATTATTGTCAGGCTCAGGATAGCTTTCTCAGTATAATGATACATCGAATGTAGACAAGGTAACACTCATCCATTTCCACTATGAGTATCCAACTCCAATCAGAAGAAACAATTTCCTTGAAAAGTTATTCTTCAACAATCTCTCTAATTGTTCAAGTTAGTCCGAAGAACCTATTACATTATATTAAGACGATGTGGTGGATCTATTCGACAACTCGCTATTTTTGTGCTAATAAAACGACTTTTTTATTAGCATTTCGGGTGTTTAAATAAAAAGATATCAATAACTAACATCTCTGTAAAGTAGAAAAAATGAAAGAAATTGGTAGCACTGAACTAATAGCCTAGACAGACGGCAGCCTAATTCCGGATTACCGAGTTAATTCGAATTAACTCGGGCATTAACTGCAGCTAATCCGCATAAACTCTATGAGTTAATTCTCAAAATAAAAGAGGATTAGGGCAATTTGCGATGGCAACACTGCTGAAAATTGTCTATTGTGAATTTTTCTGCATCCATTTTACAAAATATTAGGTGTGTTCGCTAACAAAAAACTTTCAACAATTGTTGACAGTTTTCAACATGAAAAGTGTTGGCGAACAAATAAATCCAGCTGTTAATTACGAACGGTGAATGTCAATTTACAAGTTTTTGATCGTTTACAGTTCACGTACTTCTTGTAGATTTTCTCATATCGAGAGTGATAGATGACAGAAATTAATAGTGATAGTAATGTAAGTGGACAGACCTAATAAAACAGCAATCAGCTGTTTAGTTAATCCGCAATACTGCCGTCTGTCAGGTTATTATTTTATTCGGATTAAGTGCGCCGGTAATCCGGAATTAGGCTGCCGTCTGTCTAGGCTATAAGCGAGAATTCTAAGTTTTTACGCACTAAACTTAGCACCTTTGTTGTTGTTTTGCCATGTGTTTGCTAAGAACGAGTGTCGAATAAAATACGGCTAGCGATATTGTATTTTGTTTATTTTAGGGTGTTTTATTTTGAAAATTTCAATAAGTAATTCCTATTACACGATTTTGGTGAATGTCGAAAACATAAGCTTTTGAAATATATACCAACATTTTCTGTAATTCAGAAAAAGTTTCAGATCACAAAAACTCACGCATACCAATACCCACAATTTCCTCTACATTTAAAAGTGCAAATGTAAATTATTTGTACAATATATTGTACTTGTGCAAACATGAAAAAGCCAGCTACATCTAGATGTACTACAGATTTATTGTGTGGTTATAAATTGAAAAACAGTTTCTTACGTATGTGTATCAGGGTGTGTGTGTGTATGCATTAGATTATAGCAAATTGTATGCATATGTCCATACCTATTAATTATTGTATATTATTGATCTCGAAATTAAAGAATTCAAAAAAAAAAAACACTTAATGAATACAATTTATTCATGAATTACTATTGGGATGTGTTGCTTACACGAGGATCTTATCGATTGAAATTAAGATTATATTCATGTATTCATGGGATGTAGATGTAGAAATTTACATGTGTAAAATGTAAAACGATGCTTTTTATACATATATCCAATCAATTGATGAATTTGCATAGAGAATTTTTTATAGTCGTAAGCATAGTGATTTTAGAACATATGTGTATAATAAAATTTCTGTAAGAAATTACATATTGTGCATGTAAGTATGAACATTTTTATGCATGTGCATTGTGGTAGCATTGGTGTATTTAAAAAGATCTATTATTTATTATTTACAATATGTACGAATTAGAAACGCAGTTCTAGAAAGTAATCACTCAGGAATGATTGCTTCATCTTTTATTATTAGTTTTTATTTTCGTTTTTATTCTTTTGTTTTTCGTTTTCGATCTCAATTAATACATATTAAATGTATGAACATAGAAATTCATTATATTACAATATGAATTATATACAATTCTATTGGGTCTAGTGATCATTAATACGTTCTCTATCATTATGAAATGTATGAATTTTAAAAAATTTTGATGTTTTCCCAACATCCATATAATATCAATGCAGTAGGGGTCGTCCCTTAAGGTGGAGGTCCCCTATATCATATATTTCACCACTTTAGGGGCGATTTCTGGACAATTATGGAGATATTCGTCGATTTTCAGGTGCTTATGAGTTCAGTTTGAAGAAGAGTGTCACTAAGGAGTGAATATGGGGAGTAAGTCAGTGGTAAAAATTTTATAAAAATCGTCAATTTTGTATCGCATCTACCCTAAGGGGCAAAAATTGTGTACTAGCTATGTGTATGAAAAATGTTAGAGAGAACAAATTAATGTTGGTTGGCGTTACAATTCAATCCCCTCGATATAATTTCGTGTTTTTAATGAATGTTTTATCATTTTTTTACTCTCTTTTTATAATTCGTTGAAAATGTTTCGAATGAATTCAACAGTACATAACGGATAGTTCAAAATGTTTGTAAATTTAAAGCTTGATTTATAGTGTATTAAATGAATCATATAGACTGAAATCATCAATGTCTACATATTTGCATCGAATTTTGTGGTTCCGACTTTTACACACACTATCACTAAATAGTGAATGGAACCAAAATAAAAAGATTGTTTTTTTTTTAATAATTTCCACTATGCCGTTACTTTGATAGATACTCGTTTAGAAGAACAATTCAGTTTGATGTGGATAAATATGTTTCATCGTTCATCTTTAGCGTACACTTTGGATGAAGGAAAAGTGAAAGGCATTGTACACTTATCATTTTTGATGCGACTTCCAAGATCAAAATTCAATGTGATAAATGTAAACAAATGACCCAATTTTATTCAGTTTCCAGAAATGATGAGGGCAACTATAACCAATTTTTTTTTTCTTGTTTACCGACAAAAAAAAAACACAATTTTTTTGTACAAATTATATAGTTGATTATAAACATATATAACCTGAAATTGTTTTAGAATTCATAACAAACTATGTTGTTAATGACATTTGAATTATAATTAAATGTTAGGGCTGTGTGATTAATCCTTTATTCGAATAATCTGATTAATCAAAATTCTTATAATGATAGTTTTGCTATTAACCAAAATTCTGATTAATCGAATAATTTGTATTTTGATTAATCAGAATTTTGAATAAATAATATACTTAGCAGTGTTTTCGTAGCAAGCTTCAGAACTAGGAATGAAATACATTCGATTGATAAAGAAAAAATAAAACGAAAAACATAATTATAATAGGTAATAAATACAAATTGCATATAAAAATATATATTAGAACTCATTAAGCTGGTGAGAAATAAAAACCAATTATATACCATTAATTTTATTGCATTAATTGCATTTTATATTGATAAGAATTCTCAAAAGGGATATTTGAAGGGGAAAATCAAGTTTATAGTATCAAGCAAGCAAGATCCGATATTATTTTAAGCTTAGGTGCAATAAAAAAAAAAACTACTGTCACATAGAGTGTTTTATGATAATAAATTGCAATTTAATATGAATGCGCAAATTGGCAAAAATATCGAAGAGTTTGTAAATTTTCGAAATTATTATTATCCAAAATAGAAATACATACATAGGTACTTAATAAGAGGAGGAATGGGGTGGTTCTTAATAGGGAACTCTGGATGCAATAAAAGTTGAGTAGATATGAATTATACAATCCAAAATTCTTCTCAAGCATTTTTTATGTAATATATACACATGTGTGAGAAATTTATAAATATTATGGAATACATATATTAAATATATGTAATAATTTTTATCTTTTTAAATAGATACTAATATTTATAAGTATAAAATACATTTATACAATTATATGCATACGCTCTTTTTTAATAACAAAAAGCAAAAATGGAAATTAAGTGAAATTTCCTTTTTATTATATTTACTAATTTGTTGTGGACTATTTTATTGTAATATTGAAGAATTAAAAAAGAACGTTTTAGTAGCAATAGCATTGTAGTAATTACGATGTTTTTTAGTGATGGTAGTAGTAGTACATAGTAGTAGTAGTAGTAGTAGTAGTAGTATTAGCAGTATTACATAGTGGTAGTAATAATAATAGTAGTAGCAATTGTAATACTAATAGAATAGTATTAGTAGTAGTAGTAGTAGTAGTAGCTATTAGTACTAGTTTGGAGTACATAGTAGTAGGAATAGTAGCAAAAGTAGAATATACTGTCAGTACCTTCCACTGAGATGATGTCAGTAGTAACTTCACTTCCTTCTTGATAATACAACACACGGTAAGATGCAATTTTTTTTAACAATCAACACATGTTTTTCTGTAAAACAAATTAAAATATTTTTTTTTGTATAACGAAAAGTTTTCTTTCAACATATGTATGTAGATATGTATGTATATGAATAATAATTATAATTTTATATACATGTTTATAATTGTTGTTTTAACTACATAAATTTTTAATTACATTTTATTTGAATAATTTCACATTATTACTATACATTTTTCATTTCAAATGCTGTGAATTGAAAAAAAAAATTATATAAAATTGCAAATCATAATAATACAATAACAGATAATTATGAAAATTTCTAAAAAATTATATTTATTGCGATAGTGGTGCACGGAAAGCATATCTCTTCATATTTTTATGCATATCGATCGATTCGAATTTGTTTTCTAAATATTCAAATAGAAATATTGAAAATTTCATTATACTACAATATATTCTAATAGTATCGATAGAATATGACGTCATATAAACAACATTTGCTGCTGCAAAATTATTGCCCCTATTGCGGTTCACCACTCAACCCAGTTTGGTCGTCTTAGAGTCGACCCGACTTCAACAAGACCAAACTATTTTTTGGTATTGTGGTACACCACTGTTTTCGGTTGAAATTGTTATGGCATTACCAGCTTAAAATATCACTTATGACAGAAAAGTGGTCGATTAAAAGTAAAAATTAAGGAAATATACAATTGTGTTTTGCTGTGAAAATTATTTAAAATGGATATTAGTGTAGATTTGTTTTATGAAGATGAAAACGAAGACGCGAAAATTGATTTGCTACGCTTACGGAGAAAAATTCGTGATGACTCTAACCCTCTTGAACTACCTAGCGAAAAGTATAAATATTGTTCAAAATAAATAAAAGCAAATAATAAATTTTTTTATAGATTTATTAGCTATTTTCGACTGAGCAAAGAGGCATTTTAAATTCTTTTAAAATTTAAAAATTAAAATTTTTTAAATTCATTTCAGTCTTTTTTGGTAAATGGAAGATAACTTATATTATTTAAAAAAAAAATCTTATTTTCTTAGATTCACGTCTACTTTGTTAGCTTGGATTCTGGTCCATTAGTTGAACAAGCCTCTCAAATTGAGCTTTGGTTGTAATTTTTAAACTTCTGAAAATGTATAAAATGTTGAGAAATTACAATATGAAGCCAAGCTAATTATTACTTACGATCTCTCCATTATTTTTGGCTTTATTAGTTTAAAATAAACTGCAACTGATGCAAACACAACTGCTTATGAGCAGTGGTGTATATTTAACGTGCTTGTCGACCAAACTGAAACAGAGTTGCAAACGGCAATACCACAAAAATAATGAACACAATCAAAAAAATCAGCCGCCAGTCGAGTTGAGAACGGCAATATGAATTTCTCGACGGCGACCAAACTGTTACAAAAGTTGTGAACCGCAATAGGGGCATATATTTATGCACAAGTACCATATGCTCGAATGTGCAATAAGAAAACAACAATAACAGGTAAAGTGCACGTATAATATATACATTGAGCATCTAAAGAAAGGGTACATGTTTTCAATTTTATTTTAGAAATATATTCGTTGTTGTTTGTTGTTTATTAATTGTAAAAGAAACAGAAATATAAATCATGTTCCAAATCACTGAAATAAATAGACAGCTCGCAATATTTAGGTATAAATAAATTGTATATATGTACCTATTGGCTTAACCCTCTGTTGACGAACATTTTCAACATTTTACGAACATCCGCTAAATTAACTAATTTCGGCTGGAAAAGTAACAATTAACATTACGTAGGTATCTATAATAGTCTTATGAAATTAGCACTCGATGTCCTTTGCCAGCTGTATTGATTTTCGTAAAATTTGACACTTATTATTGACCGATTACATACAATCGGAGATTTATTTTAATAACGTCTCAAAGTTTTGTTCTCTTTCAGCAATGTTGTGCGTATTAAATTTTTGGACAGTATTAGAAGACAAAACCCTTGTGACATCACTTTTTCTGAGCTTTCTCACAGAGTTCTTTCAGAAGCTTTTTGATGCAAATTGTTATTGTAAGAAATATGTTTTCGATATTAAAGTTGTGCTTCAGCCGGGGATTAAGACCACGACTTATAGATCCGAAGGCCAACCCACTAATCATTGAGTGCATCTGTTTTTCTAGGTATCTTGATATCTAGAAAATTTTTCCTACCCACCTTGTTAGAAATTTCCCTCCAGTTCTTAATTATTAAACCATATATTAAAAAATAAAAATAGACCAGCTGTAATATTACTGTCTTCCAAAGAAATTGATTAGAATGTTTAGATCTTTATTTCTTTAGATTCTAACAACATTAATTCTCTTGAAGGAATAAAGGTAATTTAATAATTTCTCTATAACACGTTTTTTTCACTGTCAATTAATAAATTCATACTTTTCAAGACATTTTAAATAGCATGTAATTACGCAAAATTTAAATTTCTATTAAAATTGCTGCCAACATGTTACTAATTAAATGTTGCGAGCATTACATACAATCGAATTTCAAAACTAATCAAGGTTAGGTAATACAATTTTTATTTCGAATTACTATTATCTTGTTTTATATAGTTTTTTTTTGTGATTTCACTTGACTGTTAGAAATCTATTGATTCATTTGTTAAGGATAATGCTATGCTAGATACTTAAATATCAGAATTACTTTAAAAAAAATATAATTGACAAAAAGCAAGACAATGACAAATAAAAAGTAATTTTTCTTAAGTTTATACAACCTTATAAAAGTGACAACACCCTATCTTTTTATAGAAGCATGTAAATTGCAAAGTAAGATGAATATTATTAAGCTCACCACACTAGCATGGTAACTCAATGAATAAATTATACATTTTCGAAGACAAGAATGCCTACACATGTATATGCAAGGTATGCGTATGAAAATCTGGATTGTGGGGTTCGTTATAAATAATATATAAAGTGAATTAATTATTACACTAAACGCGACTAATCATCCGTAGTGGAATACATCTGTTCACAAATTGAAATGATCGCATGTATGCATATGCGAGTAGATACTTGTGGACATATGTAAGTAAATATATACCGTGTACATAAGACCATATGATGATATTTAGTCACATATGTAATATATGTATATATTTTTGTTTGCGTGTATGCATACGTTACTTCCTTGATAGGTTTTTAAATGATGCGCACACATGTACATACTACAATTCATATGTATTGTATATAATTACATATGTATTTATGTATAAGTGCTTGCATATACGTATACAAGCCATGCAAAAATACAAATGCAAATATGGCGCACGAAGATGTTTTTCACTTGAGTACACCTGTACCTTAAAGGTGGTAACCGAATGCCTGCTGCTGCTCTCATATAAAAAATATGCATATACACGAAGCTCAAGTACTATACTATATCAATGAATGCATGAGAGGCATAAGAGATATAAAAACAAAAAACATATGAAGGGATACATTTTATGTTACTATATATATATATATATATATATATATATATATATATATATATATATATATATATATATATATATATATATATATATATATATATATATATATATATATATATATATATATATATATATATATATATATATATATATATATATATATATATATATTATAAATGGTAAATGTTAACTGTAGATTTAATTTAATTAAATTGTTTATGTTAGTTATGTACATGATAAGTGCATTCTCAAAAAACACCAACTTCTTCTATTGTTAATTCAACAACTTGGTACAAATATGCAAAACATTAATACAATACAATACATACATACAAATAATTAATTGTTAATTGTGGTAGTCATTGTAGTTTAAATAGATATATCATATATGGAGTTAGGCATGTATGGTGTATGTTTACTTATATGTATTTTAAGTATAATAATTTATACAAATATTTTACACAATAGCATACCATTGATCATTTGGTGTTGTTGCCGCTGCTGATGCTGCCGCTGCTACCGTAGTACCAAATGCTCCAGGACCACTAACTCTTCGTTGGGTATGTTTAAGGTACATCTTCAGAATCCCTTACATATGTAGGAAATTCTTTTTTTTTGTGCATCTGTTTTTGTTGATTTAGTTAGTTTTTATGTATTTAATTTCATTTTAATATTTTATTTTGTTTTTTCTTTATATTTTTGAATTAATTTAAATATATTTAGGCATATATGAATATATATATTTTTTTGTTTTTATTAAGTTAGGAACATAAACATTCAAAGCATTTTGCTATTTCATTTTCTGCGTTTTTCATTCATTACTTTTTCACTAGACATGTGCATAGAGAATATGAAAGAGAGAGATAGAGAGTGAGAGTGATATTATATGTATATATTTTCAAATAATTTGATAATTAACCCCTTATCACAAGTAACGAACTTTTGCCTTTCAAAGCCATTTATTACTTTCCGAATAAGCTACAAATTTCGATTGGTTGTGATCACAGATTGAAGAGAATTATCGGCGCTGCATTTTTTTTTAATAACATATTTTTAAATGCAATCAACTTGAAATTATACGTGAAGTTTTTTTGCGTAAAAACAGTGTTTATTGAGCACACCGTCTTCACTTTTTCCTTTTTTACAAAAAAAAAAACTTAATGTCGTTTATTTGAAATTGCTGTCATAACAAAACTAATTGACAGATCTGTATAAATATTTGGGTTCGTTCTTTGGAAAGATGCTTCTTGACTATCGACATTATTTTTGTGCCGAATAGTGTTGATGAATAGCATTAAATTTCAGCGGCTACGCTGACTAGCTCATGTCGAGCGAATGGAAGAACACGTTCCGGCTAAGAAGGTGTTATATTCGGAACCCGCTGGGGGTCGACGCAAAAGAGGCAGACTTAACCTCCGGGGAAAGTACTGGAGAACTTGTCAGCGCTTGGAATTTATAACTGGCGCCAGCTGGCGAAGGGAAGCATGCTACATACATTCGGCATAAATCGATTTTGGGTTGTAATGGCCACATAAGTAAGTAATTAAATGAGCCCTATTTCAATTTTCAGAAACTTTTAGTAGTAAATTATACGACTCATAGTATTCGGTTTCGAGTATTTTACCGTATGCCGTATGCCCTGGTTCAATTTTTACTCTAAATGCGTGCGAATTAATTGATTTTATAAAGGATGAAGAAATTTTGAAGAGAATTCCTCATTAAACTTGCACTTCGTCTACACCTTTGGATCTGGATTTGAGTTCCTATTATTATTATTATTTGATTTACTGAATTTACATTATAAACAAACAAATCACACCAATTCATTATTTAATTTTCCACACTTCTTAATTCAATCTTCTGATAGCAAAAACCAATCGCTTTTGTAGGTGGCACGAATGAGACAATACAAGCATAAACTCGAATATGTATCAGAATTTGTTTTCAAAATGAAACGTATAATAAATGGGGAATTAAAATAAATAAGAAAAAATATATTAACAATTAAACTGCGTATGCTAGGCATAGTCATAGACATAGTCGATGATTTATCATTTTAAAAAATTCTTATTGTGTCATAACACAGCGGTTAGTGTGTTCGATATTCGGTTAGGTTAACTCAGTAGCATTTGCTCTCTCAGAATAAATATTTATAAAAATTTGCCATTAAAAACTGCCGAAAGTACTTGTCTGTAACATAGCCCAGAAATAGTGAAATCCGAAGAGTTCTACCGTTCGGTATCGGCACGTAACATCAGTAGGTATTTTCCCATATTGTTCAAATTTATCAAACACTACAACGCTGCGAGATAAGTTCGGCCAAGGTTCTTTGGAGTTTCTAGTACAAACTTTTTATTGTATTTTTTATTTATACCAATACAATAGTAAATAAGTAATAACTAGTACTCTGAACAACTCATGTGTTTTTTTTTTTCATCCACTACAGCACTATACATATACATATATGTATGTACATTTACATGAGAATATGTGCCATTGCGTAATTGTTATCGCTTTCAATTGAATAGTCTCACATACACACCCATACATTTAAATGGTACCAACACCGTTACTTTGTATCTTAGTCATCATCCTGCATGTTGCAAAAAGGCATAACCGCATAAGTTGAGCTATGAAAGAATTGAATTATGAACATCATAATGCATGGCGACACAGTTTTATACGAGAAAAACAAAAATCATATGGACAATTTTGATACTAGCTAGTACGTTTGTTGTTCATATTTTTTGGAAAATTACGAAATACAAAACGCTTACAAAACGTTATTCTCTAAAGTTCATCAAATCGACTTAAACGATTATTCGTTTTTTCCACATATAGGCACCTACTCACATTTCTGTGCATATCTTGACTTGGCCAATGTGTATTCGTGTATAAAGTTTACCTTCATTCATTGATTTGTGCTTATGAATGTGTATGTGCATGTTACCTTCTAAATAGTAGGTAGGTAGGCACTTAATAACCCATGGCAAACAAAAAGAAACATGTATTTATAGAATGAAATATGCAAAAAAAATAAAATAAAATAAATAAACAAATATATAACAACAAAAATTATATTTACTAGGAATATATTTAGCACTTTTCATGTTACCATGTGTACAGCGATGTTTCAATTTGTCACTTTTGCTTTGATATTACAAATTGTATTCAAAAATGTTAACACGTTTTAGTTTCTTATTCATTTAACATATATTTGCACACATATACACGCACTGGAAAAAATCCAATCACATTATTAAATCATCATCATCATCATCATCATCATCATTATCATCATCATTGTTATTGTCATCATGTCATCATACTTAATGCTCATTAATGCATCCTTTGACCTCTATTTATTATCATCATATACACACCCTTACACACTTGTGGAGGTGCACACGTACGTACGGACGTACGTACGAATGTAATATTAAATTCAAGTATTGGAAAAGATTCGATTCTATCAGCAGGAATCAGGTCAAAATTTTTTTAAATATCTACTTATTTTATGTACAAGTATCGAATATAATATAATTGCATACATAAATCGTTAATTTATATATTTCGTACATATATATATACATAATAGTATGTATGTATATTCGATAACATTTATAGCAGTATTATATCATCATTATATTCATACATCAGTACATACATACATGCATATGTAATATTGCTTATCACAATTTTTTTGTTGGTTTTTTGTTGTTGATGTTTTTCCATTTCGTTGATGTTGATGTAATTTATTGTTCACACACACCACATACACGAATGCACATATTATTCATTTTTTCACAAATTTTTTTTCTGTGTGCAGTGCCAGCAACAGCAGCAGCAGCAGCCGTAGAAGCAACATTTGCAGTTGAAAAGTTTATATAATCATATTGTATGTATGTATGTACTCGTATATTGTATGATGTGTTACATCCAAAAATCATGCTAAAAGTGACTACCAGTAGTGTAATAGCATTGGATGGAAGGCTGGATGATTGCTGCTTAATACGCTGGCTGTTGGCTGATCCTAAATCCTATGAACAAATCCGATTTTTCGTATGGTCGCTCGTCATGAAGAAAAATCAAATGTCGAGAAGAAAGAACAGAGAAAAATAATTCGCGCAAATCTCCACTAGACACAATCGTATATATTCTTTTATTCTAAAATTTTTCTTTTCTCTAATTTAATCACAAGAAATTTATATATATTTATATAAAATGGAATCACGAACGACTTGCAATTAGTTTTTTGTTCTTTTTTTTTTCTTTCTATTTCACTTTTTACTTCCTCTTTTCTTCGTCATAAAAACTTAACTATCAGAAAGAAATCCTCACATTAAGTAAAGCGCTGACGTTTCTCGTTCGCTCCGTGTTACGACTGTGTGTGTGTTTCAATTCACAAAAGTTTTGTGTCCAGGCAAAAAAATCAATACGTACATATGTCCTTTCAGCGGTACGTTATATGTACATACATATGTGTATGTGTAGGTGTGTGTATGAATTAAAAGCTTTTTTTGCGTAATAGGCATGTGTGCTAGTGCATCTGCTTGTTACCTTTCAAAAGATATGTTATGTATTCGTATATTTTGCAATAGCAAAGGACATTTTGATTTATGATTTGTTTAATATATATATTTTTTTATCGTTTTCTCCATGTTTATTATGCTTAAAGAATCGTAAGAACTTGTAAAATATTTATATACACACAACTTATCATATTACATTTGGTATGCGGTGACGTATGAGTAATATTAATTTTTTATGCATGAGAAAATATTCGCACATTTGGCTGTCATTTATCAAAGTAAGGTTTAACGACGTTACTGTGATGATTTGAATCTCTTATTGGGTATTAAACTAATGCTCTAGAAATAGCACGTGCAAACAATCGCATTTTCTCCTTGTGTAAATCATATACGAATAATATAAATGTAGGATTTGCATGCTGTCAAAAGTGGTTTAAACTTGACATATCTTTTGTATACAATTAAATAATTATACTATTAAATATTTAATAAGCTCTACAGAGCTTTTTGAAAGAATAAAATCAATAGGGTGTGCTGATAAGTCCATGATAAATGAAAAATAATTATTTAGACACTTCGTCTAACTATGCTTCAACTTCTCAGGTGACTAAACAGGAGAATAAGGTTATTAATTTTTATTAATTAATTATTAATTATTAATTTTTTATATTTCTACTGTTAAGCTGCCTCAGCCTGAGCGCTAGGAACTAACTTTAATCGATTTAAAAAATATTTCGACGTGCTACAGCAAATCGCCAAAATGCGTATATCTTCTGCTGATGTATATTTTCAGATCTTTTGGATTAGTGTGATTTTGTCGGACGGTATTATACCGTCGCAAAAATTTAATACAACGTGATAGTACTACTGATATGATTTTAAAGTAGTTATAAACACACAGGGTGCTGACATATGAAATTAAATAAAACGTATAAACATTACAATTGTTGTATATAGAAATTTAATTAGTTTTTGTTTTTCATTCAATCTTCTATACAATTATCAATAACAATAAATTTGACACTATCCACTTGTTGTTGTTGTTCAGTGTACTGGTGGTAATCGTACAGAATCTGTATCCTTTACTACGATAACACTGCTTTGATTATTCGTTGTATATTCAATTTGTAGAATTTTATCTTCACCAACGCAAGGATCATAAAAGCCAGGTAATTCACTCTAGAAAAGGAGGAATAAACATACATTAACATAAATGTACTGTAAAATAGAAAACCATTATATTAAGAACCTTGCTGGCACCATAGAGCACTAATACACCCTCTCTGACTAAACACTGTAACGGGACTGTAACATCGATGGAAACATTTGTACGAATATTGCTCGTATTCTCTTCAACACCACCGTATAACGCTTTTCTTATTATCAGTCCATTGCGATTGGTTTCCTCCGCAACAATACGCTCGTATGTGTGACGCATCAATTCAATAGCAGCGTTTGCTTCCTGTTTTTTTCGAGCAATACGCTGTTCATTGCTACGTCGTGCCTTTTCAAGTTCAAAACTCTTACGATCGCATTCCATGGGTTCAATTATAGTTTTCTTCACCAAGAACCACACAATAATCGGTGTAGCTGAAGCATAAAAGACGGCGGCAGGTACAATTTCTTCACTCAAATGAATTGGAAACACATATGATTGATTTGAACGAAGCAACCTGTAAAAATATATATGTTTCTTGTTCCAGTTATAGAGACATTGATTAAGGATGTACAATGCAAACTATTACTCACTTTAATTTCAAAATAACTCCAGTGGGTACACCAATTGATACCATTGCAGATACTGAACTGTATTTAGATACCTTTTTCTCTGCTCCATATTCTGTTAAAAACCCAAATGTTCCAACTCTGAAAAATATGTTGAAATTATGAAAAAATAACCTTCATTTACATATGCTCATATTTCATTTCATACACACTTTGCTATCAATTTTAGTTTTAGTTCATTCTCTAACATTTTGCGCGTATAACCTACAGTAAAATAAATGTGCGGACTTCCAATAACGAAGGAAGCATTCCATGCATATCGCTCTGCATTGTGATCAATTTGTGTTGTCATAGATGAATGTGAACTTGCGTTCAATGTTAATGTACCCATGGTATGTTTATCCAATTGCACTGCCAGAGTCGAAAATAGAGCAGGCATTGCAGTGCCATTGCGATAGGTTATCGATGTGCCACCGTTAAGAGTGACATTTGATGAAAGTGATCGCCCTCCTATATAAACATAAAACGTCAAAAGTGTTAAAACTACAATCCCACTCCATAACACTGACCTTTAAATCCTAACAATGGTCCACTGCCAGCACCAACATCCAATTCTAACCAACCTTTATTCACTAAGCGACGTCCACACAAAACAAAATTTCCATTGCCATTTCCATTCGATGATACAAGATTACCACTCAATATTAAGGTGTCACGCCGTGTAACTGGTGCCTCAATTGATTGCGCTATGCTCATGGAGGAGATTTCGACTCGAGGCACTTCATCATCGTAAGGCATAAAAATTTCTGTGGCATTCACATTGATAGTAATATTACCACGCGGGTTAGTTCGTTGTTGCAGTTTACGCTCTTCAGCTGCCTGTGCTAAACGTTCGTACTCCTCACGTACCTCTGCAGGTGTCTTTGTGCGATGAACCAGTTCCCAACCATCGGTTTTGAGACCCTTCTCACCAACGGAGTCATAAATAGCACGTCTGTGTGGGTCAGAAAGTATCTCATATGCACGTTTTGTCCGGTTAAACAACAACTCGGCCTTTTCCTTCTTATCTTTGTCAACGTGTTTGTCCGGATGATATATGCGACTTAGCTTGCGGTACGATGCACTGATCTGCTCGCTAGTAGCCTGTAATAGAAAAGGAGTAATGGTGATTTACAATATTCACAATTAGAAGATAAATCAAGCAACTTCTTTGGGTAGATTTAGAAAAGTGTAATAGTTTTCCTCCGGTTCATTGTCAGAGTCAGAATCAGCTGACATGTTAAAGCTAATTCTTTCACACCGCCCACCACGGACTCCAGATCACACAGGATGAAAATTTGGAATTTAGTTCAATTCAGTTGAATTGAAAATTGTGAATATTTCTTTTAAAAATAACTTCAAAAGTTTTCGTAACACCTCGACAAATGACCACACAATCTATTAGGTATTTTGAATTGCCAACCATTTGAATTAACATCTGCTGACGAAATGTTGCCGGCAAATTGAATCACACAGATGTATTGAATTTTCAAAAATTAATAAATTGATGATTATATTTCCTATCTGATTTAAGCACAAAACAACACGATGGAAGTCACATTCTTTCCTAAATTATCATATACAATTAATGTTTAGCACCCTGTGTTACTTTTTCATTCTGTTCCATCTAGATGCTGCTACTTTTTTGACATTGTCGCAATAAAAACGTGCATTGTTCTTTTTCGTCGATCACAAGTCAGTAGTTACGTCGTGCGAGAAATAATTTAATACGTAGTTTTTTTGTTATTTGCATTAACAAATAATAATACAGAATTCATTTTCGTGTAAATTGTTAATAAAACAAAAAAGTTGTTACTAAAATGTTGCGTATTACAAAGACGTTACCACGCTTTCTGGCTCAAAATTACAAGAATCTTTCTAGTACTTTTGAGAACGTAAGTAATCTTTCTTGCAACACAAATTATTTCACCATTATCATTATCTGTAATGTATTAGTTTGGTATAAAGTTCACAAAATTAATGCAATGGAATACAATATGATGATATAAAATATGCATTTACATCATCGTTTTTCTTTTTTTCTTCCACAGCAATCTGCCGGCTTTTTCAATGGTATCTCCAGCCAAGTACGCTACAAGTAAGTACATGCCAATCATTTATTGTTGAGTTATGTAATATGTAGAAAACTGATTACCTAGTATTAGTAGGCAACCTCATGCTGTCTTGTCGCTACTTATATTATTATGTTGGAATTTTAAATCATTTGGCATCATTTGCTAAATTTTCTAGAATATTCTGCACTATCTTGTCGGCATATTGTTGCATCACAACAATGTGTTATGGTAAAAATCGCAAATCATATGCTTATGAAAATATTTCGTGGAAAAACAAAAACAAATTTCAATAAAAAAAATTTAATTCTGTCTGCAAAAAAAAATAATTGTTTACAAAATAAATATGACCAATCTCGAACAAAATAAGAGAATTTAATGAAACTTTATTGCAATTCACTCTATTCAAAAAATTTAGGTCCGGCGAGGTGAAGGGAGCTGTCATCGGTATTGATTTAGGTACCACAAATTCATGTGTAGCTGTTATGGAGGGCAAGCAAGCAAAGGTCATTGAAAATGCTGAGGGCGCACGTACAACACCTTCCCACGTGGCTTTCACAAAAGATGGTGAACGTTTAGTCGGTATGCCAGCTAAACGTCAAGCCGTCACCAATTCAGCCAACACTTTCTATGCAACAAAACGTCTAATTGGTCGTCGTTTTGATGATCCCGAAATTAAAAAAGACATTAAAAATTTGTCGTACAAAGTTGTTAAAGCATCAAATGGCGATGCATGGGTATCAGCCACAGATGGCAAAGTGTACTCACCATCACAAATTGGTGCATTTGTATTGATGAAAATGAAGGAAACCGCTGAATCATACTTGAACACACCAGTTAAGAATGCTGTAATTACCGTACCCGCCTACTTCAATGACTCTCAACGTCAAGCTACCAAGGATGCTGGTCAAATTGCTGGTCTTAATGTATTGCGTGTAATCAACGAGCCAACAGCTGCCGCCCTAGCCTATGGTATGGATAAAACCGATGATAAAATGTAAGTATTATCGTTCAGCTAAACTCTTTACGATATCAACTAAATGCTCTTACAGAATTGCAGTCTATGACTTGGGTGGTGGTACTTTTGATATATCGATTCTGGAAATCCAAAAAGGTGTATTTGAGGTGAAATCAACCAATGGTGACACATTGCTTGGTGGCGAAGATTTCGATAATTGCATTGTAAATTATTTGGTAGCCGAATTTAAAAGAGATAGTGGTATTGACATTACAAAAGATTCAATAGCTATGCAACGTCTCAAGGAAGCGGCTGAAAAGGCCAAATGTGAATTGTCATCCTCTCAACAGACAGATATCAATTTGCCCTATTTGACAATGGACTCGGCGGGACCACAGCACATGAATCTGAAAATGACACGTTCTAAGTTGGAATCTCTTGTGGGTGATTTGATTAAGCGCACCATTCAGCCATGTCAAAAGGCTCTGTCCGACGCTGAGGTATCCAAGTCAGAGATTGGCGAGGTATTGCTTGTTGGTGGTATGACACGTATGCCCAAAGTACAGTCTACAGTACAAGAATTGTTCGGAAGACAACCATCGCGTTCGGTCAATCCAGATGAAGCGGTGGCAGTAGGCGCTGCTGTACAGGGTGGTGTACTCGCTGGTGATGTTACCGACGTACTCCTTTTGGATGTGACACCACTTTCACTTGGCATTGAAACACTCGGTGGTGTATTCACACGTCTTATTTCACGCAACACCACTATACCAACCAAGAAATCTCAAGTATTTTCTACGGCAGCCGATGGTCAAACACAAGTAGAGATCAAAGTACATCAGGGTGAACGTGAAATGGCTTCTGACAATAAAATGCTTGGATCGTTTACACTTGTCGGCATTCCACCTGCACCACGTGGCGTCCCACAGATAGAAGTTGTTTTCGATATTGACGCCAACGGTATTGTACATGTATCGGCCAAGGATAAGGGTACTGGCAAGGAGCAACAAATTGTTATTCAATCCAGCGGTGGTTTAAGCAAAGATGAAATTGAAAATATGATCAAGAAGGCCGAAGAATATGCGGCAACTGATAAGAAGAAGCGTGAGTTAATTGAAATTGTTAATCAAGGTGAAAGTATTGTGCACGACACTGAAACTAAAATGGAAGAGTTTAAGGATCAATTGCCCGCCGAAGAGGTATGAACGAACGTACATTATATATACACAAATTTTTGTTTTAATTAATATTTTTACATTTATTTTTGCTTTTACGCAGTGTGAGAAACTTAAAAAGGAAATTGCTGATTTGCGCACTTTGCTAGCCAACAAAGAAACAGCCGAACCTGAGGACGTCAGAAAGGCAACAAGCCAGTTGCAGCAATCTTCACTCAAATTGTTCGAGATGGCATATAAAAAGGTTAATTCATAATTGCTTTTTATTTTAGGGAATTCTTATAAACTAAAGGAACTATTTTCTTTACAGATGTCTGCCGAACGGGAAAGCGCTTCATCGTCGTCTTCAACAACTGAGAGCAGTTCAGAACAAACAACGAGCGAACAGAAGAAAGAAGAGAAAAATTAATGCAATGATAACTTGTACTAACTAACTAATTTAATTGTACGAGAAAGCGCTTTAGGGGAAGTTCATTGAAAAATTGAAGTGAAGCTTGTGTGCTTTGTCTTTAGTAGGTTATATATATATATATATGATTCCACGTTTTCATAAATTTATTCAACGGCTTGAAATTTGGAATTATGTATGTAAACATTGTCGTATTTGGTGTATTGGAGATGTCGGCGGCTGGATAAATTAAATTGTATATTCCATGACCGACTATCAGCCTCAGCGACAAGTTTTCATATTGCTTTAAGTGATTTTTATTATTTTTTAATAATAATAATAATAATAATAATAATATGTAATTCACCATTCTAGTTTAATGTGTAAATCATTATAATTATTTACATCAATTATATATGTTTATTTATATATATATATATATATATATATATATATATATATATATATATATATATATATGTATATATACATATATATATACATATATATACATATATATATATATATATGTATATATACATATATATATATATATATATGTATATATACATATATATATACATATATATATATATATATATATATATATACATATATATATACATATATATATATATATATATATATGTATATATATATATATATATATGTATATATATATATATATATATATATATATATATATATACATATATACCCTTAAATTAGAATAGTATCCCTAATTACATTTAATTTAAATGAAGACAAAAAACAACACAGGTTATAAAAGAGATGATCGATTTCAATTAAACTGTTTTGTTCCGAGTTCTTAATTTTCTTTATTTCTCTGAAAAGATGCTATGCATTCAACTAGATTGTTATGAGACGTATGAACGAAAAATGAAATATATGTATTACCTTAAAATAATAATAATAAAAAATTTTAAAAACAAATAATTACAAAAATGATTTTATTATTTCATGTTGCTGGTTTTGGACCTTTGTGATTTGTATACTTTTGCAATTACACTTCCATTTGTGTCGTTTGAAGAAACTATAAACGTTTTCATGAACAATACTGCTCGTACAAATCATCTATGATAAATCTATTTTTGGATGCCACGCCGGTATTTTCACTTTTCTTTTATTTTTAATTGTGTTGCTGCTCGTTTCGTGTAACCCAGTGAATTTAGGAAAATCTATTTTCAATCAATTGCCAATTAGAAATTGGCTAAAACAAAATTTTCAATTTGGAATATGAAAGTTTACATATTCTATAATAATCAATAGCTGAAGTATCCTCATATATCGATCATACGTATAGTGTAATTTGTGTTTGTAATTTCATCGATTTCATAATAGTAATTGATTAAAAATGAATTCTTGTAAAGTTTGTGCTGTATCAACAAAAAATAAATGTTCCAATTGTTATCAAGTGGCCTATTGCTCAGCGGAGCACCAAAAAAGTGATTGGAAAACGCATAAAATAAATTGTTATCCATTTAAGGTACATATTTTTAATCAATGTAGCATGCCTGATTGATTTATTGCTAATGTTCAATACCATATGCATATGCAATGAATTTGTTGGTGAGAAGGATGACATGAACATAACCTTCAATTCTTAATTGGCTATTTGTTATCTTAAATGATTGTAGATTGAATACAACGAGCAATTAGGTCGTCATTTAATTGCTACACGCACTATAAAACCATTTGAGATAATCATAAAAGAAGCACCGCTAATGCGTGGCCCTTCACAAATTACAGCACCCGTTTGTTTAGGATGTTTGAATGAAATCGATCCTACTGATTATGTGACGTGTGAGAAATGTGGTTGGCCTCTATGCGGTGCAGAATGTAATAATAATTCGGATCATCAACCCGAATGTGCATTGACTGCGAAGCGTGAACGCAAGATTAATATTCAAGACTTTACAAATCCACATCCATTATACCAGTGCGTGAGTACGGTACGCTGTTTATCTCTATATAAAACTGATAAATGGCAGTTGTTTCAAGAATTGGAGTCCTTAGAGGATCAACGTAGAGGTTCCATGCAATGGAAAGCCGATTTAGAAAGTATTGTACGCTTTATACCCAAGTCAGTTTGGCTTTTATGCCAATTTACTTCACACCATGAACTTTCTATACTAATGCATATGCATGTACATACATACGTGCTTTTTTGTTTTATAGATTTTTTAAAACAAACAATTACGAAGAGAATATAATTATGAAGGCAGTTGGCATATTACAAACGAATGGACATGAAGTACCAACTACAGATCCACCTCATGTTGCTATATTTCATAAAGCATCTTTTCTAGAGCATTCCTGCTCACCGAATCTAGCGAAAAGTTTCAATAAAGACGGACACATAATGCTATGGTCACCGAAGGGAATCAAAAAGAATGAACACTTAAGTATATGCTATTCGGATGTCGTTTGGGGTGTGGCAGAACGGCAACAGCATCTAATGCATACGAAACTATTCTATTGCTCATGTCCACGTTGCATGGATATCACAGAATTTAATACCAACTACAATGCCATTAAATGTAGCGAAAAATCCTGTATAGGATTACTAACACCAGCAACATATAAAGAGTGGAATAAATGTTGGAGGTACATTCTGTGTATGGATGAAGATGTTATATATGGATAATGTAAATATTATTTATTTCAGTTGCAACACATGTGGCAAACAAGTTGACATGTTATACATTAGTAACATATTAGAGCGAGCCGGTAAAGATATGCAAGCAGTGGGCAAAACAGTTGATAACTATTTAAAGTGTGTGATGATAACATGTGCACGATAATTAAACACATTTTCTATAGCAGCTCATTGACTTTCATTTGCAGATTCATACAACATTATCAAAAATGGTTACCACCAACACATGCGTACATTTGTCAAATCAAATTGCAATTGGTTCAAGCGCTTGGAAATGATCCGAAAGAATTACAGGAACTGTCCAATGAACAGCTTAATTTAAAAATTGAATATGCCAAAGAGCTACTTACACTCTATGAGTTACTGGCGCCATGTAAGCTAAAACAAGAATCGATATTTCCGCCTTATTACACCTTCTGTTTCGTCTACCAATACTATTTTTCGTTATCGTATCGTTTTTTTCGTGTATCATATACATATGTATTCAATTAGATTCGATTATTCAATTCGGAACGTGTGATAAGGCGGCTAATTATGATCCAGTCTAACAACAAAAATCTCTTCGCAATTTAGGTGAAGCACGCATGATTGGTATGCTTTGCTATGAATTACATTCAGCTATAGCTGAGTATTCACGTCGCGTATCATTGGAGTCGGAAATTATGCCAAAAAATCTACTCGAGGAATCCTTGCATTATGTTGAACGTTGTGTTGACTATTTACAATATGAAACGGATCTTTTCATGGAAGGTCATGTATACAAACAAGCAAAGATAAATAGAGATACATTACGGTTGGTTCTAAAGACGTAATGATTTTGACAAAAATATTAAAATAAGCACATGATTTTTGTTGTAAAGTATTTAATTTAAGAATTTGAACTGTCGAGTAAAATTAGTTCAAAATAAAAGTGTTCATATCGTTGACTTCCTTGGTCACTTTATATCGCATTATTGCACAATAACAACGGAATTGTTACAGTTGGGCGACATATTTTATACCCTGCTTTAGTGTATGTTATATTTATTTCGGTCAGATGTTTGTAACCACTTGCAGGAAGCTCCGAAAGTATAGAAAAGTATATATATGCTTGATCAGCGTCTCCTAATCATAAACATGACTGGAAATTTAGCATAAGTGATCTCTCGTCCAAGGGCACACTATTTGACATGTAGATTGATGTTATATTGTCTAAAAAATTTGCCCGAAATAGGCGGTTCCTCGCACTGGTTATAGTTGCTCTCATACAAAATGTCTGAATTTCGTTTAAATTTTAAATGCTGTAACTTCGGCAGTTGTCTGCCTAGAACAAGCATATTTGACATTTGGATTCATATTGTCATAGATAGTGGGTACTAGTGTGATAAAAAATCGGCAACCGGCACCTTTTACAAATTTTTTAACCGCCATTAATCATGAAATATTCCGCGTAGGACAACCATATTTAGAGTGTACATTAGTATTGTAAGGATAAGTACAAATTGTCGGGAGTAGCATTGCATTGGTATGTACCCCAATGCAATTTGGAGAGGGGCAAAGGTAGTCTTTATGCCGAAGGTCGGCAAGAACTACGCTCTTTATCCGAAATGCTTCAGGCCAATTTGCCTAACAGCTTCCATGCGAAAAGTGTTGGAGAAAGCTGTAGGCAACTACATCAGAATAACTATTCTAGTAAACTCTCCATTGCGTGCGTGTCAGCATGCGTACAGGGCAGGCCGATCTACGGAAACTGCATTGTATCAATTAGCTAACGCAATTTAGAAAAGTATAGAAACAAATGAGACAGAATTATGCGCTTTTCTCGATATAGAAGATGCTTTTGATAACACTTTACATGAAGCCATCCAAAAAACTTTGAAATGATTTGGGATGAGCAATATGCTATTCATAATAGGAAACTCCTCACGAGGATGTCCACAAGGGGAAGTGTTATCACTGCAAAAGTGGAGTATAGTGGTGGATGAACTACTTGTAGAAGTAGAAAACTCTGGGTTACAATTCCAGGGTTATGCTGACGATATAGTCATAATATGTAGAGGAAAGTTCGAAAATACTCTATGCGAAAAAATCTTGCTGGGACTAAAACTAACAAAGAGATGTTGCAGCAAAGTGGGGCTGAGTATTAACCCAGCAAAAACCACAATTGTTCCATTCACTAGAAAGTATAATCTTAAGGATTTAAAATCCATCAGTTCAGACGGAATGAAGATAGAACTACAGAAAGAAGTATTAGACTAGCGTTTACGATGGAAGACGCATATTGAAAATGTGGCGAAAAAGTCCACTAGAGTATTTATGACTTGTAAATCCATAGCAGGCAAAAGTTGGGGCTGCACATCAAAGATACTGAGATGGATCTACACTGTAATCGTTGGACCCATGATAGCTTACAGAGTTGCCGTTTGGGAGAACTGCACAAAGCTTCAGAATGTTATCACTACACTCGGCAGGATTCAAAGACTAGCATGCGTACGTATAAGAGGAACTATGTGCACATGTCCAACAGCATCGTTGGAAGTTCTCTTGGAACTTACACCTCCTCACATTTACATCCAGTTCCAAGCGTAGAGGGCTATATTAAGAATTACTGCTGTAAATAGCGAACCAGGTAATTGGATGAATCGCAAGAAGTATGATATTCTAGGAAAACAACATCCTGAATTCACAATGCCGAGCGACTCTATGTATAAGGAGTTCAGTTTTACTAAGGAATTCAAAACTGAACTCTGTAACAAAAACAAATGGGAAGGTATATCCAGAACATGATAACATGGTTCACTGACGGTTCCTTAACTGAAGAAGGGGCCGGAGCAGGAGTGGTTAGCAGGGGTTAAAATACCCGATTGACAGGTGTGCCTATTTCAACATCATTCGTGAATACCTGAATTGAAGGATTGCAATCGTGACAGACAGCCAGGCAGCTTCCAAGGCACTCAATTATAACAGGATAAAATCAAAACTGGTGTTGGGTTGTCTTGACAAGTCGAATAATCTTGGTGGATGTAATCAGGTGTGGATCCTTTGGGTTGCAGGACATATTGGAGTTGGGCGGAACGAGGAGACAGATAAGCTCGCCAGAAAGGGTGCAGAAACACCCTTTGTAGGCCCATAATCCTTCTGTGGTCTAGATAAGGGAGCATTGTCCTTAGGAAGAAAAAAGAATCAGAAAGACAAGCATTCTGGGAAAATGTATCAGGTTTCTTTCATTCCATGACACTTTACGGGACCTACAACCTATAATGATTTGAGGAATCTATTAACATAAATACGGATAATTTAAGGCTCATTGCGGGAGTACTCACAGGACACTGTAGATTGAATTATCACCTAATGAAACTGTGAATCTATCGGATGAGACCTGCCGACACTGCAGGTAGGAGAATGAAACTGTGAAAAATGTGTTGGGATTTTGTCCAGCACTAATGCATGCAAGAAAGAAAAATCTCGGGGAATTTTTAATACCCGAAAATCTTTTGACATCCATTAAGGTAGGATCTATGTTAAGATGGGGTGTACGATAGACCTAGGGTCGCATTGCAACACAGCCCTCAAATGATAATTGTAAGGATAATTGCCTAACGTAGCTCCAATGAAAGAGGTAAAATAATTAAAATTTTAAACCAATGCCGGCCACACGAGTACTAAAACATTTGTATAAGTGTGTGTGTCGAACGGAGTACGTGTTTTTACAGTGGCTATACTTGTATACAAAGTGTGAACTTTGAAATGGTGTTTTTTTTTCATACATGCCCTACAATGCTAAGCAGTGATATATCATTCATAAAAATCGGACGTCAAGTAAATAAGTTATAAGAAAAAAATTATTTCAGCGGTTTCACATGGTGCCGAAAAAAATGTTTGCATAGTCCTAGAACACTCAAGTGTTCAGAAACGATTGAAAAAAATTAAAATTTTTTTAATCCATATATCGTGATACGATCTAATGGACATGGCGAGCTTATTTTTCTGGCGGTCATCTTTGAAACTTGAAATTGGAATTATTCGATGATTTTAATTCATAATCCGTAATCTCACTTATCGAAAATAAGTGCATCACCAACATTTATGATGAGCTGCTTGGGTGGGCGATTGCGATTTTTTGCTTCTAGGAATACATAATTTTTAACTTTTAAAAAAAACGGCGTAAGTATTCAAATCATTCATGTATATATGTGCTTGTATATAAAGTAATTACCAAATTGACCAAATTACTATTGAAATGAATTTTATTTAATATAATAATATAACAATATATTGCTATTATTAAAACAATATCTGGATATATATTTATTTTATTACAAAGGTATATATTATTTTTACATCATTATGCAAAAACCCAATTCCACCATATAGCCTCTACCAAAACGATATGATTCAGTTAAAGTACAAAATAGTTTATGAAAATGTATGTTTGTATATCGGGATTAACCAAAAAAAAAAATATCTTGCTTATAAACTATAATTGCAAATACACACGCACACATACACACATAACATACACGTAATAAATGTACATTCGTTAAACATCCGTTTCGGCTGATTCGGTGGATCCATGTGAACGATGACTATGTGAACTTCTTTTCACTGTGTGCCGATTAAATCTTCGATCTTTGCCTTTTCTTATTCGTGGCATGTTTGTGGTATCAACAGAATAATTTTCCCTAAATTCTGTATTGGTATCCGTACTTCTGGATTCATTTCTCTGCGGCAGCTCTTGTTGTTGTTCGTAAGGTTTTGCTTTTCTATTGAGCTTTGTATTGTCCTCATCGCCAACCATTTCGACAGCATCATAACCATTATGAAGTCGATAATTGCCTAGATAATAAAAATTAATTCAAGAAATTAATTTTTGTGTTCTAAAATATTTCTGTATTTCAACAATAGAAAAGCGAAACGACTTCCTACCTGTGGGTCCAAAAAAGTCAACATCTCTCATTGCACTTCGAACATTTTTGCTCTTTCGTCGATGTGCAAAACGCATTACAGTTGCTTTCGGCTTCTTGATATTTAACACAATATGTTGTTTGCCCCGTCTGTGCTCTCGCACACCTCTATAATCTGATGTTTGCATTGCTTCATCGTTGCTCATGTCTTCTGCAATTGGTTGATTTGAAATCTCCGAAATTGTCTCTGATATCGATTCATCGAGCTCATCATTATCGTTATTATTATTATTGTTGCTGTTATTGTACTGACCACTGATGTGATTTTGCCCAATATTGCTTTCTGTATCAGACACATTGGCATTCTCTTGACTTTCCGCATCATCAGCATCATATTGCTGATTTTGTTCAATTTCATCAAAATCAATGTCTTCAATCTGCAAAAAGGTAATAAATAAATGCAATATTAAAATGCAAATTATCATTGAATTGTACTCACCTCTTTGGCAAGAACTGTATTGTCTCTGAGTATAATCTCAGGACCGCCGCCATAAACACCGAGCAGAAATTTCCATACTGGAGCACTCAGTTGTGCATAATCAGAACCCGGGCGTACGCTATGCATTAATGTCGTGGACTGGGATACGTCTGTGGCTGGCAACGCAATGTTCTCATTGGCAATCGGACCGGGTTCTCGTGATGTAATGCCGCGTACAAATTGCTGCCATTTGCGTAGCCAAGGCATTGAAATAGCATAAATCGTAGTGGCATCGGCAAGCATGCCATTGTTTTTGGTAAACACGCTCAACTCGTAATATTGTCGTCGTGTCAATGCCTCAGCGGCACGTCGGCATACTTCACATTCGAAGAGCACATTTACAACAGGGCCACCGCCATACTCGCCATATAGAAAATCCCATAATTGTTGTGAGATTGGCACAGCAATTTGTTTCATTAGTTCAATTTTCGATTGTAATAATCCACCATGCGGGCACAATATTGACCAATTGTTTATTGGTCCCGGCTCTGAAAACGTATTGAACCGCGTCAGCCACTCCCGAGCAATATAGAAACGAATGTCGCTATTATGCACTGGATATGATGCAGCCAACTCACTGGCTTCAGCACGCACCAAATCGATCTGTGGATTATATTTGCGATAGAACAGTACATAAGCTTGGCAGTTCTGAACCACATCCGGTGTAACTTCGGTAACACGTTGATCATCGTACTCGTACCAACGATTGGTGATCATATTGCGAGCAAAGCACGTGTAATGACCACCGCCAACGGTGCCATGATGACAAATAACAGATACCAAATTGTAAGTGTCAACATTTGAAGAGCAATCTTTATGCAGGTATGGCTTCATATCGAAACCATCCAACGGAAATTGAACATGTGAAGAGATTTTCGAGCTGTATAGGAAATCGTGACGAAAACGTTTCAAATGTATGCATAGCACTTCAGGCAAATTCAATATTTTGGAGTACTTAACACCGGTACGCAGTTTATTGCATTTCTCACAACTGCAAGAGAACCAGAGACAAATAGTATAGGTAACAAACATACGTATAATTCGAATCTCACATACCTGTACATGTTGTCGCCCTTTAGTTCGTCAGCACTGAAAAAGCTCTCCATACAATCGTATATTGTTACAGTCGGACCCCAAAATATCGAGTATAGTAATTTCAAAATCCATGCGAACCAATTATCAGTGCCGGGGTTACGAGTAAGTGACGAATCAATTGAATTAAGACTCTGTGTACTAACGGAAAGTGATTGATGCAAGACATTTAAATAGTCTCGACTTGGAATGGGTAGCGAAAGATCTTGAAATGTTTCTTCACGCGTTGAAACGCGATCACAGGTCAAACATTGAACAGATGATAGGATTTTTCCATCAAATACATCACTAATTATTGATCGAACAGTAGTTGATTGCGTTTGCGAATGTATATTGGTAGTGGTGGTGGTGGTAGTGGTGGTTGTGGTGGTAGTAGTAGTGGAGTTATTGGTGGTGTTGTTAGTTTCTTGATTGGCAGCTGCTCTATAAGAGCGTTTACCATGAAATGCACTATTATATGAAGTACGCTGACTTCTAGATTGATTTGATTTATCCGATACGCTACTGTCACATGTTTCGTAATCTGTATCGGATAATGAACCCGAATGACTAGGCGAACTTGATGCAGACATGGAGTCAGACTCAAATTCAACTGCTGCTTCTTTGGTTGTTAACGATTTTTGATTGCATGTAAACGATGATGCTGGACATGTTTCTTTTAGCTCTTCATGTAGTTGATCCATGAAACAACGCAGAAATTCTTGTGTATCATGTTGCTGAAATCCACGAAACATTGGGTGTACACTGCGTATACCATAGAGAACACATCGAGGTGCAATGTAACCTATAAAGAATAAGCATGTGTTAGTACAAATGTGTGCTAACAGTTAAAATGTGAATTAACCTTTTTCGACACCATGCTTTGACCATATATCACGCATCAGTCGCTGATAAGCTTTGGCCAGACCAGCCTTGCTGCGATGAGCACTCTGCTCCACAGCATGATCTATCAGATCGCTGCAATGCAGAAAGTAGTGTGTCATAGGTTGTATGTTGCTTAATGCTTGCAAGGCCGAATTCATATAGCAAGTATTTGCAATATTATGCAGCCCGACGAGACCAGTCCCCATAATATGTGCATCGTCGTCACTTTCGTCCTCAGCATTCGAGCGCATAGTCGAAAAGGTGTCATACATTGCACTAGAATTGGCCACATCCAGGAATACTTCACGCTCGCACAGATAGCACCAAACACGTTGCGATGATATATTCATATGCAGGCAATGTTGATTATTTTGCTGGAAATGCTCCGTACTGTGATCATTACTCTGTTCGGAGCATCCAACCTGCAAGCAATCTCGCTGCAGGCAAATCCACAAGTTGCGTCCCGCATAACCACATTTCGCGCAAGATTTTATCTATATACATGCATGAACGTGTACGAATGTGCAAGGAAAAATATTCAATTTTGATATGTCATTGTTTTTTATTACAGTTTTTTTATTTCGTCTATGTTTCACGCTTTATTGTTGATATCGCTTACCTTATCTAGTTGGCTAATTTCAACGATAGTGGCATGTTCGTTGCCAATATGTGGACAATTGGAAACTTTATTGAAACGCATATTGCCAATAATATTTTGGAAATTAAAATAAACCTTAAATCATCGTAATAAACTCAGCCATAGACTTTGATTGATTGACAATTGATTATAATTGCTTCTTTCGGTTTCACTGCAAGGAGAACTGCTTACCCGCGTCAAGCAATGACATTTATGTTAATGCAAAAAAAAAAAGAAACGCACACACAGAAAAAGAAATGACTTATCAACTCGACTGCAGAAAAAATCCAACTGAATTATGAAACGAACACCTTTGAAAACGAAAAGGGAGGAAAAATGTAAACAAATCAATGAAATTTGGTATGAGGTAAATGTCATTCAATATACACTTTGAGAAATTTGATGGTCTATTCTTTTTTGTATACTTTGAAAAACTAATTGTTATATTACAAACCGGCTAAAATAAGTAAGTTTGATCATGTCTAAATAAAACAAACTGTTAGTTAGTGATTTATTTAAGCTTTTTTATTTTAGCTACAAACATTTTACAACAATTTGACATGGATTTATCTGAAAGTGAATGCAAAAATAAGAGCGTCAAAATGCTATAGAACCGAACAAATTGGTAATTTCTATTACTTATAGAAAAAAATAACCAGCTGCCCATTACAAACTGGAATTTCAATTTGCAAGTTTCTATCAGATTTCCGTTCGCGTGTATTTTTACATTGAGTGGAATTCGTTTTTATTCTCCTGTGACAGAAAGTGATAAGGTAAGGTGAAAAGAATTTCAAAGAATATAAAAAAAATGAACAAACAACAATTTCCAAAAACGTGAAAGTTAACAGATACGGCTGATTGTGAATATCAATTTTAATATAAAAAGGAAGCGATTCCAAGCAACTTGCCTCACGAATGCACAGTTTTTTTGCTGGATACTGGTTCAACGACTTTAATTAATTAATAAAACCTAATTTGTTTGTTATTCCTTACTTCATCCATTGATAATTTGGTATCTTCTTATAATTTTGTAATTATACACATTTCAAGGTTTTGTTGTTGTTGTCATTGTGCTTCAATCATATGTTTTTCTGGCTTGCAAATTCTTACAAGTAGAAATATATTCAGTAAAAACTTGCAAGTTGTCTCGTAGCGAACTGTCATTCTACGCTCTCATTTTCTCTATCGTTGCAAATTTTTTGGTGTTAACACCATTTGAAATAAATGATGATAATTATTACAAATTTTATGTAAGCATACAAATCTATGGTATAGTAATGTAAACGACAAACCTATTCAACCTATTGCCGAATATAACGCAGAGTATACACGCACCAACCGTTTGTTCAACATGGACATGTTGGATAAACGGTTGTACAGCCAACTTTGATGTTGGTCCAACGGTTGTATGAAGATTAAAACAATTTAATTTTTGGTGGGCGGAGTTAGCGGTTGCACAATGGATTGGAACGTGTGTACGCAGATTGTACAACAATCTTTGTTTACATTTCTTGTTAGAGTTGATTTCATAGAAAATGTGGTATTATCGATTCCGCATTTTGCAAAGTGTTTAACGTGATGAATATGAGAATAATAAAGTTGAACACCGCATTGTACATCGTGTTGATACGTGTATACTACAGCCATCCAACTCATTCTACAATGTGTTGAACCAACGGTTGGAACGTGTATGTTCTGTATTACAATTTAACGCTTCTATTATTCGCCATAGTGATGCCATCTGCTTAACATAATTAAATAGACTGTCTGAAAACCGACGAAAATTAAAAAGAACTCATAATTAAATTTAAATGATATAAAATATTTGATCTGAAATTGGCCCTAAGACCATTTTACACATATCAAACAATAATTTTTCGCTATAAATGATGTGGTAATAACGCAAGAGCCATCACTGCACTGTGATGACAGCAGCAGTGTAGCCATATTTTTTAATATACTGGGTCACGGAAAAAGTAGAAATTACAACGATTTACGAGAGCTATTTATATGTCTATATTTCACTGTACGTGTGACATATTGCATTAAATTGCCCGAACCCACAATGCTCTTACATGTCGGTGTAGCGAATTTCCAATAGGCACAAAGAGATGACAACACCGATTGTCACTGCTCATCAAAGAGACTGAGAGAGCGTAAAGAAAAAATTAAATAAAATTGAATTGGTACTTGTGCTGCAGTATTGAGTGTAAAATTATTTTACTGCAGTCCATTATAATTTTTTCACTGAAATAAGTACCATTTCGTTAAAGAAATAATATTTTGCTTTTGCTGTGTGTGTTTGTTTTCCATCAATATCCTTTACAGCATCATGGATACTTGGTTATAGATTTTTTTTTACTTTGCGCTCCATTCTTACACAAACACGACTGTATACATGTTGCGTATATAAAAGACGCAAGATTATACAAGTCGGACATACATAATTCTAAAAAAAGGAAATAAAAGTTCATAATTGACAACTTGAAGTGAACCAAATAAATCTTCTATCAACATACTAATATTTGTGAATGGAAGCGCCAACAGATTTGTGCGGTCATCTATATTAAATTACTAACTTTGTGTTAGGCATAGGATTTTGAGGTGGTGCTGGAGCTACATTTGCCCTGAAACAAATTGATTATGTATTACATTTTTGTTTGCAGTATTTTTTGACGCATTTATTAGTGAAAAAGTATACAACAATGGAAGCTGCAGCAACACCTTCACATTTGGCTAGTGGGTGTACGTATGATGGCAAAATTGCTGGCTTATATGATCTCGAGGAGACATTAGGTTCTGGACATTTTGCGGTAGTTAAGCTGGCACGGCATGTATTCACCGGCGCCAAGGTGGCAGTAAAAGTGGTAGATAAAACAAAGCTGGATGAGGTATCCAAAGCGCATCTCTTTCAGGAAGTGCGGTTAGTGTGCTTTTGTAATATTAACTTTGTATATATAGAACTACATAATAAATCACATAGATGTATGAAGTTGGTGCAGCATCCGAACGTTGTGCGTCTATATGAAGTTATTGATACACAGACCAAGCTATATTTAATACTGGAGCTGGGTGATGGCGGTGATCTCTACGACTACATAATGAAACATGAAGGTGGACTTGGTGAAGATTTGGCACGTAAATATTTTCGACAAATTTTGCGTGCTATTACCTATTGTCATCAGTTATATGTTGTACATAGGTATGTGATGGATGTTATATAAATACATAAGTATCTAGACCATTTATTTTATTCCTTTAGAGATCTGAAGCCTGAAAATGTTATTTTCTTTGAAAAACTTGGTGTTGTCAAATTGACGGATTTCGGTTTTAGTAACAAATTTTCCCCCGGACAGAAATTAGAAACATTCTGTGGTAGCTTAGCATATTCAGCACCAGAAATTCTCCTTGGTGATTCTTATGATGCTCCTGCTGTGGGTAAGTACAGTTGATGAGTGGGTAGGGAATTAACGAGTGTAAGAAGTGTATTAAATTGATCTTTCTCTTAGACATTTGGTCTCTTGGCGTAATACTTTACATGTTGGTTTGCGGTCAACCACCATTTGAGAAAGCGAACGATTCGGAAACACTTACAATGATTATGGATTGCAAATACACAGTGCCGCCGCAAATATCACAAAATTGCCGAAAACTAATTGCATCTATGCTTGTGCGCGACCCAAAGAAACGTGCAACGCTTGAACAAATTGCGGTGGATGCATGGCTAACAGAAAATTCCGAGTATGGGCCAAATGAGTATTTTCCCTTAGTGAGTAGACAGGCACTCAGTGATGAGGATCACGCGTTCATTATACAAAAAATGATTAATGGCAACATTGCATCCAAAGAGGATATTCTACAGTGAGTAAAAGTGCCTATACAAACTTTCTTTTAGTAACTGCAATTTCCGTGTAATTCTTAGGTCGATAGATAAGAACAGATACAATCACATTACAGCTACATACTTTTTGTTGGCTGAAATAAGGCTGAGAAAACGTCGCGAAGAGCAAAATAATAAACTGAAACCGGAAATAGTTTTGACCGATAACACCGGCACAAGGTAAGCTGTTTTTTTTTCAAATTAATTGTATATCAACATCGCTAAAATAACTCAAATTACATAGGCAACATTTCAAGGAATACGGACAATTAGCGGACAATAACGCTAAACATATCGAGAGTAATAAACTTGGTATGCCTGTTAATCTAAATGTTGGAACACCGAAACCGTTTATAGCCGAAGTGAAACCGGTATTTTGATCAATTATTTCACCATATTATAATATATTATATTGTTATATGACGACATTTTAGGATAAACGTAATCGTAAATGCAGTATTGTACGTGAAGAAGATGAAGATGAATCGGCATATGAAAATGCTGATGAGACGAATGAGTTGAAAGTAGCAATAATGAGGCGTGAGTCATTGTCCGATGGACGATTAAATCGTTCGGTGCAGATGCATACAGCAGCTGCAAGTGCGCCAACCAATGCACCAACCAATGCAAAAATGGTCGCATCAATGGATGCGACATTAGTACAAAAACTAAATGAAATCGATAAGCATTCTACGCTGGGGGAACCTGATAACAATACATATGAAAGAGATGAATCGAAAGTGTTGCCTATGCAAGATACTTTAAGTGGTTTGAAAGATTTGGATATTGGTAAATTTAAGCCGCTACCTGCAGGCAGCAAGAATCATGTTCTAACACATCGGCGGACCAAATTAAATAAAATACGAACTCCATCATGCAGTAGTTCGGAAGCTTCTGATGATGATACTAAAGCGCGTAGCAAGAAAAAGATGAATAAATTTGTTGGTGATACGCCAACACGTTTTCGCATGCATCGTCGAGACTCACATGATGATTCTAGTGATTCACAGGATCAAACTTTTCCGCCGACAGCATCACATGGACATGCGGCAAATTTAATTGCTGCGAATAACTCAAATGTCGGTGGAAAAAAGGAGAGTCAGACACAGAACAAAGATGTAAGTATTACACAGCGAATGAAAGTTGTGCAATTTGAAATGGGTATTCTCGTTCTTTCAGCAAAATAAATCATCGGAGGATACACGTAAATCTACACAAAAGAACAAAAAGCAATGTAAGGAACGCGTCGAAAAGCATTCCCAGCCAAAGAGACATTCCCTATCGATGACTAGTGTAGGTCGACGTTGTATACGCGAAAGCCAATCATTGGATCGCATTACTGAGGCTCAAGAATATGAATTGCGCAATCGTTGTCTCGTCGTCGATACAGTTCATGTGGAACAACGTAGTTCGTTAGTTAATTTGAACTCTCTCATTGTTGCTGAAATCAAAGAGGAATATGATGAGGAATCAGAAGCCACACCACCAACATCAGCAACCTTAGCCAAATGTGATCAGGTGAAGAATATCCTAAATGAAGCTGAAGCTTCAATAAAGCCAAATAGAAGCAGAAACAAAAGTTTCGATTTGAATTCAATAGAGGAAATCGATCTATTGCTAGAGGGCAGGAGCTTAACAAAAGCAATACAAATTACAGGCTCAAAATGCTTTGTCACTATGAAGAAAATTCGCAGGCTAGGAAAGTATTTTCCCGTAGTAAATTTCTCTTAATATCTCATATCTCATTCATAAAATGTGTGGGCAAACAAAACATACGCTATTGAAAATAGAACGTTTGCATAATATTATTAATATTATTAATAATTAATTATTATTATTTTAGTTAATTTTAATTTAAATTAAGTATAATCACACTATTCAATGCAATATTCATTTAATATTCATTTAGTAATAATAAACAAATAAATGCAAAAATACAGCAAATAAAAAATAAATAAATCATATACCTAGAATAAACATACATACATAAATGCGATTTTTGTGTTGGACATAATTTTGCATATTCATGCCAATACCGATGTAGTAAAATGTATAACCTAATCTGGAAAACAATCTCGTCTAAGGCAAAGATTGAAATTATGGAATTAACAATAAAAAAGAGTAATTATATTAATCGTAAAGAAAATGGTAAATATCTTCCTATTATTTCATTCAGATCATTAACAAAATGTAAACATACATCTCTATGCCAGCTTTGTGCTTTACGGTAAATAATCCACCTAATCCTTTAATGTGAATTAGCAGTTTTAATTGTCCTTAATCTTATAATGTCAAATTTATAAATTAAATAACAATACATATCATTTCGGAATTATCTGTGTGTTGATGCAATTTTTGCAAAATGCATTCAATTGTATTTTCAGCTGGAACCAAAGTTACAATCGTATATCGTAAGCAGATAATTTTTAAACATATATTCCACAAATTTGCATCACTCTGTGTTCTCAATGCTACATCTGTGAATATGGCAACGCCTTTGTAACCAGCTGCTTTTCATTAGGCATTGTTGTTGTTTGAGTTTAATATGACAATCACCTAAACTTGGGAGTCCTGTTTGTGCTGGAAAAAAAAAAGAATCAGTTGCTTTTACCAAAGTCACAACGATTCGCAAAAATATATTTCATTAAGTTACTGTAAAAAATCCGAAAATTTAGTTAAAAAATGCTACGTGTAACACTTAAAAATGGATACCGGTAAGCAATATGAAGTTATGAAATCGTTTAGCAGTCGCTCATAAATTTATTTAATTTCTCTTGCACCAATACTAAAGTTCCAATTCGACGAGTATGACATATTTGTGCACGAAAATATCATGCGCGCATTATTCAACGCTATACAAGAATTATCACCGCCAGCAAGACCGAATGCATCGGCGTACTGACTTTCTCGCACATAACGGTCCCAAAGCCTGGAGCATACCACCTTCACGTGGTTATGGTATACTTGTTGTACGCATGTTACGCGGTGCTCTTAAATTGCGTTACTTACTACTTGGCGGTGCAATTGGAGGCGGTGTTACATTAAATAAGGTAAAATATTTGTGTGTTTGCGTTAGTGTGTGTTATATAATATAAATGACGTTTTTTTCCAGAAATATGAGGAATGGAAGGATGGTCTACCAGATATGAAATGGTTAGAAGACATTCTGCCAAAGGATGAGAAATGGACTGCATTCTCTAAAAAACTAGTTGATATTACTAATGCTGCGAAGGGAGCCATTGAAATAGGTGAGAGTATAGCGGAGGAATTTAATTAAAATGCATATTCTCACTTTAAATATGATCAGAGCAGAAAATATTCATATGATTTAGTCTGGCGAGTCTGATTAGCGTGAGTCCGTTTTATCACTACTACAAGATTCGCTACAAAATTACAATTAGATAATTTCAATTTACATAGAGGGAATGGGACTGATCGATTGTAGTATTTTTAAGATAATACCTTTTTTGTGCTTCTTACCTACTTTTTAGCGCATATATACTAAATATTTCAACACAATATAGACAATAGATTAAATATGCCTTTTTCTATGTGGGTTTTGTTTTCATATATAGATCCAAAGCTAAAACAGCTCGGTGAAGAGAAAATAACACAATGGAAAATGTGGTTCGATAACCGGCTGGATGATGCAATTGAGGCCGCAGATTATCAAGGAAATCATATACTAGAATGTAGGTTGTACAAACATTTGTTTTAGTTTACATTACACACACATACATATATGCACATACTAACGTAGTATTTAAAGTGAGATCAATGGGATATTAGTTTTAGGTTAATTGCTTTCTTTGGTGATCCATTTTGTTTTTCTCTATTTACAGCTAAAGAGGATATTAAAGCTAAAACATCTGTATCTGCATTGGGACTTTCGAATGATGACAGCCGTAAAAAATATGGTTAGTTGCGATACATTCAGGTTGAATGATGTTATGATATTATTTTCCAGAGACTCTCCAATCACAAGTGGATACACTGCAAACGGAAATAATGAATGTACAAATCAAATATCAAAAAGAGCTGGAAAAGATGGAAAAGGAAAATCGTGAATTACGTCAACAATTCTTAATATTGAAAACGAATAAAAAGACAAGTGGCAAAAAAATCAAAAAATCCCTCATTGATATGTATTCGGATGTATTGGATGAACTATCTGGATATGATACCAGTTATACGATGGCAGATCATCTGCCACGCGTAGTAGTGGTTGGCGACCAGAGTAGTGGTAAAACATCTGTGCTGGAATCGATAGCGAAGGCTCGTATCTTTCCGCGAGGCAGTGGTGAAATGATGACTCGTGCTCCGGTCAAAGTGACACTTGCGGAGGGACCCTATCATGTAGCACAATTTCGCGATTCCGATCGTGAATATGACTTGACAAGGGAATCGGATTTATCAGAACTTCGTCGTGAAGTTGAATTTCGTATGCGAGCATCAGTACGTGGCGGTAAGACAGTCAGTAATGAGGTAATATCGATGACGGTCAAAGGACCTGGTCTACAGCGAATGGTACTGGTCGATCTACCGGGTATTATATCAGTAAGTAGTACTGCATATGTAACCCTTTTAAAATATACCTCTCTTTGTGTACCCCAGACAATGACTGTTGATATGGCCGCCGATACCAAAGACTCTATACATCAAATGACAAAACATTATATGAGCAATCCAAATGCTATTATTCTTTGCATACAAGATGGATCAGTGGATGCTGAACGTAGTAATGTTACAGATTTAGTAATGCAATGTGATCCATTGGGCAGACGTACTATATTTGTATTGACCAAAGTTGATTTAGCGGAAGAACTTGCGGATCCCGAAAGAGTAAATCTACATCTACAATCTATGCATTTCTCTTTCTCTCTAATCTAATTTATGTACATGTAATTTTCAGATACGGAAAATACTTTCTGGTAAATTATTTCCTATGAAAGCTTTGGGCTATTATGCCGTCGTGACCGGTCGTGGACGCAAAGATGATAGTATTGATGCTATCAGACAGTATGAAGAAGATTTTTTCAAAAATTCTAAACTCTTTCAGTATGTAATCGAATATGTACTAAATACATTGATTATAAATATAATGATATTTGACAAATTTTCAGTCGTCGCGGCGTAATTATGCCGCATCAAGTGACAAGCAAGAATCTCAGCTTGGCTGTGTCAGATCGTTTTTGGAAAATGGTACGCGAAACAATTGAACAACAAGCGGATGCTTTTAAGGCAACACGTTTTAATTTGGAAACTGAATGGAAAAATAATTTTCCAAGGTAACGATAACGATAACTGACAAATAAACATTTTTATTGACGATGAATTTCTATAGATTACGTGAATCTGGACGCGATGAACTTTTCGACAAGGCTAAGGGTGAAATTTTGGATGAGGTAGTAACTCTCTCCCAGATATCGGCTAAAAAATGGGAAGAAGCACTCAATGAAAAACTGTGGGAGAAATTATCCAATTATGTATTTGAGAATATTTATTTGCCGGCAGCTCAGTCAGGTTCTCAAAGTAATATTATATAAATGTAAAGTAGTACCTACATAATATGTTTTGTGGCTTAGCATAGGAATAGGAAATGTATGCTTGCATTGATGTCGCTGCATGTTGTGTTGTATTACAGTGCTTCCTATGAATTTTGTAACAAAAACATTTTTTTTCTCTTTGCTTGATTGTAATATTCGTTTGTAGACTCTTTTAACACCATGGTGGATATTAAATTGAGACAATGGGCCGAGCAAGCATTACCTGCAAAATCTGTTGAAGCTGGTAAAATAGAATTGTATAATTTGCTTGGTCTTGATCATCATATCGTATTTGATAGGTTGGGAAACACTGCAAAAAGAGTTCATCACATTAATGGAGAAAGCGAAAAAATCAGCCGATCATGATGATATCTTTGATAATATTAAATCGGCTGTGGTAGATGAAGCTATACGGCGACATACGTGGGAGGATAAAGCTATCGATATGTTGCGTGTTATACAGCTGAATACATTGGAAGATCGTTTTGTTCATACTAAAACCGATTGGGATCAAGCGGTAAAATTCCTGGAAAGTTCTGTCAAAGCAAAACTTGCCCAAACAGAAGAAACCCTATATGAGATGTTTGGCCCAGGACAATTTACACGTATAACACGTTGGAAATCATTGACGGAAGATCAATTCAAGAGGAGACAAGTCAAAACGGAATTGGATAAAATATTGCGAAATGATGAGGTACGTGTTGGGAGAGAATAATATCACTTTTGTAAATATTCCAACCAGTATATGATTTTGTTTCTATTGTAGAAACATTTGCCATCATTGAGTTATGATGAATTGACTGCTGTACGGAAGAATTTGCAAAGAGAAGGCATCGAAGTGGATACTGATTATATACGACAGACATGGTTTCCCATATATCGAAGGTAGATACACATGTACATATGTAAGTACATTAAACCGCCTCACTGTTGTCGTGCAACAATAGAATTACTTATTTTATGATTAGTAATTTTCTGAGTGCATAGTATATTCATTTTGGTCAGATGTTTGTAACCAATTGAATAAGACCCCGAATATCAGCGTAGCCTAAATAGTCAATTTAACGATGTCCGCTCGTCTGTGCGTCCATGAAAGAACCACCGAAGATATAGAAAAATATATATATATTTATGATCAACGTCGCCTAAATAAATGTCCGCCCGTCTATTCGCCTGTCTGTCTGTCACCTGGTTGGTTCGGGCAATAACTGAAAAAATTGTTTACCTATTTAAACGAAAACGAAACGAACTATGGTCACCTCGCGAAATTGAATTAAATTAACCATAGAAAAAGCTGTGGATTAAACTGTAAAATGGGCAAGCTATGCCCATTGTTTAAGGTAGCTCCTGTACAAAGTCGTGAAATATTATAAAATTTAAAGCGATATAATTTACATAGTCTCATCTAGGACAACCATATTCGACAAGTAGATTGATTTTGTACTGCCTACTAATTTTGCAAGAAAGAGGCAAGCTACACCCTCAATTTTATATAACTCCCATAAAAAACCTCTAATTTTGTTTCACTTTTAAACCGCCATAATTTAGGAAGTCTTTCGCGAATCTTTTCTGTAAACTTTAAAACTTCCATAACTTGCGTAACACTCTGCCAAAGTAGCCGTATTTAAAATATTACAGGCAGGTATTACAAGGTATTACAGGCAGAAATAATTCCGCAAAAAATGTGTGAGCCACACCCAGTATTTAATATAGCTCCCATACAAGTCAAGCAGGTTTCAAGAACTTTAAACCACCACATGGTCTTCCGAATATGAAAATCTTGACTTAACATGTATTGAAGATTAAAATTGTAGTAAGTTTTTTTTTTAATTGTATGGCGAGCCCACTTTTTATATAAATCTTATGGCGATTTCTTTTCTCAAAAGAAAATGTTGCCCTCAACCCTTACAAAAGTCTGCATTTTTAGTGCGACAAAAGAACAACGGAACATTTCTTCATCTACGGATATCGATGATGTATCAATCAATTCACTTAAAAGTTTATTTACTGAAATAAGAACACTAGGAGTTGAACTATTTGATGCAGTTTTTATGTTATACGACTTCACAGCAAAAAAATATATATATGTGAGCACTGGTTTCATCGTTTTAAAAGTGGTGATTTCGACATTTAAAACAAAGAGGTTTCGGGTCAACCAAATAAGAATTAGCAACATCATTAGTGGTTGACAAATCAACTTTTTCCAAGCGTTTATAAGCCATGGGAATGATGCAAATTCAAGAAAATTGGGCCCCATACGATTTGAAGCCGAGAGATGTTGAATGTCGATTTGTCACGTGCGAAGACTTGCTTCAGCAGTAAAAAAAGAATTATATCCGTCGTATCGTCATCATAACGTCACTGATGATGAAAAATGAATCCATTACAAAAACCCGAACGAAAAAAATTATGGCTTCTGGCTTATGACTGCATATTCATGTTGACAAGCTTATGCTCTGTATTTGGTGGGAGAAGCTCGGTGTTGTTTATTATGAGCTTCTAAAACCGAATGAAACCTTCATTGGTGGTCTTTAACGAACACAATTGATGCGTTTGAGCCGAGCATTGAAGGAAAAACGGCCACAATACCTCGAAAGACAGGATAAAGTAATTTTGCAACATATGTTGCTGAAGCCATTCAAAAATACTTAGTAACGCTGAAATGGGGAGTCCTACCCCATCCAGTGTATAGTCCATACATTGCTCCTTCCGATTACGACTTGTTCCAACCGATGGCACACGGTCTGGAAGGACAGCGCTTCCAGCGACAAAAATTGGGTCGATTCATGGATTGCCTCAAAACATGTCGACTTCTTCCGACACGGAATCCGTATACTACCAGAAAAATGCGAAAAAGTCGTAGCTAACGATGGTCAGTACTTTGAATAATGTATAAATTCATTTTGTTACTTAAATAAAAGCTTAAAAACAGGAAAAAAATCCCTCAAAACTAGTTCAAGGTTCAAGATTTTTATAAAACTGTTGGATAGGTGACACATTTCTTCTAAGGTCTCCCGGGCCTGGTAGAAAATTTTGGCGGTCCGCAATAGGCCCGTGGGACGGAGGTTGGTCTAGGGTATAAATCGGTCGGTCCAGGCCGACTGTAAGGTTTTTTTTAAATTATTTTTTTTAAATTCATATATGAAGGAATGTGAGTCGTTTTAATGTACACGATGATTTATTTGATAATAAATTTTGTGCAATTTTTTCCATAACGGGTTCAATGATTTTTTCCGTATATATATAGTCATTTTCTGAAACAATCACTGCAAAAGGCTAACGACTGTCGAAAAGCGTATTACCTGTATAGTCAACAAGGAGCCGAATGTGAGGTAAAATGACGTCAATGCAATTTGCGATGACAATAATAATAATAAAAATATGAAATTATTTGTAAAAATGTGGTTTAATTATTTATGTGTGATTTTGCGATTTTAGATTAGCTGTAGTGACGTAGTGTTATTCTGGAGAATTCAACAAGTTATCAAGGTTACGGCGAATGCATTGCGACAACAAGTTATTAATCGTGAAGCGCGCCGTTTGGACAAAGAGATTAAAGAAGTATTGGATGAATTTAGCGAAGATGAGGAGAAGAAAGTGCAACTGTTGACGGGCAAACGTGTTACACTCGCTGAAGAATTAAGTATATGCACAATTTCTAATATTTTCATATATCTACTTACTTAACTACATGTACACAATTTTTTAATTATTTTATTTACAGTTAAAGTGCGTCATATTCAAGAGAAATTGGAAGAATTCATCAATAGTCTTAATCAGGAAAAATAAATACAATCGCTTTTCACACAATTATTTATTGGAATTTTATAGCTGATCCACTAATGTTACTCAATATGCAGAACATCTAGTCTAATGTCAAAAAAAAAAACCGCATCTTTGTTAAGCCTGTTTTTGATTTTCTTATTTTTTTTCTCTCGCTTTGAAATATGGTTTAAATATTATTACCCCCATGTACATGTGGATGTGAGTGTGTGTGTGTATGTTTTAGAATTTTGTGTGAGAATATTTATAGCATGTGCTTTTATTTGCTTCATCACAGAGGAAATAAAAAAGTACATGTATTTAAAAAACGATGTAATAAAATATTTATGTATGAATGTGTGTTATGAACAATAAAAAATAATGCTTATATCGTATAATAATAAGAGCAATTTAATTTTTGTCATATACAAGATACTTACTTTAAAAGCTATATATATTTTTTTTTTTTTTTGTATATTCTACCTATAATTATCATGACATATTGTGTGCACATATGTATGCGCATCATCATGAAGAATATTACAAAACCAAAAAAAAAATTCCATTAATATTTCATTTTAACTTAAGTTTTTTATTTTCTTTGTTGTTTTTTCTTTAATCTAAATTCAGTTTCATTTTCAAAATATATATATACTACAATGTATTGTTTTTGTTTTTGTTTTTTTCTAATTATTTTTGACAAATATTTGACAGTTCAATGGATGTCAAAATAAAATAATTCTATATTTATGTATTTCTATACTAATGTTTTAACATATTTCGTTAATATTGCAGTTTTTTCATTGTGAATATATAATATATTTTTATAAATAGGTTAGTTAGTAGCAGTGTTTGGCTTAAAATATACATTATTTCGTTTTTTTCTTTTCAATAATTGTCTGAGTTAATGCATAATAACATGTGTTTCTACTATTAGTAGTAAAAATATTGGTAGTAGTACTAAGTAACTTAGTTTGAAAATATTTCAATATTTTCTTTTTTTTTCTCTCACTTTCAACGGGGAAGTACAAATATGTAATAGTTGCTGTTTATAAAAATTGTATGTGTATGGAGTATGTATGTATGTATGTATGTATGTGTGTACTTAAATGCCGTAATTTTGGATGCCGCACACATGCGCATGCATCTTCTCTTCAGCAGCTCTCACTCTTGAGTTCGTTGTTGTTGTTGTTGTTGTAGTTTTTGTGTGTTAATTATTATATTTTCATTTTTTAATTAATATTACACACATTGGAAACGTATTCCATATATGCATAGTCTTTTCATGTTTCTTCATATTAAGTACTAAACTCGTGGCGCTGGTTTTAATGTCTTCTCTTCCATACGCGCTCTCTCCCAATTTGCCACCCATGTCAGTGGGTAGCACAAGAATGCGGAGAATAGAATCAAACCGCCAGCAAAATAGAAGGAAACATCATAACTACCAGTCATATCGAAGAGGGCACCTATTGTTTGAATGAAAAATCAAAAGTTCAAAATAAATACATATTTACAAGCAAATATAGTAATGACATTAAGGTGGAGTGATTTTGTATAGAGAGTTTTTATATATTTATTTGCTGGTAATAGCATAGAAATACAATGCCTTTATATGATTTAATAAATATTCAAATCAAAATACAATATCTTCTTGTGATGATATCCTCAGCCTAATCTAATTTCCAATAATTTAAATTTTATACTATGTACTTCATACACTTATACATTTTGTAATATTTGTATTTCATTATAGCATTAAAACAAAATATACAAAATAATTCTTAAACGTATGGGGTTCCCCATGATATCGGGTCGTCTAAATTAATGCAGTATTTTGGCTAAGTGTCAATTTACTCGAATATCTCTGGTAACACTTATCGTAGCATTAAGGCGGCATTTCAGAGAATATTTTTTGTGAAGACAGTGGATAATTTGCTTTAACAGTTGAAAAGTTATTCGTGTTTGAAAATTGAGAAAGTCACAAAATTTTATAAAATCCACATGCAACTATGATATGATATCGGGGAGGTGCTGAATATTGCTCAGAAAATTATTTCAAATCATTTGAACGTGACTGGATTCACCAAGAAGTTCGATAAATGGATGGCACAGGAACTGAGTCAGAAAAATTTACTCGACTGCATTTGCGAATGCAAGAACTTGCTGAAGCGGTTGGAAAATAGGAAATTTCTGAAACGAGTGGTTTCCGGTGATGGATCACGTCATCAGAATCGCTAGATCGCAAAGCAAGGATTTATAACTAAGAAAGTAATGTCTTACTGGCAGGGGGAATGGAAGAGATTCATTCATTACGGTAGCTCCAGCCTGGCCAAAAAATCGATTCAGAACTCTAACGTGAGCAACTAATGAAATCAGCGACGTAATCAAGCAAATGCGACCAGAATTTACGAAATCGCGCGGTAATATTTTTCCGTGGTTTCAGAAGGCTACACACGTCTTTGGTGACTCGGGTGTACTGAAGGAGCTTGCTTAAGAAGTACTGTCCTACATTTTATATTCATACTACCATTTTTATCGGTCGATTGAAAAGTTGCTGCAGTGAAAAAAATTACAGTCTAAAATGGCTCCGAAAATCAGTTGTCGGCGTTTTTCGGCCAGAGCCCACAGAAGTTATATGAAGATGAATTAATGACTCTACCCGGAAGATGGCGAAAGGTTATCGATCTGTTTATCAAAAGTAATAAGAATAAATACCTCAATTTACCGAAAAAATATTACCGAGAAGTATTGGGTTTTTCTATTTGCTATGAAAATTGCATTTCTAATAGTGATTATTAATATTATATACAAATTCGCATTGACTAAAAATGAACTAAAATAAAAAATTCGTTTGGTTTCTTTGGATTTTATTTTAAATGTAAAACGGATGATTTGGTGCATTTTTACTAAATTTAGTAACGTTTGGAGCACCACTTAACATACGAAGAGACAAATAATATTTTGTATCTTTAATTTTCAGTTAATATGGCAACTTTCAACATATTCTCAAACCGTTAAAAAATTGGTTTCACTCCACCTTATTGTTAATTTTTTACAGCGTTGCCAGACTTTTGAAGACATATCTCCAGTTTCAAAAGGTACACACTACTGACCCCTTTTTAATTAAATTTTTTGTGGTAAATATTTGATTGCAGAAGTAGTGACAATCTTATCCCATTTAGAAATCTATCAAAATGAATATAATTTTTTAAAGTAGACATTGCCCTGACTATGCGACTTTACATTTAAATACAGTCGGCACTAATACCTTCCGTAGAATCCTTTAAACGAGCTTCTCTTCTAGTATTGTTGTTCATATTAAATTTGGATAATATTGGTTCGAACTGTAACTCATATTTATTACGAGTATATCAAAAATAACATTTGAAATTCAATAATGACATTAAACCTACTTGCTTAGTGTGTGCAAGAATTTGTCGAAAGGTAGTCGATGTGGCAACGCTGATTCTCAAAATGATATCGATGAAAATATTTACCTGCAATTGGACTGCCAATAACTGCTGCTAGACCCTGAAACAGCATAAGAAAGCCAAAGGCATTCGTCAGCTTTTCCAAGCCGATCATTTCGACAGCGATGAGCGAACGCAATGCTGAAAAGCATGCAATACAAACACCAAAGAACAATGCAAATGTCCATTGTGATGCTGCATTGATGACGATACCACTACACATTGTTGCTATACCGCCAGCGGTTATAGCGATATTATTCAACCATAATGGTTTTACACTGGGAAATGAACTCATTGTACCACAAACGATCCTAGCAATTGTATTGATTAGACCGATGCCCGACAAAACATTCAGCGCTGATGATTTTTCCATACCGGCGGATTCGGCGCGACGTACCAAATATGTAAACGGCACAAAGAAGCCCATCATTGTGAGGAAACCACTGAATGCCAACAACATAAACGACGGCGATTTTAGCAATGACGTATCCAACATGGTCGACAATGTACGACGTACTGCTTCGGGACATATGCGACAGCCTTTCTGGCGATCTTCGAGTATATCCTGTTTGGTGGGCAAACGTGTAACGGACATATGATAGGCGAGTGATGTTTGCGACTGATATTGCGGTATGCGTGTCAGTGAGCCAGTAAAGAAAATATCATCACGATACATTGGTCGGTTGCTACTGTGAATTCGATCCTGTGAACCGACATTGTTTTGCCTACGATTCATAATATCGTTGGGTCGCCGACCAGATACGGTGTGGCGGCGTGCTTGAGTTATCACTGGTTTCGTTTCGGTCACAAGAAGATTTTCATTTTCAGTTTCTTCCTCATTTTCACCGACAGTAGTCAGTTCTTTGTGCAGGTTAAAGGCCATTTGCTGTTGTTCACCATTTGGCGTTGTCGGTTGGGATTTACGTAGATTTTTCATTTCTGTACCTTTGCCGGATGTATTCGAGAGACGACGCTCCAAATTTGCTCCCTTAAAGACTTCAGCCGCCGTAGGATAGTGATGTTTCGGTGAAGCGCCCATGTAAGTGGTGTGTGCCGAATTGGGCATGGAGTAAGCGAAACGTCCCTCGGGCAATGGCTTAGTGAAAGCAGCCGCACACAGCTGTGGTTTCGGAGCCACAGAATTGCCGTGCCCGTTATTCTTATTGGCATCCTCATTATTATCATCCTCTGTTACGGCTAATGTAATTGGTTGTATTGGTCGAAATGCCATACCAAAGATGACACACGACAATATAATGCAACCTTGTATGCCAAGTGTGGCACGCCAACCGTATTTCAGCAAAAGCATATTGGTTAATGGTGCAAATACGATTGTACCCACACCGGAGCCGCACAGGGCGAGACCAGTGGCCAAGGCACGCCATTTCTCAAAATAAAAACCAATTATGACCACAGCCGGTATATAGACCATGCAAAATCCGATTCCGCCCAGGATGCCATATGTGATGAAGAGAAATTCCACACTTGTCGCATAGTAAGAAATACCAAAACAAGTAGCTGCAAATAAAGCGCCCGCTATAGTCACTGGACGGAATCCAAAGCGATTGGCCAAAGCACTTACAAATGGACCAGCGATCAGATAGCTACCGCTCAGTAGAGACGACACAAATGCCACATAACCTTTGGACACATGAAAATCTTCTAGCAGCGAATCCTGTATGAGACCGGAACAAAATACAATGCCATCGATAACGGTGCAGCAAAAGAATGATGCGACCATAACAACCCATGCCCAACCGCTATCTGGTGGTACTACAACTTCGGCCGTCTCTTTATCCACATCAAAGCTTTCCTCCTCCTCCTCCTCCACTGGATTGGTGCCCTTGATAGTGGTGGCGTGTCCATCATGCTGCTGCTTTTTAATGGCTTGAGATGCCATCTCAACTGAAATACAATGAAAAACGTTCAAAAATTAATAAATAAATTTTGGATTTAACTAATGGCGACACAAATTAATTACTTATATATGATAACTCAACTTCTTTATTACCCATTGGTAAAAAAAAAATGTTGAAACATTTTGCAAAGAACGAGAAGAAGAAGAAACGATATCAAGCACGCAGCTCATGATAATGATCTTCAATGTTAATCGCCTTAGCAACATTCACAATTATGAGTACATAGTTGCCGTGACTTGATATATCAATGTACACAATGTACACCAATCAAGTAGCCAAATGTACAATTTTTCAAGAGTTGGGTACTACAATATAATCGCAATTTATTTGTGATTAAATCTGGTAATATACGAGCACATGTGACTTACTATTATAATTATTATTTATTATAGGTAAATGTATTTAAGTATAGATACGAATATGTTGTACCTAAATAAAAAATTGCAATGAAATTAAAAAAAAAAAAAACAACCAAAAATCATTTGATAAGGTATACATAACATAAATCGTATATGTTTGTTAAATTTATATTATATTCAGGATTTATGCATCTACATAACATCATTCTAGTCGAATGTGCAAAGCAGTCATCTGCTAATAAAACACTCTGTTATCATTAACATACGCACTTATATCGACGTACCTAAATGACGTTACTGGTACTCGACAATTTGACAGAGATCGTCCAAAATGACGGGAAATTAATATTGAGGCCAATCGAATTTATTAAAGAATTTCTACAAGTTTGATATGATAATAACTCAATCATTATACATAGAACATTCTTATTGGGGAAATACTTAATATACGAGCAATTTTCTGGAGTATAATCTGACTCATTAGCGTCTGAAAATATAAATACAATACTTACTATAACGTGAACACTTCTCATTTTACGTATATTGGCTAACTCTGAATTACTCTAAAACACGGTTAGAAAGCCCTATATATACAACAAGTAAGTAATTCATTGTACCAGGTGTACAAGCTTAAATCCGCTGTTTGCTCGTAGATGGGATTAGTGAGCATATTGAGCTATTATCGACTGTGTATCCTTTTTTTTTATGAGTTCGACACCTGTTTACATCAATTAGTAAACATCATCAGTGATTTCATACAACAACATACATTTTTGCTCCTATAATCATGTCTAGTTTCGTGCCAGAAAAGGAGCATATGCTGGAAGCTCTACTTTTTTGTTTCAATTTCAAGAAATCTGCTGCTGAGTCGCATCGAATGCTTGTGGAGGCCTATGGTGACGGAGAAGTTGAGGATCATGATTTGCAGGCTCTTTTGGATGAGGACGACACCCAATCGCAAAAAATACTTGCCGAACAGTTAGGTGTTACTCAACAAGCCATTTCCATACGTTTACGAGCCATGGGGAAGGTTCTATGAAAAAAAATGTGTGTTTTTTTTTACCGAAAATCAGCGGATTTAAGCTTTTATATATATATTTTTTTATTCATACGATGGTGTAATAATAAGCCGAATAAAAAGCATAAGAATAGATATATTAACATAAATTGAATGGTGGTGTATAAGAAATGACATTAAATTAGATATGACAATAGTTCATCATAGTTGACATTGAATAATTTGAATTTTATAGTCAAAATTTAGGATAAGTTTGCATTTGAAATTGCATTTTTGCAGATTTTTATATAGTTTTTTTTATTGAAAATCCGTGAGAGTACAATATAAAATAATCAAAGACGGAAAGACGTTTTGACAAATATTTGTTTGGGAAATATTTTAAGCAAGTCGATTCTATCTTTGACTATAACTAATTAATAGACAGGATTTTGATTTTTCATAAAACTACATAAGTTTTCATTCAACTCTCTTGATTTCATTTAGTTCACGTTATCACAAGTCTGATGGCAACCCTAGTGATATGGATTCGTGATCAGTGTCGTCTCAATAGTCTATTAAAAGATATCCATCCGCCTGCCTATCATCTGGTTCTGATTCGCACGAAACTTGAACAAATGTTGACATATTTTTAAGAAATTCAAAAAGAGCTAGGATAAGGAGGCAATTCAAATTTATTCTGGAGACTACTATTGTATATAATATAATTATGACACTTTTAGGCTCCGAAGGGCCGTTTGACTGAGCTTCTCTTGCAGTAGTGTTTTGCGCGTTTTACAACTTGGACAGTAAAAGAAGGGACTTACTTATATAAGCCGAATGGCAGAACTCTTGTGACATCCCTTTTTCTGAGCTTTGTCACAGAACACTTTTAGAAGCATTTTCATGGCAAATTGTAACTGCCGGAAGAATTTCAAATTGCTTGTCGACAGGTGAGTAGCGTTCGAAAGAAAAATCATTGCGATATTGATGTTGTGCTTCAGCTGGGTATTGAACCAACGACCAACCGATTAGAGGGCCAACACACTAACCACCAAGCTACGGCATCCACATACTACTATTGTGGTGGGTAATAATTTTATAAGAAATGGGCGAGCCACACCTACTGTTTATTGTAGTTTTATGTACATATGTATATTCCCTTTGTTATCTATTGTTCTGTTAGTATGGTAACTTCTGTTGCTCCTGTCACAAAGCGTTATGTCCGAACCATTGCCAAAAGTTGCATTTGTGTTCAAGATGCATAAATAAAAAATATTTCTTAATATTTTTTGTTTATTTATTTATTTATTTTTTATTTTTTATTTATGCATTCGGATTTTTAATTTGAGTTAAAATATTTACATATATTAATAATTTTTCTTCAATAGAGAATTATGGCCTCATTTGAAACAGGGAAGTAATGTTAAGTTCATTTAAAATGTATTTTAATCTAACAAAATATAGGAATATAGATATGTACATGTATACAAATATATCTACATACCTATGTACATCTCTTCTTTCTTGTCCTGTACTTTGCTATTTCAATATCTTTTATTGTAGAAATATTATGACATAGAAAATTTAAATCAATCAATCTTCATACTCGTAGTCTTTATGTTATGTCTTCCTATGTGTGCACACACACATTCCAAAATAAATGTGATGGTATCGATATCAGCCGATAGAAAATTGTATATAAACTTGTTCAATGCATATACAAATATGTTATGTACTTAAGCAAACACATGTATGTTTGTACTTGAAAAGAAGCCCTACGATTGTTTATAGCTATTATTAGTTAAAATGCTATGCGACTGTTTACTATAAGTACAACATTTTAAATATAAAAATACATAAATGTTGATACAAGGGTAGTAGGGGCAACAGTGTATTTAGTATGTATAATACAATATAATAGTGATACCCCTTAAATAAATTTTAAATATTTATGAGCTATTGAAAAAATTACAAATTGTTAATTAATTAAATTAAAAGTAGAAGTACACACTTTGGGATGGATAAATGAAATCATGTTATTTTTAAAATGATTTATATTCAGTTCAATTTTAATGAATGCCTGACAGACAATAAAATCAATGCAATATAAAAATCTACAACATTTCTCTTTCAAATTCAAAATATAGAAGAAATCCCCAAACTTGACGTTAAATATGGTTAAATAAAAATAATCTCTAAAAACATGGTAATTATTCCATCTCATCTACATGTTTATACCCTGCATGAGTGTATGGTCTATTCATTTCGGTCAGATATTTGTAACCAATTGAAAAATTCTCCAGAGATATAAAAAAGTGTATATATTCCTGATCAGCGTCGCTAAATAGTATATTCAACGATGTCTTTTCGTTTGTCTGTCCTTCCGTCTATCTGTCACCTGGCTGATTCGCACGATATCTTGAACAAATATTAAGCTATTTGGGTACGGATCAGTCAATTGCCACGCCCACACAGAGCAATCAAAGTGTCGAACCTGCTTTAATTTATTTAATATACCACCTAGGACAACAATTATGATAAGATTATATTACACTACACTGCTACTATATCATGCTGATAATACCAGACCTGGTCTGATACTACCAGATCTGGTATTATTAGATCAGATCAGGTCTGGTATTATCAGAACAGATCATCCTAGACACACACCCATTATCTAATAAAATACCCCAGGCACACACCCACAACACAAATAATAACCTGGACACACACCTATTACGTCATTGATCCTCTGATCCTCTGTTCCAAAAACCCCCAATCCTAACTACTTATTTGGTTTCATACAAATTGCAAACACTCTTTTTTTTTGCAAATTTTTTAACTGTATAATTGTTACTTTGTATCAAAGAGCGACAATCTGAAGTGAAGCATAAAAATGTGATCTGAAGGAAATTTCTGGAATTCTGATTATACTTATTGGATTTAAGCCAAAGTTTTTGGACATTTTACTGTTTATCAAAGAATAATAATCATTTTCCTTAAAAGAAACCAAAAAAAAATTAAAAAAAAGGACAAGAGTAGAAAAAAAACATATCTTTTTGTTTATTACATCCAGTAAAAATATGTATACTATATAGGCACATATGGGCATTTGCTGGGTTACGGATGCATAAAATATGAAAACAACAAATCAAAGGACGTGATCCACATTTAAATTCTACGTATATTTAAATTGGAAAATTTGGGCACAGTCGAGTGCCCAATTGATTTCAAAAATATTTATTTTTGGAAAATTGCAAAATTAATTTTAAAAATCTAACCAATCTAATCTAATTAATCTTAATCAATTTATAATCATATAAATAAATAATAAGCATGTGTTCTCCTCCTCAACTAGGACATTTTAGGTGATCTATTCTCATATACTTACATGCAATTATTTGCATATTTAAGCTTTATTATTAGAAATCATTTTTGATTGACATTTTCTAGGAAACTCCCATATATGTACATATATATGTAAGAATATACATACGATATAGGTACCAATATTGTGATAATTTGTTAACGCACATGGCAGATACGCAAATGTTGATATGAGCTATTCGGTGTCAGCCTTGAATATACAACATACGATAAGACTAAATTTATTTGAGAATTTGTAACAACAAAAAACAAACAAAAACACCAAAAAAGAAAGAAAAAAAAAATACAAAAATCATAAAGTCAACACAGTTCTTGATTTTAGGTATAAAATGTTGCTCATAAAAATAAGAAATATGTTCGCCTGCGATGTAGTGTAAGGCAGATGATAGTGGGGAGGAAAGAGTTTTGTAGAGATGAAGATAATGATATTTTAAGCATTACTTTACTTTATAACTACATACTAAATTTCGGAAATCCCAACAATAAAATAATTTAGAGAATTAATTTACAATTGTCATTTTAGTAAAGTATTATGTATATTTGATTAGCAAGCGTTTGTACTCGGCGTGTGTGTTACCACAAACGTGTGATGATTGTTATTATCATTATTATGTGTAAGATCAAAATTTTGTAAATAAATACATATATAATAGAATTTATAAGAGAAGATGGAGTAAGGGAGTAGTCAATAGATTATCGGTACTCTCTGTCATAGTCGTTTAGTCTTGATCGCTTTTGTTCTCTTTCATACTGCTTTCTTAGCTTGCCGATGCTCAAGCAAGAAGCATTTATGTATACAATTTTATTTATATCACGCGACATGGATATACTCACACATGCATACATACGTATTTATGTATCTGCGAATATAAGCAATATACGTAAATGCAAATATGTATACAAATGTCGGCGACATGTTCCAATTCACATAAACACTTATACGTAGGTATATTTAAAAACATACGCTGAAATGAAATCAGAATCGTTTTCTGTTTCGATTTTTTTTTTTTTTTAAATTAATTTTCTTTTTGTTTTCTTTTTATATGAAAACTCTGTGAAAAGTGAAAAATACTTAGATCGCATATACATATTTAAGTATGTATGGTATATCCTACGCCCACATAAGGAATATTTGTACAGGGTGCTGATGGTGGCATCGATGACATTATAATGATAGGTGATAGGAAAACAAAGGAAAATTTTAAAGTTGTGTAAATGAAATAAACAAATAAAAATAAAAATATATTTATAAATAAAAAATTTCGCTTATTCACCTTTGCTTTGTGCAAAAGATTAGTAGAAGAGATATACATATGTATGTAGCTACATACATAAGAAGCTACATGTATACCATACATATGTAAAAGTATATATTTATGAGTTGTTATTGCATTGTTGAATCAAGTTCTGGTTTATTAATCTGTGTTTTTTTTTCTGCTTTGTCAAATTTCTATTATGATTAAACAATATTGTGGCAATAATAATACATACAATATTATAGAAACAAAATATGCATATTTTATATGATATAATTTAATTTGTAGCGAAAGTCATCAAAACAAAAACATTAAAAAAGTAAAAATAAGTATGTATTTCATACATCCTCGTATTGAAGATAAAGAACGGGCTGTTATTATTGACAACTATAGTGTATAACATATGTACATGCGCGATAAGCTCATTTCGGAGATATGCATACCACACATACATATACATATAGGGTGTTTTTTGGATGGTTTTGTTGTTGTTTTAAAGTGATATAACTTGCGATAGAGATAATACGTTAAAGCAGCTGTGAGTTGTCAAAGTTACAATCCGTCAAGCGTGTTAATTCCTATACATTTTACATAAAACAATATGTATACAATTCTTGTGGGCACAGGTCTAACACATGCAATGTGGACAAATGAACTAGTCCGCAGTAGTCTACATAATTTAAATGGGTATCAACTGGTGTTAAACTATCTTATCTGATTTATAATTGAATTTATTTGTAATTAGTTCATTTTTATTAGTGAAGTTATATTACGAACTATTGACGAATGGTTAATTGACTTTCCATTTTTTTTTAGATAGATTTAAATGTTTTACACATATAAATATTATATATAAATTGTACATTAGAATATACCTTATTTTTTGAAATTATTTTATCATCACGCATACCATTCTATATATTTCATTTGACTTCAAAATACACATACAAAAATATGCGTGGTATTTGCAGTTCATGATATTCTAATAATATTTTTCATATGAAAATATAGAAGCTACTAAACTCATCTCGATTCCCCCGAAATCTGGTTAGCAAAATGGCGCATAAAAGTCAATGAATCAAAGAGCGTACATGTAACCTTCACTCTAAGGCTAAATACATGTCCCCCACTTAAAATAAATGGCTAATCAGTTCCACAATGTTCCTCAAGAAAGTACTTGGGTATTTACCTCGACAGAAGGCTGATCTGGAACAATCACATAGAGGCAAAGAAAACTCAGATCAAGCTAAGAATTAATTAGCTATGGTGCTGAAAGCTCAAAAGCTCAAAGTTGAATCTCGAATACAAAGTGCTATTATATAAAGCAATCCTGAAGTCAATCTGGACTTATGGTATTCAGTTATGGGGTACGGCATCTCAAATATCGAAAAATTGCAGCGAATACAATCCAAGTGCCTGTGAATTATTGTAAACGAGCCTTGGTATATGAGGAACGTTAACATCCATCGAGATTTTAATGTACCCACAATTTCTGAGGAAGTTGTAAAGTCCTGCAGAAGCTACATTCAAAAATTACACAACCATCCGAATCCACTTGCTAGGCAATGTTGCTGGGCACAGTCCATCGACGACTAACAAGTAATGACACATTGAATACGCTGTGTAATTGCTAAACCTTTGCTATATCAAAAGCTTGCAATTTCAAAGACAAATACTTAAACCAAGTACAGCAGTGATTACATGGCGTAGCTCAGTGGTTAGTTCGTTGGTTTCTGATCTGTAGGTCGGGGTTCAATATCCAGCTGAAATGAAAGCTCTGTGGCAAAGCTCAGAAAAAGTGACGTCACAAAGGTTCTGCAGTTCAGAACCGACAAATGTACGTAGGTCCCTTCTAATACTGTCAAAATTTAGCACCCACAACAGTGGTGGAAGAAAAGCTAGGTCAAAGGGCCATTCGGTGCTTATAGGTGTCACTGAAAATAAAAACTCACAAGCACACAAGAATTCAGGAACATTTGCGTTGATTGAAAAAAGGCATTTTTTAACGAAAACATCCCTAATAATTATTTTAAATTACTAATTAAATGATAAACAATTTTAATAAATTATTCTCCTATTTTGTTAATCTAATCTCATTGTCGACAGGGGTTAACGCAATGCTAATTAAGTAATATTTTCAAAATAAGTATTTAGGACAAAATACAACAAAAATTAGTGTAAACCGATTAGGAGAAAGTGGGCAAAGATATTGAGATATTGTAAACGAAAAAAATTTGTCCACCATTTAAGGTACACTCTATTTTTCATATTGAAATAGATGTGTAAAATACTAAAACAACATAAAGTGCTATACTAATAATTTGATAGCCAGTGTACATATGTACATACATATATGTACATATATTTGTACATACGTACGCATATGTGTGAGTGTACAATATGTGAGCATGCCTATGCGTCACATGCGTATGACGCAATATTTGATAGAACGACGTAAGAATATGACAGATTTACTTGAAAATCAGTTTACGCACATAAACATATGCTCGAACAGTTGTATATGGCTTTGCTGATGCTTCAATTGATTTAACATAACGTCCGTTCTATGTTATCGACAAAAATAAAGGATAATCTACATATGGCGATATCCATGTCGTTTGTGTGAATATACGCATAAAATTGTTTATTATTTTTATTTACAATTTTAGCAAAATCAGCTAAATGTGAGTTTTTACATCGCAACATGAAAGATTTTTTTTTTTTTCATTAGTTTTTTAATGGTCTTTGATATTTTTTAATAATCAAATTTTTGGTAACAACATGTTGTGAATGTAAACACCCAACAAATTAAATTTGATAATGCCTCAGTAATTGTAATTGATTTTATGTATTGTACTATAGCAGTTCATTAATGTAACTCGAACTATAATATGTTGTCTGTGAAAAAAATATTTTAAATTGCAATTTACAATGTTGAGTTTATCAATTAACTTCCCCTATAATTACCGCCAAATATTGATTTTCGATTTTTATCGTTGTTTCTCGATTATATCGTTTAAAATTTATTTTTATACGGGAATTCCCTTATTAAAATGATCTGTGTTTTATTAAAAAAATTGTATATGAATCATTTTCTTTTAGTAGTCTGTTGAGAACTTTTAAAATGAGTAACTAATACAGATTCTGAAATACATATGAGCTATATACATAACTCGTATTAATTATTGGTTGTCAATTGCAAAAACGAGTTAATAAAATTGCAGAGTATTACATACTTTTCCTTTCAAAATAGGTAGTTATAAAGTTTTATAGTGTTTTTCGCCTTTTACGTTTTCAGGTTACGTATACGTTTTACATATTCTAATTTTAATATTCAATTTTAGCATAAATAAAGAAATAACTATGTAATTTTTCGATTATACGCAATAGCGATTTGTGTAATCGTCAATCGATTGTTTCCTTCATTTATCGAGAAGCTAAAAACTTTGATGGGTATATTATACATATATAATAGTATATGTATATAATTTGTTTAAATAACTACTTATATGATGTGTGTGTTATTTTCATTTGTTTTTTTAAATTGTGTACACAATTGTATTATAAATACATACGAGATGCAAATTTAACTACGCTAGCTAGAGTATACAAAATACGGTCATACTGATTACAAATTAGAAAAACAAAAAGAAAAACAATAAATTTAAATATATTGTACCTACATATGCAAGTACTTACAATCAATTGCAAAATAAATCTGAATTTCTATTGTTTTGAAACAAATAGATTATACTTTGGTTAATGAACAAATCAAATCGTCTTAATATTATCAATTTAACATAGATGATTTGAAGCATGAAATGTAATGAGTGATCCATAAATGTACGTAGTCATTTTAAGTGAGTACAAGCAACAAAAGAAGTTTAGTTTTAGAAAATGAAAGAAAAAAATGTTGTAAATGATATAATGAAAAAGTTCATAAGAACAATAACTTTTAATACATATAATATCAGGCCTTTCTGGTAGATTGTATGGCTATAGAATTTACGTGGTATTTGATTGAAAAACTAAACTATGTACCTATTTTTCATAGGCTTCTTTGGAAGCACAGACCACAATAATTGGTGGTACGACAATGCAAGGTCGCGGTTACCGTGTCTCTTGGATGAGCATGATTCCAATTCCTTTGGCGCCACAGTTTGATGGTTGTTCTTCGAAGTATTTTGCCTCAGGAATTTGTGAGAAAGAATAGAAAACTTCTCTTTCAATTATTTATTGAGGTTTTTTTGAGTATTTAAAATGAAATATTAATTTTTCGAAATTTCATACTCTTTAATCTTGGGATGTTAAAGATTGGGAATTTCAGGGTGGGCAAAGGTAAAAAAAATAAAACAGAAAGTTTGCATTGTGAAGCGTGGTGCTAAATAAATATTTTTTATATCTCCAAAGTCGGTTTCGCTGCCAACAGTGTTTTAGCATCAACATTTTTTTGCGTGGCCGGCCATCGGATGGGCGCTAAGAAATAACCCTTATATGTTCGAAGTCGGCTTCGCAACAAACAGTAATTTAGCATTAAAGTATTTTTATATTGTTTATATCTGCATTTGGATGCATTAATACTTCTGACATCATTTCTCAATTTCTGAAATTGACGAACTCTTCATTATACCTCTTTAAGTATGATTTCTTTACACTTTCCACAAATAATCATCATCAGCAGCAATATAAATATATGGCATTAGCTCTGCATTTGCCACCATCTTGCGGGTTTTAGCTCGATTCACTAAAATTATTTAAAGTTGTTTTTCTGGTCAATTTCAAATTCCAGAGCGTTGTAACGATTGCTTTCATACGAGTCATGCTTAATTTTTCGCAGTACTTTATCGACTTTTCCATGATAGGCGGATCAGAGTGATAAATGTCATCAAAATTAATAGATCAAAAAAGAATTAACCATATTTTGGCTGTTTTTGGTATCTTGGTTTTCAATTTATTAATAAAATACGTTTTGTTATTGTGTAACATGCGTCATCTTAGTTTCATTGCTTGGGTTTGACGAATACATGTGGTTATTGTGGCGTAGTATAAATACGCCTTGTATCAAATGAGCAGCATATCCGATAATTTTTACCTAATCAAATACATATGTATGCACTAAGTAAAGGAACATTTTAGGTGATTACAATTTAAATTTAATTTAAATGATTTGTGTAAAAAATTATCACAACAAAATTGTGATTTGCTAAAATATTGATTTTATTTAATTAATTTTCTTATTACTACTTGGTACTATTGTTAATATTATTTGTAAATTTTTTATGTACACATGGATACACACACACACACATATATATGTATGTATATACTACTAATGCACTGACACACAAAGAATGTATATTATTTGCATATAAGTATGTATATATGTATGCGTTTGTTTGCATCTGCATTGTATAGTGATAGGGGTTATCTCTTTACATATTCCATTAAGATTGTTATTATTGTTATTTTTCATTTGACGTATTCAGTTACATATTGTACATGTAAATTACGTGTCCATACACTGAGAGTATGCAGCACATGTTTTATTGATTTCAACAATGAAATCAGAATTTTTCTACTTTCCTACCGATTCCATCGATCGATTGTAATGATCACATATGTATCTGTTATTCGTACGAATGTGTCATATTACCAAATATTAAACATTGATATATTTAATTGAATTGATTTACAAAGAAACAGAAAAAAGAAGAAGAAGAAGAACCGAAAAAATTTCATAAAAAGAAACAAAAGCAAAACACGCAAACAAACACGATTAACACTCTTCACTAAATTGAACTAAATCAATTATTGTGAATAGTAATTTAAAAACAAACCAACAAAAAAAAACAAATTTAATCAAAACTTCACTTTCTAATTGAAGCAATTTGGTTGCTTTTTTTGTCTTCATGTATTTATCATAAATGTAGGTTCTTCCAAATGTATATATGCATGAGCATACATATATACATTTGTATGTATATGTGTAGTAAATATATTGTATATAGTTGTTGTTTTTATTAGTGATCTCCTCTCTCTGAATTTTAAAACGCCACCATTGACGTGAATAAAGAAAGGCGTTCGTACTTTTATTTTTATTATTTCTACCTACTATTTAAGTGTTTTAAAATATTTTATACTTAAAAAAAGGGAATAAGAAAAAAACCAAAATAAAAAATAACAAACAGCAGAAACATTAGAACAAAACAAAAAAAAAAAATACTCTAAATGAAAAACTGTTTCCGAATGATATTTCTAAAAATACTTTTTGTCATATTTTGATTCTACGAATCTTTTTTTTTTCTCCGTCAATTTTTAACGCGCGAACATGTGTGCAATAATTGTACATACATATGTATGTATGTGCTTGTGTACATATGTACAATACTTATGTATATATTTTAATAAGAGAAGTAAGAAAAACCAAAAAAAAAAAAATTAAGTTAAGTCGCACTGTGTTTCCCTTGTGCTCAAGAATGGTAAAAAAATGAATGTTGTAAATAAAAAGAAAATATTTTTTAAGCAAAAGAGATTACCTCGACTAACAAAATTCCATAAACTTATTTAAAAAATCTTAATGATTGAAATACACACACCAACATCGTTTATGTGGTGGCCATAATTTTAGCCGAATAACCGAATATAGCTATAGATTTTATATACTACACTTTTCATATAAAATTAATTATGAAAGGAAATTACGCGCAACAAATCTAACTAAAATTTACTATTTTTGGCTACAGCTTGTATGAGATAGTGACACTGTGTGTTTACATTTTTTAGTTGTTTACAAATTTTGTCTCTGTTATTCTTACTAATAATTGAGTATTAAAATAAAATTTTTGAAACGGCTCGCTAAAATGACAAACGCAATATGAACACTTCAAACATACTTATCTGTGATCTCTTTGAAATTGGAAAAAAAAAATATAATAAAATTATCTTCTTACTATCTTTCTTTCTGTTTCGAATTCGTAAATATATCACGTAGTCTCTATTTGTTGGTATTCAAATCGTCATAAGAAAAGTCCATGACTTCTGATCGAGTTAAGTTAAAGTGATCAAGTTAGAAGTCATAATATAAGAAGTATTTGGATAGGTACATATATGTACATATATATACTAAAGTAACTAGTATACGAGTATATAGGTATTATTGTATGAGTTTGCGTAGCGTGTTTGGTTGACTGATTGTATTTACAGGTATAAAATTAATATATACAAATGGATAGATGATATGTGTGTATGTTTCCATATATTTATATCTGTACTATGTACATATATGTATATCATGTAGAAGTGGAAAATTCCAATTGAAAGTACTTGAACAATTGCAAGTAAAACGCCTTTTCTAAGTTGAGAATTGAAATTTTCCAATTTAAAGAAACTAAAATGTTTGAATGTATGCAAAAATTATTGAAATATATCCATAAATATCTATATGCATACATATGCACATATGTTTGATGTATGATAAACCTTAGAGGTATAGGAGAGAAATATCCTCAAGCACACTTATCCCATTATATTCGTATGTATACATATGTATAGAAAAAGGGATTCGAAAAATACGATTTTGACTTTATGGCAAAAAAATTTCCGATATTAATGTACTGCACCATATACTACATGGGGTGATAAGTCTTAGAGCTAACAAAGAAAATGTAGTTTTACTTAACAACATTTATTGTTCAATATATATCTCTTCTAGTTTGACGCTTTCTAATTTGATTTCTTTATTCAAATTGTCGAATAATTATGACTAATAATCTCCTGTTATGGTTTTTATTTTTTCTTCTGGTCAACTTTCATATATTGTTTTTTTTTTGCCTAACTTCTCTTCCAGTGTTGTGCGTGTTAAATTTTGAACAATATTAGAAGGGACCTTCTTATATTAGTCGCTTCCGAAAGGCAAAAACCTTTGTAATATGACTTTTTTGAGCATTGACACAAAGCTCTTTTAGAAATGTGTTCATGATAAATTATTACTGCCTGAAAAATTGCCCATTGCTTGCCGATAGGCGGATACCGTTCGAAAGAACGACATTAAAGTTGTACTTTAGGCGGGAATTGAACCCACAGTCAGTTAGTGCGTTGATCAGAAACCAACGCACTAACCACTGCGCTACGGCTCCCAATCTTATGTAGGAATTTTTAAAGTAATTATATGTTGGTACATACATACGTAATTTGCAAGACAAGTACTGGTTCTGATTTTTCCTCCAGTTTCTCATGACATAATACATACATATGTAAATGCATAAATGTATTTATTTGACTGCATTCAAATTAAAATTAAGCCATATCGTAGTTGTTGTGGGGAAAAGAATTATATGAAAAAAAAAATCCTTTTTGTGCATGTTTATCGTGCAATGAGACACATAAACGCACGCGCACTTATGAAAATGTATACATGATATGTATGTATATCTGTAAATACAATATATGTATACATTTTTCCATTCATTGGCAATTTTTCTGATCGTCACCGATGACTTAGCTTAATACGTACACATATGTAAACTTCATATATGATACATTTGTATGTCTGTCTATCTGTCTATTTGTCTTTTTGTCTTGCGATACTTACTTACCAAATGCTATTAAAATTGTATTTTTTATTTTCCTCTTCGTTTTCTTTTGCTCATTCTTCTATGTATTTTATATTTCTTTTCGTATTAAATTATATATTTTAGTTATGTACCTTTAAAAGAGCTACATACAATCATGCGCACACACGTTAAACAAATATTTTTATTTTTACATACACAGGTATACATATATATAAGCAAACACTTATTCAAGTTAAGCAATTAGCAAGTTCGTTTTTTTTCATTTTTTTGGATTTAAATACTATACATACTGTCTTCCTCTTCTTATGGAGGTAGTCGGTATGATTAATCCGATCGATTCAAGTTTTGCGTAATCATTTCGATGAATGAATCAAATACATATATGTAGGTATACTTGCGAGTGTGTATGTATGTAAATTTAACTGACTTTCGCACTTCCACATACTCATACCATGGCATGTATAAGGTGCATGCAAACAGATATACATATGTCTGTATACGAACGAGATGATTCAATCAGGACTGGGAAACCTACAATTTACTCACACGGCAAAAAGCTAAGAATGAAGCTATTGTAGCTAAGATCAGTTTGCGGTGACTTTGCTTACTTGCTTGGGCTTGTTATGTTGTAAGTTCAATACAGTTCAGATTTGTTTACGTACTATATGCATATGTATGGAAATCTGTGAGATATGTATATTATTTATAATATGTATATACATGCATATTTATGTATTTAAATTTGCGTTGTTTTAAACTGCGTAAGCGCGTGTTATCATATTTATCAGCAATAGTATATAGTATAAGCAGTCATTTAACTTATTCTCTGGTTGCCGCTCTCTGTCGGTCGCAATATGCATATAAATATACGTACGTATTTAAATATAAACTGGCTTGCAAGTTGACATACGAGGGAGTGGTGGTCAAAGCGTGATAAGTGGAACTTTTTTAGAATTTATACGATTTTGGTCGATCGTCGGTTATTTGAGAGGGAGTTTGCTGAAGAAATAGGCATCACTTTGCATAATATTTTACTAAAAGTGGGCGCCTTATTCGCCAGCAAAAGAATTTCGCACATGGAATCATACCAATGATCCTAAATCCAAACAAAAAGCCATAAAGTGCTGTCAACCTTTCATTTTCACTTCAAAACGAGCTCAGAAATTACTCAGCAATAGTTATGGTATAGTTATCCATTGAATGGTCGTTGGAAAACAAATGAAATGGAAATCTAATATATTTTGTATTTTTGTTACTTCTCTCATATATAAATGTTTATAATCTTGTTGCGAAATTTCTAGATTTCTATGCGTTTCTCACGTTTTGATCGAAACGATCTCCTCAACATCTTTATAAGCAGAAAAAAAATTGGAAATGTAAACTTAGCACGTTTTGATCGCAGTGCCTTCATATTATATACAATAAAATTTGTTACCATAATATCAATACTTGCATGTAAATTAACTTACTATCTCTTTCTTTCTGTCTGGAAGTATTTACAAGTAACACAACAACGTTCAAACATTAATAATGCAAAATAAATCATTGAATTACAATTAATTTGAAATTCTTTCAATGTTCATTGTAAGTACATTCATATGGGCATATCCTAAGTTACGGACGAGATATTCGTAGGAATAAAATTAGGAGCGAAAATAAAAATAAATAGTACTACGATGATGGTAAGATACATATGTTGATTATTTTGTATTATGATAGCGGGCGTTATAATATAGACGCACTATGACAATTATGTATTATGACTATTTTCCATTAAGAAAGACAAAAGAAAATGTTTAAATCATACTTACTTATGAGGCAAAATAGTCAGGTTCTTATGGAGTTTCTTTTAGAGTTGGAGGATCTTTTCTGGGAATTGCCCATATATAGTATGTGTAATGAATTTTATTAGTATTGATCACAACTATATGTGTACGCATATTCATTTACTTATGTACATATATATACAATACGGGGATACATGCAACAAAATATAGCACTTCTTGCAATATGATTGTGTTGTATTTTTTCAGACTAAGCGCCTTACCATTGAACCAACAGCAATAGCAATAACAACAATTATTAATACACAGCGCAACAAAATTTAAAATAAAATTGATGATGGAGGAAGAAGAAATAAAATAATAAGAAATATGTGATAATACAGTATAAATGATAATTGTGTGAAACGATCAATATGACAGACAAATAAAGTAATGGGTGTAGTAGGTCCAGTTTTCAGTGAATCTTTCAAAGACATCTAAGTTCATGCAAATCGGATGACAGATAAAAAGCTGCGCACCTTTATGTGATAGTGTGTTCATGGCGGACCTAACCTGCGATGGAAAGATCTAGACTGGAGAATCTGGGATGGGAGCTTGGGATTTTTCAATTCGGCCTAAATCGATTTTCGATTGTAATGGCCTCATAAGTAAGTAAGTAAAAGTAATCATAGTATCAAGAGCTGATATAAGATATTGTTTAAATTTGAAAAACATGTCCTGAATTTTAAAATTGTTTGTAACAAGTTTCTGGTGTCAAAATATGGAATGAAAATTGAAAGGATATCCGAAAGTTAAATAATTATATTTTAAAAATCCATAAATCAAAGCAATGCTAATTACTTTTATGATTCGAAAGGTTTAATTCACAGAGAATTCATCAGAGATTTCGACAGACGGTCACCAGAGAATAATATTTAAAAGTTTTAAAACGATTATGAGCAAAGATTGGTCCTACGCGTGCAATTCTTGAATATGTAAAAGATAATCAAATATTTTTATTGCACGATAATTCATCGTCTTACAAAATCTTTGCAGTTAAATAGTTTTTGACTAAAAATTACGTTTTTCTCATTGACTACCCACAATATTCGTTTGATCTCTCATCATGTAATTATTTTCTTTTCCTTAAGCGGAAATTTGCAATGGAAGTATTATGTAATAATGATTTTACAGCGATTATGAAGCGGCCCTGACGTAGGTGATAAAAAATATTTCTTCTGATGACTATAAAAAATCAATGAAAACATTAATTGACGTTGTATTGAGTTAAATGGAGACTATTTTGAATAAAAACATAACTTTCAAAAGAAAATCGAATGGCCCGTATTGATAGTCAAAATTAATAACATCTTAAATTTAGTATTGCATTTTTAACAGATGCTTTCATAGGGAATACGCCAAAAAAATCAATTCTAAAGTTAACTTTGAGTACAACTACACGCCAGTGTGTTTTATTGAAGATATCAATTTCAGATGGTTATTTAAAGGGCCGTAGTTAGAATCATTTTAAAGTTAGGATTGGCTTTTTAACAGATTTTTCTATCGGAAATAAATGAAACTAGTTGATTGTAACTTTAAAATGATTCTAACTTTGTATATAACTATTAATGCTCTATTGTTGTAAAGTTAAAAATTTTGTAATTGTGGATTTGCTCATTTTCTAATGAAAAACGACATATTTTTCGGTTTTCAGTGTACTTTTTTTCCATTGCACAGAGATGTTACTTATCCATATATTATTATTAAAACATCAAAAATGCTATAATTACAATAAGTAGAAAGGAGAAGGAAAAATTTGTTATCGATTTATTTCACTATTTTTCAAATATTTTATCAATAAATAAATATTTAAAATTGGTTCTCTTTGAAATCTATATATAAAATAAAAATCAAATTAACTCTGTTTAAGAAACTTAGCATATTGTTGGCCCAAAGGTAGCGAGTTGTCGAATAAAATATGACTAATATAAATATATACGTATATGTATGGTAACATAAAAGAAGTACATATAACAATACCACATAACAAAAAATTCATTTCTTCAATTCAATCAATCAATATGATTCGATTTAGAACAGTTTTTTGTGTTGCACTGTGTTATTATAATATTATTGGGTTTTTTTGCTGTAACAAAATGCCATTGAAACGTGGTTGCAATATCTGGCTGCGTCTGTACAACGATATATACATATATGCTTGTATTAGTGTGATTGCTATTGAAGCGCAAATGAAACTTAAAATAAAAAAGCACAAAAATATCAGCAACAAAATTCATACTTCTCAATACACATAGGCAATATAAGAATGCAACCTCGAACTAACGAAACGAAACGAGAAATGAAATAAACGAAGCGCATACGCATCATGCGCATATGCAGCAAATGCATTGAATGGGGGGACGCATTTATTCAGACAGCAAAACAACTAACTAGCTAGCTAAGTAAAGTCGTTCAGTTGACTTTAGCAACAGTTGAAGCAACAACTTACTAACAACAACAACAACAACAACAACAACAACGACTGATAGGAGGCAAGTTGTAGAATTCAATGTGTGCGATCATACATAAAGTATAACTGTGTGTAAGTGTTTGCGTGTGTTGACATTAATATTCTTGTTGTTGTTGCTTTTGCTGTTCTGTTTTCATATTTTTAAACTAAACACATCGATACACACACAAACACACTTGCACGATACGTAGATGTGTATGTCCATGTTAAGGTGCTTAATATGTACGAGTACATACCTAAATACAATCATATGATTATGTTTGTACGAACATATGTACTAGTATCTATCAAATACAGAATGTCTGATTCGGTACGTGTTGTGTTTTTAAAGCTTGATTTAAAAAATTAAAACCTTTTTTTTTTTTGTCATCGAAACGCCGCTGAAAATAATAATGTTAACAACAAAATATTGTACATTTATATGGTAGGTAGAAGAATAAGGAATGTGATGTTGTTGTCGTCGTTTTGAAAAAAAAAAACAAAAAAGTATACATAAAGAGAAAAAGCTACAAATCCAGTCTGATTATTCGATGAAGGTACACACATATACATATGTAAGGAGATATCGCCAAGCAATGAACTAACCAATCAAGTATCCATCTACAGCAGTTAATAACGCGCGCGCATTTATCTCAGCACTCAGCACCCATTTGAGCACACTAACAACTTACTACTAGATAATCGACTGACTAACTAACTAACTCACCTGTATTGTATGTCAGATAGACGCGACAAAATCAATCGCTCTGGTTTCGCCTTAAAGATGTATATTATTTTAATATTGCTCTGCTTGATGCGTTGCTATAGTTAGTATGTTGAATGCGTTGTATGCGAAAATTGGCGAGAACGCGAATATGCCGGTGTTAACTGCTGCTCTGAATCAATGAATGCATAAAAGTGGGCACGTCGTCTTGCGTCTCAAGCGATGCCGCTATTACGCTGTATATTTATTTTAATTTTAGGGTAGTCAAGCAAGTAGAATATATACTATGTAAATATATTAGGTATTCTCAATTTGTGACTATTATTTTTGTTGCTATTTATGTTTTATGCACTAATCCGATTTATAATAATAATTATCAAACACCGCGCCGCGCGTTGTAAAACAAACAAAAAAGCGAAAGTTTAATAAACGTGCTGACAGAATGTTGATCGATTTAATGATTAACAACTACATATAAGTACAGTGATCTAATAAAGAACTCTTACAACGATGTCAACATTAACAAGATAACAAAAATTATTATAAAAATAAAAGCAAAACAAACTCAAAAAGGCACTAGATTATTTAATTTTGTTGTTGTTGTTGTTCTATGTACTCTATATATTGTATGTTTACAAATAAATATTTTGTCGCGTTCCTAATCACAACCGTTTTCGCGGACTGCCCAAAGACAACTAAAAGAAAATGTTTGACTTTTACTGTGGCTGGTTTTGGGCGCAATAGCGCCAACAGTAAATACTGCAAAGCAAATACCGCCGACGCCGCGTGATATGAGAAGAGAACGCAGAAGCACCAATCAACCAGCCAAAAACACAAAGAGTCAACCAGCCAGCAATGACGAACCAACAACCAAGTACGAGCCGAACGAACGAAAACAGCGCACAGCACAAAAACATACAGAACAGAAAAAGAATTGAATTAAATATGATACATGTGTAGTACAACAAAATACTCATGCATACGGGACGAACTGAACTGAACTCTATTCAACGACGACCGTAAAATACATATGTACATATGGTTGTAGGGGATTGTCGGGTAGATGAATGGGACGGACGAATTCTGATGAACTATTAAAAATGACATCGGTTAATCATTGTTCAACGATGAATATACTACGTGGGTTTAGTAAGGGACGTTAATCTTCTGTGATATACAAAAATTTCCACAAGGCACTATGGCATAGAACTGAATATGCGATGCCACTTTAAAACCAGGAAAATAAGCAAGTAAATTAACTGAATTTTAATGAAATGTTCATTCTTACAATACCAGTTGTGCCGGACTTAATACCGGATTCAGACCACAGCTGTCTTTCTGACATAATACCCGATTTTTTATTATTGAGGAAACCTATAAAATTGATAAGCTGCAAATAGTGGCACTGTTTTCAATAAAAGTAGAATGCTTCCGGCGACCGAAGCGTGAAATTATTGCTGAATCTAGGAAATAATACACTATTGATAACTACACTTTCAAAGTAGTACAGTAGCTCCGTTTATCTTGAACTCAGCGTTAGCACTAATAAGATGTTAGTTTTAAAATAATGTGAATATCAACCAGCTCCGTGCATTGATTAGACGTCGATCACAATACACAAGAACGAAAATCACACTCTTTAAATCTTTCGCTAGGTCTTCCCCTACATATAATACAGTTTAAGAACTTTTCACCTTAGATGTATAATATTTTCAAGAAAAATCCTTCATACAGTTATTGAAAATATTTACACTGGCCAAGAGTTCCGAATAAGTTTTTTGACAAAAAACTGAATTAAGGAAGGCCAAACGTATTTGTGCACAAAAAAAAGTGTATATTCTAACTCCAAAGATTATTTCTGAACACATTTCTGATAACTTCGCAGCGTGATAAATACATAAATATTTTCGGTGAACATTGAAATTCACTGCCAGCATTTGGAAGAACATTTTATCGCCTATCGTCAAAGTGTCACTACTTCGTCACTAGTGGAAGTTAATAAGGCGATAGGAGCGAGTTTTACCTGAACAAAATATGTATATTTCTATCGCATTTTCATGGTCTCAACAGAAACTCAGACGATTTTTACTTTAAATAATGAACAAAGCATTTCAATTTCTTTCAAGTACGCGTTGTAGTGTTGTTCTTCCCATTGAATGTTCTCCTTTTCGAGATTCAAAGATAAAATGAAGCAAAGATAAATGAAAAATGTATTCATGAACATGTAGATATTTATTTAAAAAATTAAAATATACACACAAAAAAATCCACAGTACACATTTCACATTTTCTTTTTTTTTTATAAAAACATCAACTTCCTGGGGATTCGTTTTTGACACTTCTTAAACTCTCGCCTAAGGCATTTCAATTCGACACTTGTTAGTGTCACAAAGGCGTGACGGATATTTTTTTAAATATCAAAGCATTCATTATGAAGTAAAATTCAGTAAAACACGCTTATCTGGTGATGATGGATCACATATCACTAATCGTGTCTAGCACTCCCAAGATTGCTACTTATTCCACTCTCTCGATATGCTCAAAACCCTTTCACTTTACGAACAATATGGACTAAATTAAACTAGAAGTGATCATTTGGCAAGTCATTAATGAAATAGTAAAGCCATTTGTGGTGCCGAGATGAACATTTGAAAATATGGCGGTATCCCGAACCACCCGCCAATCCCCTATGTATACACATATGTCTGTAGATATAAAAAAAGCATGTAGTAAAGAAAGTACACAATGTGTAACGCAAATAGGTGCTATGTTCAATAATTGTACTCTGTTGGCATATTCATCGGTATTGCCGCACTCATTTGGGCGCCACACTGGCAATACTTTATAAGTTAGCCTGTAGCGCATAAATAATGTTTAAAACGCACAAATACAACGTCAAAAATCGCAAAAAATATATTCGAACCATATGACTTCTTGTATGAGGACAGTAAATGCGCTAAGCTACTCGTTTAGTACAATAAACATATATGTACTATGAGTTGAGTAAAATGCGATCAAGCGTTCGCTAAAAATTTTATTCTATCTTTAGAGCATGGTTTTGAAATCATGTGTTCATGTAAGATACACATACATACATATATGTAGATATGTAACTTTAATACATTTCTTTTTCTATCTATAATCACACTGACATTTGACCGCCGTGGATGATTACTTTCGTATTTAGATATATTTTTTTCTGGTTAAAAAGATATTTTGATCAATTTTGGTAAATGTAATAGTAATTTGGCGATATGAGTTTTATAAGACGAGTTTTATAATTCAATTTCCTACTCTGACTTAATTGATATTATCTATAATTTTCCGTATTTAAGGAATTCATTCACCATTTTAACTACTAACTATATTGTATAAAGTGAAGATTTTAAATTTTACTATACGTAATAGTGAATAATGTAACAAAAATAAGTCAATACGAGTTAGCATAAAAGATCTCTTTGGTCGCAGTGCAGCGTAGAATCAACATTTTTGTAATAATAAACCAAAATTGAGAAATTATGAAAATATCAATGAAATTTTTGATATTCGGATAATTGATAATATATATTTGACTCTATTTTACTACACATATACCAATATATTCTTACACTGAGCTAAAAAAATAGTAAAATCAAATGAAAACGTACTTGAACCAAGTACAAAAGTATTCAAAAGTACTGTGATGTGTGAAATATTTAAATCAAATATGTGTGTATTTGAAATGTAATTAAATATGGAAATATTTGAATCAAATATGCGAGTATTTGCAATATGTTTAAATACCTTTAAATATTTGAATCAAATATAAGCAAATTTGGAATAAGATTAAATGCGAAAATATTCGATTTGAATATGCATACCATACATACTTATTAAAATGTTAAATTAAAAGAAGAAAATGTTGAATTTTTTGAAAAATTTATTTTTATTTAAAAATTGGCACATTTTTTATTAAGAAGAGGATCTTAAATACTATGGTATCTTAAAAATGTATTACCATTAGCAATAGAAAAGTAAAAAGGACGACATCGAAATAGCTTAACATAGAAACACAATAAAAATGTAAAAAGTACCAATTCTTTTGAATCCTCCAATTCCTTGCAAAAGTGATTTGCATACGGGATTCACAATATTCATGTAATAATATAGCACACTCTTTGTTTGAAGGATGACCACTTTGATGTAAGCAGATGCTCTTTACTGCAAACTATGGACCTCTTGCATTATTATCTCTCATTAATAAAATCAGCTTGCTACACATGACTCAAAAGATAAATAACAAAATTCAAATTTTATATACTATTTTTGAAATATTGATTAAAATTCAAATAAAAAACATTTAGTTTTACTATGCATTTATTCGCTTAGTGTAGGAATACCCTTTATTTAAAAATTTTAATATTATTTTTTTCTGCTTAAGAAAAATTCTTTTTGATCCTGATTTAAAAAGTCATTTTATTTTTGAGTAACAAGTAAAATGGTTGTTCCATCCATATTTAATTTTAGAAAGCATCAAACTACACAGTTATAATTTTTAATTTTCATTACTATTCAGTTATTACTATAATATTTTGCTTGGTCGCGAACACAAGAAATACGAAGAAAGCCATGTTTTTTCTTCAAAGGTAAATCAAATGTTTTTATTAAACACGCTTCTTCCAAGTAGTAAGAATGTACAATTTTATATAGCTTTCACGTCGACCGGAAAGGGACAATCTTAATTAAGCAACGAAAAAAACAAAACTAAATTGTAATAACTAATAAGCATTAGACATTAAATTGACTACCAGAATAATAATAATAAACAAATTGTATCTATATAAAATTAAAACACAATTTGGCTGATAGATTTGTCTGTTATAGCATCGTTATCATATAATGGCATCATAAAAATAAATGCTATATCATTCACATTTTCGAACGCGTAAACTAATTCATCCGCAGGTCTATAAAACTATTACTTGTGAACTAAGGATATGCCGAAAATATGCAGCTTACACGAAAAAAAGTAATAGGTTATTAATAAGAGCATATGGTACAAATTTCTTTTATTAATAAATTAACAAACAATAGATGTAAAGTCGACAACTTCAGCTTATATTAAGCTGAGTGTCTGAAGAATTCAATGTTTTATCAAATTACAAAAAAAAAAACCAAAAGTTGTAAATTAAAAAATAAATAATTAAATCAAATAATCATACCCTTAGCAATAATTGTAGCCGTTCAAAATGGCGTAAAAATCAATTGTGAACGTTTCGAAAGTAAAAAGTAATCATTTTAATCTTCGAATGTTATCAGAGTTGCTTTTTTCAATTTATTGCTGTAAATTAACAGATATTTATCAAATAAAAACTTTCGATTAAAATTAAAAGTCGAATTCCAGATAGTATTGGTTCAAGGTATATTAATAGTGGTAGAGCAATTGTAAAAGATTCCTCTTGAGTGCGCCATATAATATCAGAAACTGGCTTCATATAGTGTCAAACTAGTGTGTTTGTTGTTTTCTTTTCTACTTCTTCTTCTTTTTCTACGTGTTGTTTTATTTACTTTTCCTCATTCATTCGTGAAAACTCTTCTTAATGGCTCTACCTTATATTAAGACACCCCGGAATTGGTTAAAAGAAACCATCTCCGAACACTTTCCATAAATTCTTAGAATTAAGTTCGAACTCAACGAAGGCAATTGTCGTCCAATTTTGATAGATCGATATAATTTTGGCATTCACTCTTTCTTTTATTTCCGCCATTGCTTGAGACGGTTTAGAAATTATGGGTAAGGACGAAAGTGGTTATGATAAATGTTTAATATTTCTTGAATTTCATTAAAAAGTGCCAAGTTTATAAAATTAGAGCCTTTATTGTAAATTTTTTACCATAACACACTTGAAAATCCGACATTGATAACGCGAGCCAAAGTGAACGAAGCAGAAGTGAAATCATATTTTGTGCTAAATTGATATCGGTTAAAATCGTATAAATATCGTATTTAATACATAATTATATTAAATAAAATTGTTATTGCGGATCGTTTCGTACACGCTAAAGATGATATTTTCTGTTGATGTGAACGGTCTAATGAAATTGTGAGAAATATTTAATTCAGCGCTACCGGCAACATCAATGTGTCAATGACATGACATTTTTTTATTCGAATCACTTGATTGACTGTGGTTCTTTTTTCTCTTATTCGTAGGCAAACCAAGAGGTCTACGTACTGCCAGAAAGCACGTCAATCATCGTCGTGACCAACGTTGGGCTGACAAAGATTATAAGAAGGCCCATTTGGGTACAAGATGGAAGGCTAATCCCTTTGGTGGTGCTTCCCATGCCAAGGGTATTGTACTTGAAAAAGTGTAAGTTTTAACATGCTTATATTGTAACATAGTTCATAGTTCATAGAAGACGGAATAGCAAGGAAGCTACTAACTACAGCGGTTATCAGCACGCAGTATATTTTTGTGTTTTTGTTTATTTTTTTACACTTCAAATCACAGGATTATACTGTGAGCTGCATATCGCTATTCAACCATAATTGTGTTACATATCGTATACTGACTATATTGAGTATATAATTTTTATTGTAATTTTATATTTATTATTTCTTTTCTTTGTTTTTCTGCAGCGGTGTCGAAGCCAAACAGCCTAACTCTGCTATTCGTAAGTGCGTGAGAGTGCAACTCATTAAGAATGGTAAAAAAATCACAGCTTTCGTACCACGTGACGGTAGCTTGAACTACATTGAGGAGAACGATGAAGTTTTGGTCGCTGGTTTCGGTCGTAAAGGTCACGCCGTCGGTGATATTCCCGGTGTACGTTTCAAGGTCGTCAAAGTTGCCAACGTTTCACTTCTTGCTTTATACAAGGAGAAGAAAGAACGTCCAAGATCTTAAACCAATACAATAATTTTTATTGTAGTTGTAATTACTTTTTATTGAAAAAATATATGTAAACAAACAAAAAAATATGGAAAACCAATGAATGTTTCAATTTTGTTAAAAGTGTAGAGTGGCCTTGTGTATATACAGGTGGTATTAATAGGCTCTGAAGGTGTTTGGCCGAGCTTCTCTTTCAGTGGTGTGTGTGTTAAATTTCAAGTGTTGGTCGATTTCGAACCTAAGAACTATAGTGACGTCATTCACAATTTTCAGTTTCGTCTCGTCATACCAACTGAGCTACGACGGGTATATAGGGTATAGCAAAATAATCATAATCTGACGAAGTAACACGCTGTCGGCCATGCTACATAAAGGCGTGGTAAATGACAAAATTTTTTAATTAGGTATTTTACAGATTCCGTTTGTCTAAGCAGATGGAAGATTTAAGCCCTTCCATTCACAATAGTATAACTTTGCTCAAATTCATCCAAGCTTTGCCGATTCAAATTTTTGCATTTCCATACTAACCAGGAATCGAAAATTGTTATCTCAAATAAGAAAGTAAAAATGCTGGTAATTATGAAATTTGCCGAAATTCTATGTTGGCTTGACCACTTTTAGCAGCGGCACAAATGTTATATTGAAAAGTGCTAGTTTGTACAAATATTTCTGTACAAAAGTATGCAAATCATTTCATTAGAAAACAAATTTTATCTTGATTTACAATAATGATTACGATATCATGTACCCTATCCTATAATAAAAACAACTACATGCGTTTATAACTAATAAATAAAGTCCATTTAATAGATTTACGGAAGAATATTATTCTCAGTATTAGATTTATAGAAATTTACACAAATGATATTTGTATTCATGTATTTATCTGTAAGTATATTTTATGGCATAGCGCCACACTTCAACTATCATAGCATTAACTTTCCTTATTCCATAGTTTAATTCATTTACGAATAACGCATGTTGCCGTAGTTAATACCAGAGGGTCGACGCATACGTCGTGCACGTTGAGAACGTTGATTGGGAAAACCACGCATTGGACTGCCTGGTTGTTGATCGTGATTACGTTGATTTGGCGAGGCATTACGCGAATTGCCAGGAGCTTCTGAGTTCAAACGAAAAAGAAATTAAATACCAAAAGACATGTAAAAAAAAGATGCAATAAATTTACCATGCCAAATAATGGGCGTTGGTCGACCGCCACGCTGTAATCCTCTGGATGCTCTACGTGCAGGTGTTGATACTTTTGTTGCCTTCGATCTGGTGTTAATTGAAGGTGAGGTTGTTGCTTCGGCTTCACGGCCTTCCTCCTAGAATGTACAATTTTACAAACATCAGTTTAAGCAGTGTATTTACAAAGCTACATATACTGCTTACCTCCACTTCTTCAACGGCTGGTTTTTCACCCTCAGATGATACGCCGTCCATACCCTCATTATCTTCAGAAGTTGCTTCAACTTGATTCTGTTGAATGTCCTGTATTTCAGATTGTGTAGCGCCACTACTGTGGTGACCTAGTGTGAAAAGTAAAACAACATATGCTATAGAGCTCTGTGTACAGACCACTGCATTTCACTTACTTTCACTGTCTACATTTTCAGCAGGTTCAAAACGTGCCGCCTCAACATCATCTTCATCAACATCTTCACTATTCTCGGCGGCAACAGCACTCACTGCTGATACTTTGGCGGCGGTAGCAGCCGCATTCTTGTTCTCCTCAGATGTCACATCATCTGTATTGTTTTGTGAATAATCCTCTGGTGCGAAATCCTCCTCTTCTTCTTCCTCCTCCTCCTCCTCTGCCACAGCGCTCTCGTCGACAGCTTCATTCTGTACAATCTTACTGTCGTTTTCGTCGGAATGTCTAAACTTGGAACCACCTTGTGAGGAGCTATTTGCGAAATCAAAAATATAATTTGCGAAATTAAGGATTGAAGATGGAAAATTTACCTATCTGAACGTCGACTGCCGCTAGGATCTTGCTCGCCGGCATCTGGTGTGCCCATACCTTGTTGCAACATCATCAGTGTGGCCTTCTGTTGGCGCGTAAAGGTCGATGTAGTCTGCTTCCATGAAATGCCACCCGATTCGCCACTACCACTGCTAATCGTCTGACTTTGCTGGTGGCTATCTTGTTGCTGGCTGTGAGCCAAAGCTGCCGCTTGGCTGGTGCTCGCATCGCTGGCGTATGGTGCGTGTTCGGCGTGATCATCTATGCCGGAGGTGCATTGCACCTGATTTTCAACACATTCATCCACCTCCACTTCGTTGTTAGTCTGTATGTTGCTTTCATTCACCTCGGGGCATTCATTCTCATCGATATCAGCATCCTGTTCGTAGGAATCTTCATAACCCTCGTGCTCGGCATCACCATCGGCCGGACCGTCATCAGCCTCAGTCATGCCATCGTCCTCCTCGGAGTCCACCACGACAATATCATCCTCTTGGTCACGCTGTGAGGAGGTGGGGACCTGATACTCGACATCAATTCCCGAGTCTGTGATGCCCACCAATATGGCCTCCTCGCCGCCGTGCATCGGTGTGCGTATACGTTTCGGTATTTTGCTTGCCTTATCGGGTCCGCATTCCTCAGCGCTTGTCGATGAGTCTCCGTCGACGTCACGCGGACGTTTATGACTGCCAGAAGAGCCGGCCTGAGTGGTGGTTACATTACTGCTAGATGGTGTGTGGCGACTGTGACTGCTGACCGCAATATGCGAAGTGGAACTGGTTGTACCCGATGTACTGGGTTGTTGGCTGTTGTTGGGATCTTGCTGTAAATTGGGCGATGGTGCATTCTGAGACGAACCTTCAACACGAGGAGACACCAACGCTACCACCTGTTGCTGACCACCACTAACTAGCAATTGCGATTCGTTCTGCTGGGGCTGCTGCACACTTTCGGCTTCCTGTGAACTTTCAGCGGTTGCGGTGGAGCCCATGGGCGGTATAGCTGCCACGGCCACTGAGGCTGAACTAGTGGAAGGCATGTAGTCGGTGTGCGATGACGTTGGCGACGAGGACATGGACTCGACAGAAGTGCTGCCCGTGGTGTGTACCTGCTGCTGCGGTGGCACCAAAGCGGTATTACTGCATGCGGCAGCTGTTGTGGACGTACTCGAAGACGATGAGGATGACGACGTAGAGGTGGTTGAGCCACCAGCTGCTGTCTGCTGACTTGTTGGCAGAATTGCAGCAGTACGACTATTTTGCACCGATATTGGGCGGATGCTGGCTAGCGGTGTCTCTCCACCGCGCCAAGGCGTCACTGTAGCTGACTGGTGCACCGGGGTCGATCCGGACATGGGCTTTACGTTGGCTGTGCGTGGTGACGATTCTGAAATGCAACCCTTTTCGCTGATGGTGACAGAACTGGTCGACGGCTTGGCCGATTGCTGCAGACCCAATTGCCGGCTCAGTTGATTGATGCGCATTAATAGTGATTCGTTTTCGCGGGTCAAACGCGCAATTGCCTCCTTGTTAAGGTTGCTTTGATCCAGCAGGTCCTTCTCTACGCGAGCCAATGTCTCTTCGTATTGGCTCTTAATGCCGCTAATGGCCGACTCATGATTTTCAGCAGCCTGCACAAATGTCTGCATTTTGGCTTTTGTTGCGGCTAGCTCTTGTGCCACCGCATTCTTCGACTCAGTGATGGCAACGAGACGCGACTTGGCATCACGTAGTAGTGTTTTTGTGCGATCATCTATTTCAGCGGACGCCTTCAAATCTTCATAGTCTTTGCGTATTTTGTCGCTCTCCTCCTGCATGGTGCGTATAACATTGTTGAGGCTTTCGATTTGAACACGTTGACGTTCTATCTCTGCATTGAGATTAGCACCCGCATCGGCGGTTCCGGCGGCATTCGAGCTCGCACCCAATTCCATGCTGTCCGAAGTGGCGGCTGCAGCATTGGCGCCACTGGCACCCTCAGCTCCAGTTGCTGTTGTCTTACTGGACAGCTCCAGGTAGGAGTCCTTGTATCGTTTGGCAATTTTGCGTATTTGCACTTCCTTATTTTTGGAATCCTGCAACTGTGCCTCTTTAGATTCGAGGTCCTCCGTCATTTTCTGCATTGACTCCTCCTTGTGCAACAATTTATTCTTCATTTCCATCACCTCCTGCATTATGCGTGCATTGTTTTGTCTTACAGTCGCCAAATCGTCGGCCAACTTTTTCTTTTCATCACTGAGTTGTTGTACTTGGCGCTCAAATGCTGCTTGTTCTGCTCCAAGACGAGCAATATCAGCCTTGGCTGCATTCAATTCATCGTTGGCCTGTTTGAGCAAATCTTTCTCGTTTGTCAACATTTTAGCAAGATTTTCACGCTCCATCTGTAGCCGTTTGAATTCCTCCGGATTCTTGTTACTCTTTTCGACCAGTACATTGGCACGTTGGCGCCATCGAATGGCCTCCGAGCGCAATGACGTATTCTCCGTAGTAAGTTCTTCCATTTTTAGGCTGAGTTCGCGATTTTGATTTTGCAGCGGGAAGAGTTCGTCCTCCACAATACCAATGCGCTCGTTCAGCTCCTTGATGCGTGCCTCCAACTCATTGCGCTCCTCACGTAAAATGCGATTGCTATCCGTGATAGCGTTCAGCGTCTCAATTTTACGCAATATCTCCTCGTGTTTCGATGCAGACTCTACAATTGTCTCCGACTTAGCACGCTCCTGATTGAGGAAGCCATTCAACTCGTTCACCTTCTTCTGCAATATGGTATTCTCTGATATTAGGCGAGCACTTTCCGCCTTCAGTATATCGACCCTGGCTTCGGTGAGATCCTTCTCCTTGCGCAAATATTTAATTATCTGCAACAGTTGGTCGCAACTCTTTTCATCGCCCTCCAAAGCGGAACGATTCAATTCAGTTATAGAAGTGTCCATTGCATTGGATTCATTCATCGACGAGGTCTCTGATCTACTCTGCGTGAGTAGAGACAGCTTTGTGGTCAATGCTTCAATTTGATCGTGCAAATGTGAGTTGAGACTGTTCAGGTCAACGATGCGCTTCTCTAGTTCCTGCTTTTCATTTTGCAACATTTCAAAGGTGCCATCATGTGAACGTCTCAGTTCCTCATATGCACTCTTAGCAGCATCACGTTCAGTCGTGAGCGAACCTATTTGATCTTGCACCTGCAGGATACAAAAATTGATTTTTTTTTAATTAATAAGAGATTCAGTTAACCTATACATACCTTGCTTAATTCGGCCTTCAGTTTCGACAACTCTTGTATGTCGGCTGAATGCAGCACCATTTCATTGGCGTACTTGTTCTCCACGACATTCAACGATTCCGACAGCTTGGTATTCTCTGCACGCAATGTACGCAAATCGCGATTACATTCACTTAACTTGTGTAGAGCATCCTTTAGATCTGCTTGTGACTTCCTCAGCTGATCGGTTTGAGTTTGATTTGGCGCATCAGTTACCGACGCAATCTGTACTTCGGCTTCGAGCTCGACAATCTTTGATTTTAAATTCAATTCGGTCATCTTAAGTTGCTTTATTTCAGCTTCGGACTTGGCTACAAGGGCTTTGTGCACTTCATTCAAGTTTCTTATCTCCGTTTCGGCGCTTTGTGACATCTTAAAGTATTGGTCGGCATGTTGACGTGCTTTAGTCAACTCATTGGTCAAAGATGTCACCTCAATCTTGGCCTCTTCGTATTTCACCTCAAAATCGCGTGCCTTCTTGTTGGCCAACGCAATCGGGTTGTCACCCTTTGAGGGAGTCAAGCTCTCTTGCAATTTTTTGCTAAGTTCATCGATTTGCTTGGACTTGGCAGTCAGTTCTTCGCGCACTGTAATCAGCTCTGCGCGTAACTTATCCGCTTGGGCTTTCTCATCCTCCATACGCTGTTGCGCTGTTTCTGTTTGTCGTTTTAAGTCGTTGACTGTATCGCGGAAACGATCTTCTTCCTCTTGGAAGCGTCGACGTTGTGCCGATAACTCACGCACCGTTTCATCCAAACGTTGCTCTAAGCGGGCACGTCCTTCCATTTCAGAACGCTCCAAATTCGACTTGATTAACTCTAAATTATTCAGAAGCAGGTCCTGATTTTGATATTCACGATGGAAAGCCTCCTTCTCGGATTGCAAACGAGCTGTGGCATCCTTGAGTATACGATTCTCATGACGGAATTGATTCAATTCGCTTTCAGTGGACGAATGATTGCGTTGCACTTTCATAATTTCGTCCTTAAGGAAACGCACAGTCTGTTCGTGTTTTATGATGGTGCTCTCATAGTTCTTGTTGCGATCTTCGAGTGCAGTTATTTGCTGCTTGTATGTGGCAATATTCTTCTGCTGCAGTTTTATTTGTTCTTTTGTGTACTCCAATGAGGACATCAACTTGCAATTGGTCGATGTTAGTTCGCGAACTTCAGTACGCATCGAGTCGAATTGTTCATTCAAGATCTTCTCGTTATTCTTCTTCTCCTTTGTATAATACTCATGTTGTTCCTTCAGCGTTTTATACTGTTCCTTAACCTCGCTCAACTCATGCTCCAAATCGCGTATACGTCTGTCAGCGTTAGGGCCGCTGCCGCTCTTCTTGACATGACCATTATTTTTTTGAAGTTCTTCCTGCGTGCTGGAATCTCCGTCACCCATTGCATCATCTTCAATGTCACTGAGATCCATTTTGCTTGATTTGTTCAGCGACTTTTGCAGATCAAAGTACATTTTCTTGTAGCGTTCACATTTGCTCAGTAACGTTGCTACAGTGTTATTTTGCTGATTCAATGTTTCCTGCATGTTTTGGAACTTTTTCAAGGTCGTCTCCATTTTCTCATTGTACAAAGATTCGTCAAATTCTTGTTTAAGTGCTTCTGCTTCTTCTAATTTTGTGCTCAAGTCACGCACAAGCAACAACAGTTTCTGATTGTTCTCTTGCAATTCGGTAATATTGCTGAAAGTGACCAGCTTTTTCGAAATTACTTCATCTGTTGTTGTTAGACTGCCACAACGTGATGACCCGTTTTCTGTGGTAAGACCAATGCGTAGCTGCTCAACCTCTTTAAGCAAATAGCAAACCTGGCGACTTAGATCGGATTGCGAGTGCTTCAGTTTCTTGTTGTCGCGTTCGATCAAGTTCATTTTGGAATGTGCATTGGTCATGAGTTCTTCCATGTCAGCATTCTTACTAATTAACTCATCACGTTGTTGAGCCAAAATATTATTGGTCTCAATAAGTTTTTCATAGTCAAGTTCTTGTTTCTTAATGATTGGCGCCTTTTCAGTCAACTCACTGAGAATGGTCTTTAGCTGAAGATTGATGCGTGAGTTATCGCGCTTTTGTATTTCCAAGTCTTCAGATGTTTTCACATACAATGAATACAATTCTGTTAGCGACATGTCGGCCCTGATAAGGCGACTTGCAACTGCAGCGGTTGGTGCTAATTTCGCTATCGCGGTTTCTGTACTTTCGTGTTGCACTTCTTTGAGCAGATCATTAGCATGTGTGATCTCCGTTTTCAGGGATTCAATAATCTTATCCTTCTCCTCAAGAACTTGCTCGTTTTTGAGCACAGTCGCTTTGAAATTTGTCTCCAACTCACCATACTGGTCACTCGATTCAGCCAACAGACGTTTAAGGTCGGCTATCACGGCACCCAATTCATTACGTTCTATATCTATATCATCACAATTGCTTTTATATAGTTCAGCCAGTTTGGTCTTTGCCTCTAATTCCTTCTTGTAATAGTCCATCATTTTGTTGGCTTCCTCATTCTGATTAAGCATTTTGCTAGTCAGTTCCTGTATATTGTTGTTCAGACGGTCAATGGTTTCCTTGTATTGAGCACATTGTGATTGCGCTATTTTCAATTGTTCGATTTTGTCAGTTAGACGTGCCTCCATGTGTATCGACTGCATAGTATTATCACGACGAATTGTCTGCAATTCATTGATATTACGATTCAGGTCATCCGTAAGTGTTTGAATTTGATTCTGGAACATTGCACGCTCCTGCTCTATGCGATGTTCCTTCAGTTCCAGCGATGATTCCTTACTCTGAATTTCATCGAGGCGTGCAATTGCTTCACATTTACTGTTAATTGCATTTCTCAATTGTTGTTGGAACGATCGTACTTCTAGTCGAAGACATTCCAGTTCCGAGTTTTTACGTTCTATTGCGCTCATCAGCGAATCACGTTCATCGGCAATGGTATTCCTTTCAGTACGTAATACAGCAATTTCTTTTTCATAGTTATTTGTTGCTTCCAAAAGGTTTGTGCGTTCTGCTGATACACTATCAAGTTGCGCGCGCAACTCAGATATATTTTTATTGGAATTCTGTAATTTTACTTCATAGTCTTCAATTTGCGACTGCAATTCTTCGGTCTTTTGTTCATAATCATCTGCAATGTACGAATAGTAACATTAAATTTAATTCCGACAACATAATTTAAAATGAACCCATTACAAATAAATCTATTTGCATCATTAGAACATTTACAATAATAGTCAATGGAATACACTGAAAAATGTACAAAAATTTAATATTTCCTGATATTTTTTGCCGGTAAGCACAATTTCGTTTTATTATTATGGCGTCCACATTGTACATTCGCCGCCATTAACAAAATTGCAAACCAAGAATTTACATCGCACCAAACAAATAGAAAATGTATTTTATACAACATATATGTTTACTCACGCAGTCGATTTGCACTGGCTTTTTCTTTGCAATATTCATCGAAAAATCCATCTAAATAATTCTTCAATTTAGTCTGTACTTGTGGCGGCGTCTGCTCCAGGTCTTCAGCAGTCAATATATTTGTTAGCAACTGCGGTCCGGCGAGATCCATTTCTCTGCAATTTATTTTACCTCTACACGAATTTTAAACAAATACGATTGTAATACACTGTATTTTGTGATTTTATTTGGTTAAATTTATTATTACTGCGCGTATAAAATGAATAAAACACTAAATGTTCACACAACGGCAAACTTATGTGCCATATTTCTGCATTGAAACAGAATGAGCAAGTGAAAATGTCGAAAAAGTTAAACACAGCATTGCCAGATATAAATATTTGTAATGATAGTAAAGCATGGTACCCATTGTTCTAATATACGATATAACAGCTGTTTTGCATGTTAATATTTTGTGTTGGGCAATTACTTTGGAAACTTAATTCATGTAGCTTTTGTAATACATATTTTTTTTTTGGGTGGTAATATCGTAATATATGAAAACTAAATACTCAGTTATCCTGTTATTATCCAAATCATGTTGTATCGTATCGTATCGTATTGTTGAAGGCTGTTAAATATATAATTCTACAATACTTTTGGGTAAATTTTTGGAAATTCTATTTACATTTATTTACATTATTTATAAACAGAATTAAATGAAATTAAATGAATTAAAATGAATTTACAAAACCCATTCAAGGTTACTATTTGTCGAATTATTAATACGTCAAATATAGAGCACGAGAAGAATTCATGTAAGTATAAGTGTTCAAAAGACGTTATACTATGACATGGATATAAAAGCTTACTGAGAGGTTATAAAGGTAATCAATGCCTTTTTTTTAATGAAATGAAAATTTTATTTATTTCTTTAATAATATCGCTGTGAAAACAGTGTTGCCAATTTAGCCTTTTCGAGGCCAGATCTATAATTTTTTGCTCATTTAGCTTCGAAATTTAAGTTTTAGCTTCATGGCACTTTTTAGCCTTTTCTTTTTTTCAAACTCGCTTTTTTTTAAGACAATCCTCTACAATATATTTGTAGTAGTAACACCAAATTGTATAAATTCAGTGCAACGCTGTTACAAAGCAAACATATTTTTTTATGAGAATTACCACATGGCAGTAACACGTTTAGGCCAACATAGAGTTTGTTCGCTAACTGACAACTTTCAACAATTAATAACAATTTTCAGGAATAGGACAGTTATAGAAGTGTGCATTGCATTGGATTCGTTCATCGACGAGACTGTGGTTTCTGATCTACTCTGCGTGAGCAGAGAGAGCTTTGTGGTCAATCATTCAATTTGATCGTGCAAATGTGAGTTGAGACTGTACAGACCAACGATGCGTTTCACTTTCAACTTAGCAACTCAGGCATAAAAGATGTACTGCACTGCAAGAACGGACAACTGAACAACTGATAAGTTAATCTTAGTTAAACCCGTTTAAGCTTAGTTTAACGATTGTTAACAATTTTCAACAGGAAAGCGTTCGCGTACTTGATTTATGTGACAGAGAATCCAAAAATGAGAGAGCAAAATTTGAAGAGATCTAATAGTTGCAAGTTTCTGATATGTTTCCGTTCGCTTACTTTCTGTACGTTTTCTCACATTGAGAGTGTAATTTGTTTTTATTTTCTTAGACCCAGTTTTTCAGTATGAGTTTAAACTAGGTTTAAACCAAGTTTACATAAACGGAGTTTAAATTTAAACATTTTTTAAGCACAGCAATAAAAGATGTACTGGAGTGCAAGAACGGACAGTTGAACAACTGATAAGCTAATCTTAGTTAAACCCAGCTAGATTGGGCGTTTTAGCTACATTGATTTTTTACTGAAAACATGTTAATCGAGTTTAACTTTATTTTAAACGACAAATAGAGTTAAATTTGCACTGAAAACTGGCGCTTAATTACAGAAGAGGATGGTAGTGTAAGGGAACAAACTTATATTTGGCTCCATTATCATTCTTTTCTGTTAAATAGTCAGCTGTGTTGCGCGAAGTATTTGTTTCTATTAGAGGATATACAAGAAAAAAATTCGAGGAAATTGGATTGCTGTTAAAAGATTCGAGGTTGCAAATTGTAATCAACACTTTCTGGCTTCACTGCGCATTCTAAAAGAAGTACACCGATGCTACAACACCTTTTAACACTGGAATGCAGCCCTGCTCATAAGAATGCGAAACTGAAGCTCCACTCCAAGTTTTTAGGCATTCCGGGTTTCGAAGTCGTTCAGGCTTTTCAGAAGTTATTTAATGTTGAAGCACTTGGACAACAACATTGCAAAAACTAACTGTACTTCGCTTGAGCACGAAGGGGTAACTATATTATGAATAAGAATGCGTCAAAAACTTAGAAAATACTTTATATAGCCCCAGTTGCACATCTATGTAATATTCGTACTATTGTCGAAATCTAATTTCGAATGTTTTCTAAAGAAATGAAATTTATTCATAAAATGTTATTGAATGACCATAATATAAGTACATCATACCATAAATATGCTAATCTATGATTATTTTTATTCATTTTAACCTAAATTTGAAACCTAAATTACACACTTTCTATTATTCCTGTAATTCATGGGCTCAAGCAGAAAAAAGGGTTTTATCGCCTTCGTGTTTTACAATTGGTGCATTTGGCTGTGCACTTGTAAATTATATTATGCATTTGCAACAAACTATGAGCACACCTTACGTCGGGTCTCCAAAGGCAAAAATTATTGGCTACCATCTGTCATTTTCAGTGCCAAGTATAAGTTTTATCAGTGGCAATATTTGTGTGAGAGAATGTTTTTTATTTTGATAAAAGCATTTGAAAAATGGCGTTAAGCACTTCATTGAAGCGCTTAAAAATTCAAAAAGACTACAAAAAGTTGATGAAGAAAAGCGAGGAAAGAAAAACAATTTTTTTCTTTTACATTTGTTATTTTAGTAAACATTGGTGTTTGTACTCGACTCGTACGATACAGTAGTCAATCGTGCTGGATTATAAAAGCCTAGACAGACGGCAGCCTAATTCCGGATTACCGAGTTAATTCGAATTAACCCGGGCATTAACTGCAGCTAATCCGCATTAACTCTAATAGCCTAGACAGACGGCAGCCTAATTCCGGATTACCGAGTTAATTCGAATTAACTCGGGCATTAGCTGCAGCTAATCCACATAAACTCTATAAGTTAATTCTCAAAATAAAAGAGGATTAGGACAATTTGATATGGCAACACTGCTGAAAATTTTCTATTGTGAATTTTTCTCGATCCATTTTACAAAATATTAGGTATGTTCGCTTATAAAAAACTTTCAACAATTGTTAACAGTTTTCGACGTAAAAAGCGCTGGCGAACAAATAAATCCAGCTGTCAATTACGAACTGTGAATGTCAATTTACAAGTTTCTGATAGTTTTCAGTTCACGTACTTCTTGTAGATTTTCTCATATCGAGAGTGACAGTTGACAGAAATTGATAGCGATAGTAATGTAAATGAGCAGACCTAATAAAACAGCAATCAGCCGTTTAGTTAATCCGCAATAGCTTAAACAGACGGCAGCCTAATCCAGCCTGATTGCTGTTTTATTAGGTCTGCTCATTTACATTACTATCGCTATCAATTTCTGTCAACTGTCACTCTCGATATGAGAAAATCTACAAGAAGTACGTGAACTGAAAACTATCAGAAACTTGTAAATTGACATTCACAGTTCGTAATTGACAGCTGGATTTATTTGTTCGCCAGCGCTTTTCATGTTGAAAACTGTTAACAATTATTGAAAGTTTTTTGTTGCGAACACACCTAATATTTTGTAAAATGGATCGAGAAAAATTCACAATAGAAAATTTTCAGCAGTGTTGCCATATCAAATTGTCCTAATCCTCTTTTATTTTGAGAATTAACTTATAGAGTTTATGTGGATTAGCTGCAGCTAATGCCCGAGTTAATTCGAATTAACTCGGTAATCCGGAATTAGGCTGCCATCTGTCAGGTTAATATTTTATTCGGACTAATTTCGCCGGTAATCTGGATTAACGTTGCTGTCTGTCTAGGCTATAATATGTACACAATGCACCAACAACTGTTTCCGTACGAAATGTACGATCAGTTTCGCTCTTCGCTTACATTTGACTAAACTTGACGAAAAATTTTGTTAAGTACAATACACATACACATACAAATCGTAGCTGATTTAAGCCAACGCATGCATATTTTAGTTGCGCTCTTAGGGCCAGTTTTTCAGTACGAGTTTAAACCATGTTTAAGTAGTAAATGGAGTTTAAATATAAACTCAGTTTAAACCGCAGATATTTTTCAGGGTAACACTGTTTTTTTACATTTTTGATTTCATCGGTTTCTAAATTAAGAAAACAGTGTATATTATACTAAAATAAATTTAAATAACTGTGAGAAATTGTGGAATAGATATTCAATTTACTATTTACTGTTCATTTACCGCCGACCGATTCACCGTCGTCCGCCTTAATTCTGGTTTGTGATTCTAATTGATTTATTACTCATATTCTCACTTCGTTCATTTTCTTATTTTGACAGACAGTTTTATATTTCGAATATACTGTCAAGTTCTGATAATTCGTTAATTTACAATTACAATTTTTCATTTAATCGTTTCAAAGAATTTAAGTAGGAGATATTTACAGGGTGCTTTTTTAAAAGCCGTCGGATTTGATTTAAAAGAAAAACATATAAAATTTAGAGAAATGTACGAAATCTTTATTTGAGTCGACAGAACGATCTATATATGTAATTCAATTTTTTATGATGTTTTCATGTAAATGTTGACCGCGGCTGCGCCTCAAATGGTTCATACGCTGGGTTCAATTTTGGCATACTCTCTCCAATATATCGGCCGGTATCTGACGAATAAATTCTTCAATATTGGCTTCCAGCGCGTCAACCGTTGCGGGTTTGTCGCTATGGAAATGAGCCTTAACATAGCCCCACAAAAAATAGTCTAAAGGCGTAAAATCGCACGATCTAGGCGGTCAATCGACCCAAACGTGAAATAAACTGTTCACCGAACTCGCCTCTCAATTGGGCCATTGTTTCGCCTGCTGTATGGCATGTGGAACCGTCTTGTTGAAACCATATGTCAGCCAATTCCAGCTCTTGAAATTTGGGGTAAAAACAAGTTTGTAATCATCGCACGGTAGCGCTCGCCATTCACAGTAACGTTCCTGCCTTCGTCGCCTTTGAAAAAGTACAGTCCAATGAGGCCACCGGCCCATAATCTATACCAAACAGTGCATTTTTCGGGATGCATTGGCATTCACACCAAATACGGCAATTTTGATTGTTCACGTATCCATTCAACTAGAAATGAGCTTCGTCGCTCAACACAATTTTCCGATAAACAAGTGGATCTTCATCCAACTTTGCCAGCGCCCATTCACCATAATTTAGCCGTTGTGGTAGGTCGTGTGGCTTCAATTCTTGCACCAGCTGTATTTTAAAAGGTTTTACACCCAAATCCTTCCGCAACATTTTCCATGTAGTGGAGCAACAGGGCCCAATTACTGCGTACGGCGCTGAATCGATAATTCACGGTCATCAACAACACTGGCGGATACAGCTGCGATATTTTCCTCTGTCCGCACTCTACGTATGCGTGTTGGTGATTTAATGTCCAATAATGTAAATTTGGTGGGAAATTTACTCACAAGATTCCGAATAGCCGCCTCAGAAGGTCACCCAAACTGACCATCAAATTGAAGAAGCGCACGATGCACTTTCTAAAGGGGGGAGGGGGGTTAAGGGATAAGCAAATTCGAAAAATCGAACGAACTGTTGAAAAACGAAAATGATAACTCAACAACGACGGAGTGGGGGGAATTAACTCATACTTTAAGTAAATTTAACAACATTTTTGATTTCAGATAATTCTACGCCGAGTTATCGTGTTCACCGGACAACGTATTTTTCAAAAGACGTTTTGGGAAATGCTCTGTCACCGGCTTATTTTTCAAGATTTAATTACGGAAATTTAACTAAATATTCTCCAGATGATGCTTTATAATTAAAAAAAGGTTTGAATAAATTTGCTTAAGCTGTATCTCCGTAAAAAATCTGCGAACAAAATGTTTTTTATTTCAAATTATCCCTTACTCCCCCTTAAATGAGCATGAATTTTGATAATAAAATTCAATAATCTGCAAGCGTTGTTTGTAATTCATGGTTAATTTATATACAAAACTGATATATTTGACAGTTGACAGCTGAGCTGACAAAAACAGTGTTGCCAAAAAGAAGTTTGCTAAAAAATCACACTGTAAAAGTTCGTTGTGGCAACATCTTCAAATTGAATTCAAGTTTTTATTCGGTGCCCATTTTGTTTGAGTTTTATATCGGACAATTAAAAACGGAAAAATTGTTAAAACAACATAAAAGAAACAATTATTTTGCTTTTATTTTTCGCCTTTCTTTATTAATCTTTTGCAGTCTTGTTTTTAAGCTTTTTAAGCTAGTCAATCATCAATCAATTTAGAATCACCTTAAAGTCAGAATCGACTTTTTCTGACAGGTTGTATTACAGAAATTAGTCAAAAAGCTTTAAGATGATTATAAATTTGACTATAACTACGGGTTGTTTAATGGCTTGTTGAAAAGGTCATTTGGTATCCGTTACGAATTAATACATTGTGGGAGGTTTTACCGGAATAATATCTCAAAAGTCATAAAAACTGGCAATAAAATATGTTGTATCTTTGAAACCAAAACAGAAAGTCGTGATGCGGCAGCCCTAAACATACCTATTTTGAGCTGATTTTTGTTGATCTTCATTATAGAAGCCCCTGGATAGATCAAACCTATGTAGACATTTTTTGTTTGAAAATCGTTACACCCTATTGTACACTCGAGTCGCCCTTAACTCGAAAAGCACATTCGTCCATAACGCACGTATCTGTATAGAAAAATTAAAAGGCATTGGTAGCACTGAACGTAATAGCCTAGACAGATGGCAGCCTAATTCCGGATTACCGAGTTAATTCGAATTAACTCGGGCATTAACTGCAGCTAATCCGCATAAACTCTATGAGTTAATTCTCAAAATAAAAGAGGATTAGGGCAATTTGCGATGGCAACACTGCAGAAAATTGTCTATTGTGAATTTTTCTCCATCCATTTTACAAAATATTAGATGTGTTCGCTAACAAAAAACTTTCAACAATTGTTAACAGTTTTCAACATGAAAAGTCTTGGCGAACAAATAAATCCAGCTGTCAATTACGAATGTTGAATGTCAAATTACAAGTTTCTGATAGTTTTCAGTTCACGTACTTCTTGTAGATTTTCTCATATCGAGAGTGATAGATGACAGAAATTGATAGTGATAGTAATGTAAGTGGACAGACCTAATAAAACAGCAATCAGCCGTTTAGTTAATCCGCAATACTGCCGTCTGTCAGGTTATTATTTTATTCGGATTAAGTGCGCCGGTAATCCGGAATTAGGCTGCCGTCTGTCTAGGCTATAAGCAACATGCTAAGTATACCTAGCGCATAAACGCGGTATATCTGGCACTTTGCTGGTACTGTCTATACCTCAGTGAAGAGAACCGTATGAGAAGAAAAAATAAGTCAGAAAAATAGGTGTGTGTACTACAGTGAATAGGGTTGGTAAAGATAACTCTAATGTGCATTCATATGCTTTTTGCAACCAGTAACATACATATAATATACAATACATACATACCATATCTGCATATAGTTCTTTTGGTAATGTATAACATCAATGAGGGAGCAGCAATAAGAACTAATATAACAACAACAACAACAACAACAAGAATGAGTTAGTAACAAATTTTAAATATGCATCGTATGTTTGATTAAGATCGAAACGTGTGCATTTTTTTGCGATGCGTTAAAGCATACACGCGCATGCTTTAACGTATCGCAAAAAAATATTACATATGTATATAAACAACAACAACCACAAGAAGAATAAATAATTCGGCGATCGGCGTTTAAATGTTGCTGTTGTTGTTTGTGTGATTGTTCGCAAACATCGATCGCTCTTGCTATGTTAACACATTGCACCGGCTATTCGATTGGGACTGAATGTGGGCGTGTGACATTGCTTGCTTGGCATTATTATCCAAAGAGGAAATCTTTCCGTTTTTTCTGTTTGTTTATTTATTTATTATTTTTTATTTTATTATTATTTTTAGTTAGCATGTGTTTGTTTAGTATTTGTACCTTTTTAAGTTCGCGCATAGAAACGTACGAAAGTACTAGGT